>OX401406.1:16358642-16923642 GCA_947846245.1 Cerastoderma edule
AATAACAAGTGTTACACTATCTGACATGATCTTATAGCTTGGATCATTGGTACTCAGACGCATAGTTTTATCCTTGGACACATAGTTTCAAAAGATGCGTCTCCAATAGGACACAATAACTTTCATTTCTAAAATAAACACTGCCTTTTGTAACTGGTCCAAGTTGAAAGCAACAGCAGCTGCCAATGATAAAGATTGAGAGCAGGAACCTTTTCGCAAAATAATGTAAACACTGTTGTATCAAAAGTAGAAATTGCTTATCATGAGCAATATTTGTTTTTGTTACAGTGGTTCCTTATCTTTTCTTATGTAGATACATTAGAAGGGATATGTATGAGGGAAAGGGTACAAACATTTGTGTATTTTTGGATGAATAACATTCACTAATTACTTCATTTTCTTTTCAAGACCAAGAAAGATTCTGGAAAGCCAAAGTTTGTTGAGGTATGTTTCCTTTAAAAAGTTGATTAATATAACTTGAAAAATGTATTCAGTTATTGTAAGATTAAGTCTTCTTTAACGCATTATATGAATCTTTAAATAAGAGTGAAATGAAATTCTCTTCAAGTGAAGATTCCCCTTTTGACACTGTCATAGTGTATGCAAGAGAATCCTCTCTTGTTTTGAACTGTCAACTGATAAAACTTGTATCAAGCCATTCCCTCATAATGGGATCTGTGAAGAGTGTTGAAAATGCACAAGCTTTGATTCATAGTAAGAAACAAGAGAGCACAGCGGAATGTAAGTTTTTCTTTGTCATTGGAAATGACAGTTGCAAAGGAATCAATTGCCCTCCTGGATGTATCAAAGGTTTGAACCTAGTTTTTAAACTTATATATACCTCGAACAACCCACTGGATTACCACATGGCAATCATCAGTGAAAAACTTAGCGTTTGAATCTTCTATGTTGACATGACAGATAAGTCAATTGTCTATATATTAACTCATTCTCCCAAATGGAAATTTGTGACTAGTCATAAGTGAAAGCATCAGCAGATGACGAAGAACAACATTTGAAAAATACATTTTCTATGATAATTAAGTTGAAAGCATTGTGGCAAAAGAGTATATTGCTAATATTAACCAATTCATCCTTTTATCACATTGGTTTCTGAAGTCCTCTGCAACATTTATGTCAAAGTGAGGAATTATTGAGGGGTAAGGACATCTTTATTTGCAGCTTCATCAATACCCCGGTTACGACCCTGTTGAACTGACGGCCCTTCCTGATGAGGTTCCAGCTAGAAACATGCTGATCAAAGCAGCAGATGCTGAAATGGATCTTTATAAAAAGGTAGGCGAAGTTGTGTTAGGTTGATGCTCATCTATACAGTTGATGGCATTAATCACAAATCATGTTCATCAACACCTAAGTTGATGTATAAACAGATAAATCTTTGGAAGAAAAGTACAATTTGTTCATAATTGCCATATACACATGTAATTATGAAATAGTGTTTATGTTTTATACAGAAATGTTTGGTATTTTAGAATATAACATACTCTGCCTTTGAACAAATCATTGTTTAAAATGTTTTGTTTTCATTTTTTCCAGCCTCATTTTAGACCCCATTTTGAGAAGTGGTTTTACAGTCCAATGTCCCAAGCAGTGTTTCAGGTATCCATTATTTCAATGTTTTTTAAAATAAAAAACGTTTTTGATGACATCCTTGCAAGAAAAGGAAGTTGCATGTCGTGAGCAAATTTTCTCTCTGCCAAAGTGTATTCATAAACAGAGGGGTTGTAGTTATCCAAGAGTCAGTACCATGTAATATGCTATACAAGTTGTATA
Source organism: Cerastoderma edule (assembly GCA_947846245.1). Classification (NCBI taxonomy): domain Eukaryota; kingdom Metazoa; phylum Mollusca; class Bivalvia; order Cardiida; family Cardiidae; genus Cerastoderma; species Cerastoderma edule. Next base: position 16,360,437 of record OX401406.1, read on the forward strand.
GTATATTACATGGTGCTGTCCCCTGTTCACAAATTATTTACACTTACAAATTGGAGAGTTAAAGGGAATTTAGTTTTGGTCTGACTGTTGTTATAGACAATAGTTGTTTACAATTGATATAGCGCACTTGCTGTACAATCTTAAAGACACACTTCTGGCAAAAAGAGAATTCACTTCTAATGAGATAGTTATCTTCTAGTGTCAACAGTTTATAGCTTTTGGACAATTTGAATGTCATTTGTAAAATTATCTTCTGGTTAAGCTTTAAAGTAATTAAACATCCTTGTATGATATAAGGTTAAAGTTTCCTGGAGGAGGTAAAACAACAAGGATTTGTGTTTTATGCTGAGTTCAACTATTTAAATCTCTTGTTTTCCTGCACTAATGTATTTTTTCAACAGTATTAAACAGTATTTATTCAAAGTCAATGACTTTTTTCTCATTTGTTTGGACAAGACTTCATTGAGCATCAGGTACAATTGTTTGTATAACCAGCTTTACGAAGAGTCTACAAAGAAAGGAACTGATGTGACTGGACCAAAAAAGAAACGGTTATAATAGTGCAGACAAATAAATTGGCATAAAGAAAAAGAGGACATACATGTACATCATTTGTGATGGAAATTAACATGTTTATTGCACAATGTTTAGTTGTTCGTTTAGAAATAAAACATGTAAATATCAAAAGGTTTAATCAATTTGCTCATATTAAATTCCTCTGCAAAGTCAAAGGATTTGGGAGTAAACAAACATGTTGGCATTTAGTCAGAATACAATAACATACATTGCCTTTTCCAGAAACTTTATCATGTAACTGTTAACTTTTATTCTCTTATTTGTTTTCTGATATAAGAGATTATGCTTTACGTAAGATATCAAACTTTGTACAAACTTAGGGTATTAATCTTTGTTTGAATTCAAGATATCAATATTTTTATGAACTTAGGATATCCATTGCTTGAATTTTAGAATATCAATCTTTGTATGAATTTAGGATATCACTCTTTGTACGAAATTAGGAAATCAATCTTTGTATGAACTTAGCATATCCATTTTTGTTTGAATTTAAAATATCAAACTTTTTATAAACTCTGGCTATAAGGAATGAATCAGTTGACATTGGGTTAATTTTTTTTTATTGTAGGACATATTCTGGTACTTGTTTCTGGATAAGTACCAAGCCAGCAAGAATGCACAGATCAAGCTGTTTAACAGAGCCGCATTTAACTATGTCAAACTCATGATGTATGTGAAAGGGCCCATGTACAGGGATGTCTTCTTCACAGTGAGTACTAGTAAAATGGTTAACCCCTCCCCAATGTGGGATTAAAAAACTGGATTAATTTGAAACCAACAGGGGACATCATTCATAAATTGAAAATGATAGTGTTTATCATATAGTACATGTATATGGGTAAGAAATATTGTGACTTAAGAAGGTCATCTTGAGCAATTTATGTTTTTCCCATTATTTGTTATTCAAATCCTCTGCTAGCTGTTCTTTAATAAGTGGTGAGTATAAACATGTATTCATAAAGGAAAGTATTTTTCTGTTCAGAATAACTTGTGAACAGATAAGTGTGAATTCGAGTCTTTATGGCGAGATTCAAAATATATGAATTAATGCTATTTTGTGATACTCATTATTATGATCCTGTGGAGATGACTTTAATGCTTACCTATGGTATAAGGTTTAGAGAATAAATAATGAAGTAAGCAAGGGAAACACACCTCTTATCAAAATCTGGAGTAACTTGCAGCAGACGCCATCAAACAAGTTTTTAAAATGGCTAAAATTTTCTCCAAAAATGATTCATCATTGATTTGAAAAGAAAAGATATCAGTGCAATAAAAGTAGATTTTGCTATGTCAATACGCTTTTTGTCACTACTTTTTCTTGTCTTCTGCTATAAAGGAGTGTACTAGCTGCTTTAGGGAAAGAGTTATAGTCGACAACTTTATTCCTATTTCTAATGAATAAGGATTAGAAGCTTCAGACACAATCCATTTGAAATGGTATATGATGACTTCCTGAATATGAATTACAGTGGAAAATACGCCAAATACATGTATAACTTTAGGCCACACTTGCCTTGAAATGATTATTTGTAGAGTTATGTGTCAAATCTTTTTCTCATACAGACAATTTTTTTTTGACAAAAATGTGATTTAAAGGAAATGCTGTTCACTATGATTGAGCTTTTGTTTTCCATCAACATTTCCTGAAATCTAGAAATATATATTTTTCTCTTACTCTAAGATAATACTCTGTTATTACTTTCAACTTGGATCAGTCACAAATTCCTTGATTTAGGGAATGATACCTGCTTGTCATCGGGGCATAAAGTTATCTTGGGCCATGTTTGTTGTATATATGTAAATTTAAGGAATTAACTGACGAATTGATGACACAGCTTTAAACATCATGTAAACTGAAGGAATTTCAACATATTGTTAATGACTGTTTTCAGGATTATCCAAGCCTCATATCACAGGCTGTGTATGCAGCATTTTGTCACTGTTTTCCTGATTCCTACAGACAGTTTGGGGAGGAGTTTAAAGAAGATCTGGTGACTCTGGTATATGGCTGGATTGCTGGTAGGTAACATAACTCTACAAATAAATCTACAACTTATAACTTCAGTAGAGTTACTTCAATCCCTCATCCACATAGTGTTTCATCAAAACGATAATTTTTTATAAACAACAACTTAAACAAGCATTGAAATATTTATTACATCAACAAGTATCTTCAGTTCTTTTAAATTCCTATTTAAAAATCTTTATTTTTGCTTTTTGCTGGAAATCAATTAATGGATAAATAACCAATTAAAACCATTTATTAAACATGTTGCAAATTCTTCCCTTTTTGCTTTCCCTTACCAAAATTTTAGCCTTGTGGCAGCTGGAAGCGGCTACTTAGCCGCAATGTTACCGCTAAGTAGCCGCTACTAGTTTTGGCTATGTAGCCGCTTGTGTGTTTTTCGTATGCAAATTAGCTTTCTGGCTACTAGTTGTGGCTTTGTTGCCGCTACTAGTTCTGGCTCTATTCTGGCTTCTAGTTGTGGCTATATTGCCACTACTAGTTCTGGCTCTATTCTGGCTTCTAGTTGTGGCTATGTTTACACTACTAGTTCTGGCTCTATTCTGGCTTCTAAGTGTGGCTATGTTGCTGTTACTAGATGCGGCTATGTAACCGCTTGCGTGTTTTTTGTATGCAAATAAGCTTTCTGGCTTCTAGTTTCGGCTTTGTTACCGCAACTAGTTTTTGCTCTATTGTGGCTTCTAGTTGTGGCTATGTTGCCACTACTAGTTCTGGTTCTATTCTGGCTTCTAGTTGTGGCTATGTTGCTGCTACTTGTTGCCGCTATGTAGCCGCTTGCGTGTTTTCATATGCAAATGAGCTTTCTGGCTACTAGTTGCGGCTTTGTTGCCTCTACTAGTTTCTGGCTCTATCCTGGCTTCTAGTTGTGGCTATGTTGCCGCTACTAGTTCTGGCTCTATCCTGGCTTCTAGTTGTGGCTATGTAGCTGCTTGCGTGTTTTTCGTTTGCAAATGAGCTTTCTGGCTACTAGTTTTGGCTTTGTTGCTGCTACTAGTTTTGGCTCTATTCTGGCTTGTAGTTGGCTCTATTCTGGCTTCTAGTTAAGGCTATGTTGACGCTACTAGTTGCGGCTATGTAGCCACTTGCATGTTTTTGGTATGCAAATGAGCTTTCTGGCTACTAGTTTTGGCTTTGTTGCCGCTACTAGTTCTGGCTCTATTCTGGCTTCTAGTTGTGGCTATGTTGCCGCTACTAGTTGCGACTATGTAGCCGCTTGCATGTTTTTCTTATGCAAATGAGCTTTCTGGCTACTAGTTGGAGCTTTGTTGCCTCTACTAGTTCTGGCTCTATTCTGGCTTCTAGTTGTGGCTATGTTGCTGCTACTAGTTGCGGCTATGTAGCTGCTTGCGTGTTTTTCGTATGCAAATGAGCTTTCTGGCTACTAGTTTCGGCTTTGCTGCCGCTACTAGTTCTGGCTCTATTCTTGCTTCTAGTTGTGGCTATGTTGCCGCTACTAGTTGCGGCTATGTAGCCGTTTGCGTGTTTTTCTTATGCAAATGAGCTTTCTGGCTACTAGTTGCGGCTTTGTTGTGGCTACTAGTTCTGGTTCTATTCTGGCTTCTAGTTGCGGCTATGTTGCCGCTACTAGTTGCGGCTATGTAGCCGCTTGCGTGTTTTTCTTATGCAAATGAGCTTTCTGGCTACTAGTTTCGGCTTTGCTGCCGCTACTAGTTCTGGCTCTATTCTGGCTTCTAGTTGTGGCTATGTTGCCGCTACTAGTTGCGGCTATGTAGCCGTTTGCGTGTTTTTCTTATGCAAATGAGCTTTCTGGCTACTAGTTTCGGCTTTGTTGCCTCTACTAGTTCTGGCTCTATTCTGGCTTCTAGTTGTGGCTATGTTGCCGCTACTAGTTGCGGCTATGTAGCCGTTTGCATGTTTTTCTTATGCAAATGAGCTTTCTGGCTACTAGTTGCGGCTTTGTTGTGGCTACTAGTTCTGGTTCTATTCTGGCTTCTAGTTGTGGCTATGTTGCCGCTTCTAGTTCTGGCTATGTTGCCACTACCAATTGTGGCTTTCTTGCTGTTAACAGTTGTGGCTATGTTGCGGCTACTAAATCTGGCTCTGATCTGGCTACTTATTCTGGTTACGCTTTTAAAATGATAAAAATGAATGTATAAATTTTCAATTTTAATATTCTTAAACATATTTCTAAAAATAATAAATAAAATACTGGTTCAACCACTTAATTAATGAGATATTTTGCTAAAGTGCATCTAACCTTTTTTGATAAAAGAGAATATCATCGTTTAACTCTTTTCGTCCCTGAAAGTTTATCAGAAATCTTGTTACCTCATGCATAATTACTTAATTTCTGTGTTGATCGATTTTCAAGTGAACAAATTATTCAAAGAAATGGCATATCATCCAAAAGGCACTTTTTTTTTTTTTTAAATATTAACATTACTAGGGCCAACAACAATGCCTATCTTTTTTGTTGGACATAAACAAAAATAAAATGGGCTTGTTTTATGACCAGACGATATCTAGCTTTTCACATCAAGTGCCTTTTTATACAATAGGAAAGTAATGAATGTAACTTCGTCTAAGAAATTGAGACCATCTTTCTTCTCATCACCAGCAAAAAGTAAAAAGAAAATAAATGTTTACCAAGGTCAAACCCCAGCTGCTAGAAATGAAAACAATAATTTCTTTGCACATTTTTTTGTTCTTTCTAAAAACAGGTTACCTGAATACTTTTTGTCTTATTGACTTTCTCCAAATGCAATTAAAATTAAAATTCAGGAAAATCAAACAAGTATAACCATCAACTTCAAAATAATGAGGGTGCAGTGTACATAAGTACATTCAATGAGCGACATGGAAACAAACTGTCAAGTTGCAAAAAACATCCTTGCACAATAAAGGAGTGGTATGGTTGGAATTGTAACGCCTTACTGGTTTATTATAAATGCAAACTTTGACATTAGCTCCAAAACTTTCTTATGACTACTTAAGTCTGTTTCTTTTTTAGATAATCACTATGTTCACTTTTCATACATAGTAGATCCTGGACAAACAACCTAAGACAAGCTGCTTGGTCAGGGTCATCTCTTTTTATTCATGAAATAAAGATATAAATATCTTACTCCTAAAAAATCCTGTTTATTTTTTTTTTGCAGGACATTAAATTTTGCAGTTTCTTTGAAAGCAAGCTTAACCATAAAAACAAGTGTACGGGAATTAAAAAGCTTTCTAATAGGTTTTACGTATTACATATGCACAAATTTTATGACTGGTCTTACTGTTATTCACCCTTGATACTAAAATTATCCGCAAATAAGTCATTTGTTGAAATTTAATGCCTGCAAAAATGAATGAGATCAGAGTATGTTCAAATATTCAAATGTTCCTTATTGTATATCCAGGTAATTGGGGTGTTTGCTCATCATTATTGAATAGAAGGTTGAGAGCTTTAAAAGAAAATCACAACTTTAAACATAAATGCACCATATTAATAATTTATCTTTGTTAAATCCTTGTTGAATAAGTCCCTAGTTGCTGGTCCTTTCTTTTTTAATGGCTCGCCTAGCACTATTTGGTTTGGAATTCAGTTCTGCGTAAAACAAAGACTCTTTAATCCGCAACTTGTTGATGGTGTACACTGAAAAATGAAAATACAGTTTATTAGTTAACTGCTTTAGATTTAGAAATAAATGTTTTAAGAAATCTAAAAGAAAGAAAAAATGCAGACATTGGACCAACAACAACAACAAAATTAACAGGGCAACTACAAGTTTATTGTTCATCCAAACCTTTAAGAAAAGGCACAAGAATATGTTTTTGCTAAATGGTCATGAAAAATTTTAAGTGTAGTTTTTCCCCAAAATGTTGATGGTAGGAAAGTTTGCTTTTTAATTGCCTACTTATTTCATGAATCTTAAAATTCAGTCTTTTTAAAAATAGCTAAATTTGCGACATCCCTCTACTATAAAGGTTTGCAGCCTGATTTGTTGGGATGGTCAAACAAATGGATGTGAGCATAAAAGCATTTTTGACCAGAATAATTATCAATACTTTAAAGAGTTTTACAATCTTGGTTAACACTGTACTATTGTCAAGTTAAAGAATGTATTGTATGAATATTCGTATTTCATTACTCAATGTACAAGTAGCATTAGATTGCTTAACTCATTCAGCTCTAGTGATGCTTCGAGTCATCTTAAATTTTTGTGAAAAGACAGCTCTGAGCTGTCTGATCAAGGTAGAATCACCAAAAATAAACATTTTTCTCCAAACTAACACAAAATATATGCAAATCGAATTATGATTCTGTCATTTTAGCTAATCAATATTCATGAGGTATCAAAACTTTGTATGAATATTCTAAGATGAATGATTTGAAAAACCAAAGTATTGGTGCAAATTGTATAATCTTACTTTTGATGGCCAGCATAATTTTGTTGGAGCTTGCAAGCTCTACTGCTTTTCTGTTGACAAGGAATTCAGGCTCAAAGAAGCCATCAATAAGCTTCTTAAATGTAAAGGCAGTCCCTTTGCCCTTACACTCATTATAGGATTTGGGGTGTTTTTTTTCTTCATTTGACTGACATTAATGTGGAAAAAAAGTTCCAGATTTATACCTTGTATTTGTTTTATTTCAATGGTCATCTGTAATCTGTAAACTTTGCCAATGATTTTATCTGTAAGCAATAAACCACTTCTTCAATGACAATATTTTAATTACCTACAGCAGGGGTCTTAGTAAACCATCCTATGGTAAAAAATCTGTTCAGGAACTCTTCCTTACCTCTTATGAGCAATTTCTTCTTTTATCATTATGTCAATATGATGACTTAATTTTAAATTAAAAAACATGTAAGATATTTAAAAGTTGCCATTTATTGTACAGGGATAAATTTCCATTATATTTGCAGGTATCAAGCCTGCTCCAAGGGTGTGGGGCAAGTGGAATATGGATAAACTGGAACCTCCCAACATCAAAATGAGGGAGGAGATTCTCAATGCAAACAAAAAGTGTTAGTACCTGATAAACTGTTTTACATCTTCCCAAATCATTGCATGAGTCACTGCTGTAGCAATCATTCAAGCTAGATTGAGGTACCAATTTTACAATTTTGCTTCAGGCTATAGGATATGTCTGTAGTTTATATCATAATAGTGCTATGCTATCTTTATTGAATTCATATGTTCAGTTTATTGATAATTATTTACAATATACATAGCTGAGATATAAAAGAATGATTTGAAATAAAAGAAAAAAATGTTTTCCAACATAGAGCACATATAACAGCAGATGGTTGATTATCTTCTTTAGTTTATTGGTGTTTTCAACACAGGGTTCTTGTTTACAGATGTAAGGAAACTCTGATATTAGAATTTTTTTCTCTATAAAACTCTATGCAATGAATGATTATGTATTTTGGTTCAAAAACATTTCAATTGTTTTGAAATCCATTGTATACAGTCTTTAAATGTCTTAGACATATTGAAACATGCTTAATCATTTTTGCATTCAGCAACTATTTTGCATTAATAATTATACTGACTTACAAATTCAATGACATTTTATTTTGACTTGCAAATTGCCTCTTTTGTAAACATGCACCTTTAAAAAAAGAAGCTGAAGCAAGTCCAATGAAAGTAACAAGCTAATGGAAATATACTGACCTTTGTAATATGCAGACTAGTTAATACCACCAACAGTACAGGTACCCTCAACATGCTGTTTCATCTATGATTTTATGGTTATATTTTCAGCATCAACTGGAGTGAACTTTGATTTTCTTGACTCCCTGTTCTCTAGTAACATCAGTAGATATGCCTCCACCAACTCTCTATCACAATCAGCATCAAACTACTCCGCCCATTCAGGGAAAGGCAGGGGCAAGAGAAAGAGTAAATATGGCCGATATAAGGACAGTTCTGACAGAAAGAGTGCCTCAAGCAGGGTACCATCCTCCTCCGAATCCTCTTCAACCATTGAAGGTAAGATTGGTTGGTATCTAGGTTCAAATAGGTCACTTTATGTCAAGGTGCAAATAAGGCCCAGTGTCTCTGTGCAAATAAGTCTCTTTGTGACTAGGTGCATTTAAGTCACTGTGCAAATAGGTCACTTTGTGTCTTGGTGTATATAAGTCAATTTGTGTCTTGGTACAATTAAGTCATTTTAAGTCTAGATGGAAATAGGTCTCTTTGTGACGCGTTAGGTGCATTTAAGTCACTGTGCAAATAGGTCACTTTGTGTCTTGGTGTATATAAGTCAACTTGTGTCTTGGTACAATTAAGTCATTCTAAGTCTAGATGGAAATAGGTCTCTTTGTGACTAGGTGCAAATAAGTCACTGTGCAAACATGTCACTTCGTATCTTGGTGTATATAAGTCTTCGTGTCTTGGAACAATTAAGTCATTTTAAGTCTAGATGGAAATAGGTCTCTTTGTGACTAGGTGCAAATAAGTCACTGTGCAAACATGTCACTTCGTATCTTGGTGTATATAAGTCTTCGTGTCTTGGAACAATTAAGTCATTTTAAGTCTAGATGGAAATAAGTCGATTTGTGTCAAGGTGCAAATAAGTCAGTGTGCAAACTAGTCACTCCGTATCTTGGGTGTTTATAAGTCTCTTTGTGACTAGGTGCATTTAAGTCACTGTGCAAATTGGTCACTTTGTGTCTTGGTGTATATAAGTCAATTTGTGTCTTGGTACAATTAAGTCATTTTAAGTCTAGATGGAAATAGGTCTCTTTGTGACTAGGTGCAAATAAGTCACTGTGCAAACATGTCACTTCGTATCTTGGTGTATATAAGTCTTCGTGTCTTGGAACAATTAAGTCATTTTAAGTCTAGATGGAAATAGGTCTCTTTGTGACTAGGTGCAAATAAGTCAGTGTGCAAACTAGTCACTCTGTATCTTGGGTGTTTATAAGTCTCTTTGTGACTAGGTGCATTTAAATCACTGTGCAAATTGGTCACTCTGTGTCTTGGTGTAAATAAGTCAATTTGTGTCTTGGTACAATTAAGTCATTTTAAGTCTAGATGGAAATAGGTCTCTTTGTGACTAGGTGCAAATAAGTCACTGTGCAAACATGTCACTTCGTATCTTGGTGTATATAAGTCTTTGTGTCTTGGAACAATTAAGTCATTTTAAGTCTAGATGGAAATAAGTCCATTTGTGTCAAGGTGCAAATAAGTCAGTGTGCAAACTAGTCACTCAATATCTTGGGTGTTTGTAAGTCACTTTGTGTCCTGGTACAATTAAGTCATTGTGTAAAAAGGTCACTTTGTGTAGGTGCAAACAAGTCACTGTGCTGACAAGTCACTTTGTGTCTAGGTGCACAAAGGTCATTTGGTGTCTAGGTGTAAATAAGTTATTTTGTGTCTTGGTACAATTAAGTCACTTTGTGTCTAGGTGCAAATAAGTCACTGTGCAGACTGGTCACTTTGTGTCTTGGTACAAATAAGTCACTGTGCAAACAGGTCATTTTGTGTCAAGGTGCAAATGGGCCGCGTCACGCGAAAAGGGGCACTTGGACATAAATAAAAACACTGACTCAGCTCTTTCTTAGTGCTATTATTCCAGCATCTAGTCACGACAGTTATCATTTGTATTTATTTAAAGGTAGAACTTCATGGCCTCTAAGATGGCAAACAGTGTAACCCCAGACCAGCCGCCACGTCAGTGACGTGGTGGCTGGTCTGGGGCTACACTGTTTGCTATGTCCGAGTACCCCTTTTCCTGTGACGTGGCCCAAATAATGTTTGTATTAGTTGCAATCAATCACTGTGTCAAGGTGGAACACTTTGTCTAGAAAGAAGTAAGTCATTTTGTGTTAAGTGTCTCTCTTTTTAGGTGCTTATGAATCATGATCTCTAGGTGCTATAGTTGGTTACTGTATGTCTAGGTACAAAAAGGTCACTTTTTTCTAAGCAGAGACATATTATTTTTTTTGTGTATAGGGGCATATATATCAATTTTGATCAAGTTGAACAGTTCCATGCGTTTTATGCTTTAATCTTTAACCAGTAATTGAATTTTGCAACTGGTTCAAAATGAAAGGAAGACCAGATGAAAGTTTTTTTTTTTTTTTAAACTTTCACTATTTCACAGGTTAGAAACCATTGCAACAAAAGGAAAATTTGCTTGTCTGAAGCATTTTTTTTCTTTTGTTAGATTTGTTTTAAGTAAATAACATTTTGAAGAAAAAATGATTTGTCGTGAGGGATTTCTTTATTTTGTAACAACAATTGTTACAAGTGCCTTAACCCATTACCAAACAATAACAACTTTTTACCACTTTGTTGCAGACAACTCTTGAAAACACTGGGAAAAGGAGAAATTGCTCATAACGAGCAATTTCTCCTTTTTCCAACAATGTTTTCTACTCTATCAGAAAATTACTTTCAAATTTCATCACATTTTGAAATTTTAATGTTGTCTGCAAACTTTTTCAATTTGGGACAGTCGAAAATTTGGTATTTGGTAAAGGGTTAATCAAACAACTTAGTCAAACATTTGGAAATGTTTTATGAAATATATTTTACTTTGACCCAGATTCCTCGGATCAGTCGGCGAGTGGATCACAGCGTAAATCTGCATCGAAACCAAAACAAGTAGATCCACGCAAGTTGGTAGAAGCTCTCACGCCAATCCGCGAAACAACGTTTGAAGACTATGAAGAAATAGATTCTGCTCGGGGTAGAATGAGCCAATCAGAACAAGTGATTAAAATGATGGCAACAGCCAATAAGATTGAAAGGAAGTCCGAGAAAGAGGTAGAGATTCTACTTTGTCTATTTTATTGATTTTGTATGTGGTTTTCTTTCTTAATTTCAATAATGAAATAACAAATTGCTAATTTTTCCATTTTTTTTATCATGTGTACAGGTGTATTTGATCAAGGGCTAAGATGGTTGTTAAGGACAGCTATGGTATACACAAAAAGCAGTCATAACATTTACTATTCATTTAACTGTATTTTTTTCTATTCAATAAAGCCGAACCAAAATGTAATTTATACAACCAAATTTATGTTGCAGACATGAAAGAAATCTTGTCTAATGTTTTGTTGAAAAGTATAAGAATTTCATGATTCCACACCCCTGCTTAAGTGTTACACATAATGCATTGATATTACACTAATTTCCTTTGAGTAGAATTATTTGAATTAATGTCGAAATTCTATAAAGAAAGAACCCTCACAAAAACCAGAGGGAAATAGCTAGGAATTTGTTATAGAATTTCCAAAGATTATTTGCAATGAGTGTACCCATACTTTCTAAGAAACCCAATACATGTTCAAACAAAAAACTTTCAATTATTTCACTCATGGTTACATGTAGTTTTCAACAAATTTTCTGTTATCTTGTTGCAACAGTTCATTTACTAAAGCTTCATGGGAAGCCTTCCTCTATGAAGCAGAGTGATACTGTCTTACCGAAGGACATTTCACAATAAAATAACTCTTTTTAACAAGACTATAGATCCTAGTAGAAGAATATCTTTTTTTTATTGAGACTCCTTAATTTCTTTGAAACCATTCTCTCACTTTTCAACAATACGTCTGGCTAGGAATTAAACATTCAAACCCCTGTTAATCTCAACCCAATACATGTACACCTATCTTGTTTCAGTCACATCCAGCTTGTAAGGGACCCGACACAAGTAAATCAACTTATAACCTCTATGGACAAAGTCCACTGGTCGCTCATTTTTTGAGGGTGAAAAATCTGACTAGAAATGCTGGCCAAGCGGTGCTGGTACAGAGGACGGAGCAAGAAAACCCTCCACCATATCCTTTTGTGTTGGAACAACAGAAATATTTTTGAAGTGATGTTAACCCTTTACCAAACAATAATGACATTTAACCAGTTTGTTGCAGACAACTCTGGAAACTATTGTGGGAAAAGGAGAAATTGCTTGTTACAAGCAATTTCTCTCTCCGTCAATGTTTTCTGCCATACTAGAAGATTGTTTTCCAATTTTGTCAAAATTTAAAATGTAGTCTGCAAACTCTTTCAATTTGGTACAGTTGATAATTTGGCGTTTGGTAAAGGTTTAAGTACTATAGAATTGATTAGGCTTTATGGTTGGTTCACATCGACATTGGTAATGTTTCAAGGTGTTTTGATTGATTGGCTTCTTTTTGTAAAACTATTTCAATAAAAACAGCTTTAAATTTCTTTGCTCAAGAGTGACAATTTATAGCATTGTAACAGCTGGGGAACTTGTGCATAATGTGACTTTGTAAACATTACTGTGAATCCATTTCTGTCATTTTGATATTCTGGTTTTATGTCATCTGTTTCAATTATCACTGTTCATTTTCTGTCTTCTTATCTTAAAGTTTCCTTTAAGTCATTTACAGGTAAAATATAAAAGCACAACCAGAAGAAGATGTAATTTTTCATGAAAATATATTTCCACTTTTATCTTTTATTTGGATGACATTTCCAACTTCAGAGACGACAGTTTAAAGATCAATAGAACTTCCTCAAGGTTTGGAATCAAAATGTATAGATTTACAATTAGCCATTTTCACCATTTGAATTGGTGGCATATTTCATACCATTATAAAACCAAAAGAGGATATTATGTCCAAGACCTGTTTATTTACACAATATTTTATTTGAATGTTTTACTCTTTTATTCCTTGACTTTGTTTACTCTTGATGCCCCAACATACAGTGATTTGATCAAGGAAAGTTTCAAGAAAGTCAGAGAAACAGAAAAACAATATCAGGAGTAAGTATAATTTAGCTTAAACTAATTCATTTTATATCGATTGTTAAATGAGTTCTTACAACTTATATTAATCACTCTGGATTCTGCTTCCTGGACAAATAACCAGTACTGGTACCGAATGTGGATTAATGAAAGTAGCAAGGTCAATCCTGCTTCTCACTGGATTAAGAGCCAAGACCTTCATGTTCTGATGCAAACACTTTATCCCTGGACGACTGTCATTAAGTCCAGTGTCCAATATTATTTCACAAGTCTTATGCTGAACTAAAGAAAGTCTTCTGTAAAATTTGTGACTAGTCAAAAATGTAGGCAATAGCAAATCACAAAAAGAGGCTTAGACCTGATTCAAAAACAAGAGACCCTCGTGATAATAAAAAAAACCATGTAGTTTTTTACTCAAAAGCCTTTTTCCTATTCCCTAATAAAATGAGGTGTACTTCCTGTCTTTATGGATTAAAGGGTTAACCAAGGAATTATAAAGTAGCCAGCTTTAGTTCAAATTTATTAATTTTACATCAATTTTAATGCACATTCTTACGACTGAATCACACTTGATTCTGCTTTCTTGGTACTGGTACATAACCAGTACTCATGCCTAATACAGATTAATGAAAGATTGCAAAGAGGAAACTTTTCTCCATGACAAGATTTTTTCTACGGTAGTCAGATTCAGTTGTTCCAATTTGGGCAAGTCCCAAATTGCAAAATGGTGGAATGGGTTTAAGCTATTAATTCAAACTGATTTATTTCATATAGATTGTGAAACAAGTTCTTTCGAACTAGATAAATTACTCTCGATTCTGCTTACTGGGTACATAACAAGTACTTGCGCCCAATTTGGATTAATGAAAGGTCACAAGGCAGATTCCCCTACTCACAGGATTCGGACCCACGACCCTCTTGTCCTAAGGCCTTTGCTCTACCCCTCGACGACTGACCACTGATGTAATGGTAAACCCTTTACCAAACGCCAAATTTTGGACCGTTCCAAATTTAAAGAGTTTGCAGACGACATTTTACAATGTGATGAATTTGAAAGACAATCATCTGATAGGGCTGAAAACATTGTTGGAAAAGGAGAAATTGCTCATTAAGAGCAATTTCTCCTTTTCCGAAAATGTTTTCCAGAATCGTCTGCACAAACAGGACAAATGTTGTATTGTTTGGTAATGGGTTAAGATTTTTTTTTACTTACATTTCAGGATATATGATAAGAATCTGAAGGAAAGTATTGCCTTCAGCCAGAAACAGAGACAGTTTAAGAAAGATCAGATCGCTAAGGAGCTGTCCCTCTTGTCCCAGCCCCATGAAGTCAAACGTTTGAGTGATCTTCTCATGCTGGAATTCAGAGTAAGTCTTATTATCATTGTTGTGTGTTTGACGATTCATTGCAAGACTAGGGAAAGTCCTTTACTTTTGTTTAGGATTTACTCTAGTCTTGCATTGAATCTTGAAGTTTCATTATTTGCAACTTTTCATATATTTTCTTTTTTGTGTTTGTGAAAAGTGAAACAGAAGACTTAAGACATCCTGGTTCACAACTGTTTATCTCTTTACCAAATGGCTGGGTTTTTTCTATTTTTAATTCAGAAAGAGTTTGCAGAAAGCATAGTGTCTTCCCTTGTTAAGATGAGACATATTGTTTGAAAAGGTATTCTATAAACAAGACAAGAGAAAGGCCTTTTATGCAGGATGTTTAATTTTTTTTCTTCATTTGCCAATATGTGATTGAATCATCATCCTCGTTATCATCATCATCATCATCATTACTACTATTATTATTATTATTATTATTTTTATTATTGCCATTATTATTATCACTATTTTATTATAACCATTATTGTTTTTCTTATCATTATCATGATTATTATCATTATAATTATCATAATTGAAAACAATTCAATGAAAACCTCAAACCCCAATAAAAAAGGTTTTTACAACTATCCTGATATCCTGTATTACTTTAAACATGTTAATGAAACTCCACAGAGTACTAGCCCACGATGGTAATTTGTGATGGATTGTTGTCTACCTGTCAAAGGTCAGTCTCCTACGAGTAATGAGTGGGTCAAATGTTCAATCTTAACAAATTATTACCTAAGACAACATTTTTGCTTCTTGCAGCAGACGACTTGCAAAAGGCATTGGGGCAAAAGGGGAAATTGCTTGTCACAAGTAGTTTCTCCGTTTGCCACAATGCTTTTTCAATCTATTCACATGTCACATCAGCAGGACTGAATGTTTTTTTCGCATGTTTACAAAGCTTTTCTAAAGTCGTCTGCTTCAAGTAAAAAAAATGTTGTCTTCAGGTGGTGTTTCAGAGTTAATATCTTGGAAAGAGAGGCTACATTTCATTTTCTCGACTTATAAATTAGCCATTTATTCTCATCTTATATACAAGACACATTTATGTTTTTTTCTAGTAAGGAATGGTTTTTCATCTTGGTGGCATTTTTATTATCATTCTTAAAGTAATGTTAGTTTTGGTGGAATGCATTGCAATTTGTTTATGAACTAACTGGTGATATCTGCGATTTTGGTAGCATAAAGACGTTTGAAAAAATTATGTAATGTTATTTTTGTCCAAGCTTCAACTAACTTATTTTTTCTTAGATACATGTCAATTACATAGGATACATCAAATTTTGATTATGACAGTGATTTGTAAGAGCTGAAACTTTGCAATTTTTCAAAAGTCAATCTTGCATCCAGGATTCAGCTCAATCAAATTTATGTGCTTAACCCTTCAAACACTGAGTAATTTTCTTAAAATAGATGTTTGTGTCGTCTACTTTCCAAAACCTTAGCAAACAGGTTAGATCACTGTTCAGCCGCCAATTTACGTCTCGGCTTCGTCGCAGCTAGCCTGGATCTTACCTGTTTGCATGAGCATGAAGTTGGTTCCAGCACTGTAAGGGTTAAAATAATTTGGTAATGATTTATAGATAGATATTTATGCTTCATTTATACAGGGTACATCATATTATCATATGGCCTAAAATCATATATATGTGTATGTGTTTAGTTCTTAAATCCTAGATACAGGTCATTCGAATTTATTAAATGCGATATAATACATGCTATAACTGTGTAGTAACTATATAAACATGTGTCAATATTACCCTGCAGGATAAAGTTATTCCTGTTTATTCTGGTAAGAATGGTGTGTAAAACATATTATCTATTACCTTTAGGTGTCTGTCTCTCTCTACCCGTCTACCAAAATGTTCTTCCATCATTTAGATAAAACCCTGTTACTCCAAAAACAACTCATTTCATCCTCTTACATGTTTTGCATCATTAGTCCCAGATCAGACTTGATATCAGTCATCAGAGTGACCAAGGGATCCATGAAAAATGATCAATGAAATCATTGTGCCAAACGGACAATTTGCTCATGAGTGAGCTTATTCTTCTTTCATCACAATGTCTTTGAATTATGTTTACTGCAAATGTTTTTACAATAGTCTTATATCAAAAGGCCTAAAATCAACATTTAACATGGACCTCTATTACCAAACTAGCAGTGTCTTGCCCTCTAGTTTCATTGATTTGTAATAAACCCCATACCTTATGATAATTTGTCTATCCGCATCTCTGTCAAAGGGATAAATGGTAGTGTTTATCTGACAAGACAATTGCCTTTTGTTTTCAAGGGTTATTTCAACAATCTGGAATTATTTCAAAACTTGGGTTGCTCAAATTATAGATGTGTGCTGTTCTGTATAGGTCTAAATAACAACACAGCTCGTGTGCTTTAAACATTTATTAGCCGATTGTACAGAGTTCCATTGTTTTCCCGACCTCGTGGGATGTGTCATAATAATTACCGTATCGTAAGAAATACTAGATACTACATTCCTCCCTACCTTGAATAAAACTTCCACACTTTAAGATTGAACATTCTACAATATTACTTTTGTGCAAAAGAATGTTAAATTGCCATTAATACTTATACTAGAATAGGTTCAAAGTTTAAAGATTAATACAACACATGAACTGAATTTGTCAGTATATTTAAGCAAACTGAAATGACTTGAATTTATCAAATTGAACCTAAAAGTATTAAAACAAGACTACAAATTAAGCATGTTTTAAATGCTTGAGAACATTAACATATCAAATTCAAAGCATATTTCAAAAACATAAGAATATCCAATTCAAACACATTTTAGAACTTAACAATATCCAATTCAAAGGCAGGTGTCTTACAGCCTTACAATAGTTGTCAAACAGTTTATGTAACCAACATAAATGAGAACAAAAATCTAATTAAATGACTAGACATTATTAATGACTAGATATGATTCATGACTAGCTATGATTAATGAAAAGAACTGATTAAACAGCTTTTGGAGTTTCAGATTATTCAATCAACTAAAAACACATAACAAAACAAGAAACTACTCAGTATTTACTATTTACAATGTAGTCACTGTACTTATTGGGCATTCCAGCATTTCTGACTGGGTTTCTTCGAGGAGCTGCAATAGTTGGGCTCGGACCAGAAGAGACAGGTACAGAAACGGGGTCATTTGAAGGTATTGGTACAGAAACAGGATCTGGTTCCTTTTCTGGCTCTGGATCCTTTTCTTCATCCTCGACTGATGGGTCAATGTTGACAGGTTTGAAAAAGGAGGAGTTGCGAGTAACGCAGTGACCATTTCGCTCTACAGTGACCATGCTTCCCTTCTTTTCAACAACCTTGTAAGGGTTTGGAGAATAAGGAGGGGTGAGTTTGTTAACCTTGCGCTGCTTTAGCAACACACAGGAACCTGGGGAGAGAGAGAATGGCAATGTACGCCTCTTCTTATCACCATACTCTTTCATGCGATTCTTACTCGCCGTGTCGTTCACACGCATGCGAACTGAAACAGGAGATGAGTCAGTTTTGGGAATATGAGGAATTCCCATGTTCATCTTCCTCCCTGTAAGGGCCTCAAAAGGAGAAATCTGAGTTGCACTGTGGGGAGTCGCCCTGTAATGCATGAGAAAGCTATGAAGTTCAGCTTTCCAGTCTCGATTGTCTGCAACAGAAGCTCTAACAAATTTGTTCAAAGTTCCCATGAACCTTTCAACAGTGCCATTTGATTCTGGCCAGAGAGGAGTGATTCTTCTATGCCTGAAGCCGCATACTTCAGCAAAGTTTGCAAAGTCCTGACCTTGAAAAGGTGGACCATTGTCTGTTTTCACAACAGTTGGAAATCCTTGGCGTGCAAAGATTGAACTGAGTCGTGGAATTATAGCCTGAGCAGAGGTTGAAGACACTATTTCAACTTCTGGGTATCTGCTATGTTCGTCTAGAACAACAAGAGCATACTGGCCTGACGGGAAAGGTCCTGCAAAATCGATTGCTATTTCAGACCAAGGTTCAATTGGAAGCGGAGTTGGACAGATTGGTTCACGTTTAGTGGACCCTGGGTAGGAGGCCTGGCACGGGATACAAGACTTTACCGTGTCCTCAACTACCTTGTCAATACCAGGAAACCAGACTTTTTCCCTGATCAACTGTTTTGTTTTTACAATGCCTTGGTGAGTGTTGTGTGCAATCTCAACAACTTTGTTTCTGAGGGATACAGGAATAACAAGTCTGTGTTCCCGTAAAACCACACCATCATAGACTGAAAGCTCATCCTGAAAACGAGAATATGGGGATAAATCTGGATCATCCCACCATCTGCCAGCCTGTATGGCAGTCATGACCTTCTGAAGGGTCTTATCTACCCTGGTTGCATTTTGTACTTCGTCAAATGACATTGCTTTTGGGACAGCATGCTGGCTTATGAAAGCAACATATGCTTCAGCAGCATTGTCTCGCTTTGGCTGTTCAAACGGGTGTCTACTCATGTAGTCTGCAGGATTTTGGTCATCCTTGCCTGGCCTGTATTCAAGGGTAAACTGATACGGCATGAGTCGCAATCGCCAACGCTCCATGCGCGCAGAAGCAGGTTTTTGACTCTGAACAATACCAAGCAGAGGTTTGTGATCCGTCAACACTTTAAATTCAGATGCAAATAGATACAAATGAAAATGTTCTACACCATACACTACAGCCAACATTTCTCGGTCAGTCTGCGAATACCTCTGTTCCACGTCTGTGAGAGCTCTGCTAGCATAGCAAACAACCTTACCTTCTTGAGTCAGTATAGCTCCTAGGCCCACTGGAGAAGCATCTACCAGTACTTCTGTTTTCTTCTTTGGGTCAAAGTACACCATAACTTGTGCACTAGAGAGAGCAGTTTTCAGGTTTTCAAAAGAGGCTTGCTCTTTTCCAGTCCATGACCAAGAGATGTCTTTCCGAGTGAGTCGCCGGAGAGGTTCAGTAATTGTTGCGTACTGAGGGATGTACCTCGCAACATACTGCGTCATACCAAGAAACGATCTCACTTCACCCGGGTTCTTCGGGGGAGTCTTACCGATGATTGCAGCAATCTTCTCAGGATCAGCTGACACACCCAGGTTGCTGAAAACATGACCAAAGAAAGTGATTTTGCTCACCGAGAAAATGCATTTGTCTTTGTTAAGTCTGGCGCCCTTGGCACTTAGCCTTTCAAGTGTTTGTCTGAGAGCCTCATCATGATCGGACTGTGTCTTACCATGAATGATTATGTCATCCGACAGGTTCTTTGCACCTGGAATATCTGCTAACAAGTCAGATATGGCTTTTTGAAAGATTTCAGATGCCGCATTGACACCAAACAAAAGTCTCTTGTATCGTCGCAGACCAACATGTGTTGAGAATGTTGTGATGTATCTGCTTGCCTCATCAAGTTCGAGCTGGTGATAAGCGTTAGACAGGTCAAGCTTACTGAATACAGTTGACGAATTCAGATCTGTCATCAGCTCATCAGCAGTCGGCATTGGGTGCTTTTCTCGACCTATGGCCTTATTTGCCATGCGCATGTCTATACAAAGCCTTACCCCAGACTTCTTTTTGGGAACAATCACGACTGGACTGATCCAGGGTGTCGGACCGGTCACGGGCTCTATAACATCAAGGTCTTCCAGACGCTTGAGTTCAGCTTCAACGTCTTTTTGGACATGGAATGGAATGCGCCTGTGTCGTTGGGCTACAGGGGTCATGTTCTGGTTAATGTGAAGCCTTACCTTTACATTCTTAATTTTCCCCATTTGGCCATCGAATAGGGATGGGAACTGACCTGGAATGGACTCAATTGACTTTGAGGGTAAAGGGATAGAGGGAAGTGGGACAGAGAAAGCAAAGTGAACAACGTTCAGAGCCTGAGCACTTGCAGCCCCTAGCAAACACCTCGAATGCCTGCCATTTGTGTCTTTGACTACATAAAATGTTGCCTCTACTTCATTACCCTTATGTTTAATTTTAGTTCTTATGAAACCCTTTACATCTAATGGCTTTTCTTGACCATATGCAAATATGAGGGGAGTTTGATTCTGTAACTTTGGTTTGTTTAACATCCTATTGTAAACATGGTTACTAATAATGTTCACACTTGCCCCAGTGTCTATGAGAAATTCAACACTAGTATCATGTATGTATGCATTCAATGTTGGAACATTCAATTTTTTGGATTGTATACTAAACACTGATTCTTCACTTGAACTGTCACAGTCTTGCTTTAGCACCACGTGTGAAGTGTAATTCACATGTTTTGTTCTGCAAACTACTGCAAAGTGATTGCGTTTTTTACAATAGTTACAGTTCTTACCCAACGCTGGGCACACTTTATGGGAGAGGCTTCCCCCACAGTTTTGGCACTTCTTGTCTGTCTGTCGCTGTTGGTTGGAGTTGCGTCCCCTGCCACGGCCTCGAAATCGTCCTCTGCCACCACCGTGTTGATTGGAGGCACGATCCGGCTTAACGTCTCGCATTTCAGTTCTGCCTGGTCCTGGTCTGTGCAGATGATTGACGGCCTGGCTGGTACCAGTCTCTATTTCTGTGGCACGCGATTCAGAGAGTTCTAGTGATCTGGCTTCGTCCAGCACTTTATCTAACGTATAATTGTCTCTGAGTGCTCTTCTTCTGATGCGTGTTGATGTGCATCCTTGAATAATTTGTGACAGGATTTCCCTATCCACGTCATGGAAATTGCATGTGAAAGAAAGTGTTCGAAGACGTGTATAAAATGAATCAATGGACTCGCCATTATTTTGAGTTGACTGACGGAATTTAAAGACTTCATAAGAAGTGTTCTGCTTTCGTGTAAAGTACTCTGTCAAACTCTGTTTGAGGACTTCGTACTCGTTTCCCACTGTCACTATGTGCTCACCTTCACCCTCCGTTTTTGTTGCTCCAACACCTTTCTTAGCGTCCGGGAAGCTGTCATAGATATCATACGTTTCCTCCCCGACGTAATGAAGCAGCATCGCTTTCTTTTGTTTGTCGGTTTCAACATTAAGAGCACAAATCATGTTCTGAAATTTGTCCAACCACTTTTTCCATCGGGTCCCCGCCGATTGTTCGTCGGTATGAACGGAAAAACTCGGAAATGAGGGCAGCTGCATTGCCATCGTGATGGGTGGTGTTCGTTCTCGTCGCCAGATGTTCTGTATAGGTCTAAATAACAACACAGCTCGTGTGCTTTAAACATTTATTAGCCGATTGTACAGAGTTCCATTGTTTTCCCGACCTCGTGGGATGTGTCATAATAATTACCGTATCGTAAGAAATACTAGATACTACATGTGCTTCAACCTATTTTTAAGAAAAATAAACTCATTAGTAAAATCCTAAGCTTTTACAAACTTTTTGACTTATTTTTTATTTGCTAAATTTTTTCCAAATCAAAATCCTCCTTTTGCTTACTAGTTTAAGCATTTCTCACATCCCTCATTTGCTTATTTCAAGCTTTGTAAAGCCTTGCTTATAGAAACCTGACATTTCCAAGGATTGGCATTTGTTTATTTAAGGTATGCAAATCTCTGACTTTTACAGATTTTTTTTTATAAATTCCTTCTCCCCAGATTTTTGCAAATTGTTTAACTTTAATACTTTATCCTAGAAGGTTTATGACATTCTTTTCCACATACATGTAAGTTGAATAACTAAATGATTTTTGTTTCATTATTAAAGATTTGAAGAGAATATACACAAAAATGAAATCATGAAATTAAAGAAACACTCTTCTGGGAATAAAAGTATTGTTAAAATTTCTCCAAAGGGCTTTGCTGTAGACTCCAGGGGTTATTCAGTAAATCGCTTTATCTGTCCCGCCTATCCTGAATAAGTTAATCCACTACCATTATCTGTTCAGGGAAATAGCTGAATTCTTTAACACTTATCCCATTATTCCTTTACCCATTTCTTTACTTACACTTTCTATAAAGTAATAACTGCTGATGTAAGAAACTGTTGTTAGAAAAGAGGAAATAATCTGTAATAAGTAATTTTGCTATTTTTTCACAATGGATTCTGCTTAATAATCAAAGAGGAAGTCTTATTTTATATACACATACTTTTTAATGTCACATTCTTTTCCTTTCAATTTAGACCAGTCACGAAATCCTATATCAGGAAATAGTTTAAGATATTAATTAAAGCCATTTATAAATTATGAAAAAGGATATTTTCATCATGAAATTGAGTAAAATCATTGCTTGTTTTGTCATAACCACAGGGATTCATAGTTAAGGTACTCTTAGAGGTAATGGCTATGTATAAATGGAGCTTCTCCATTTATACATAGCCATTTCCCCCTAAGAGTACCCTAACTACGAATCCCTGTGGTCATAATGGCTTTTGAGTATTCTCCTTGGTATACATCTATGTATGTCCGCAAAAGAAAGAGTTTAGGCTTAGAATAGATACCTATTGGGGCCTTTATTTTTTATAGATACTAATATCTTTCTGTTCTTTTTCTGAAGTTCTATGTTACATGAATATGAATTATATTTCACAGTTGTAGAAAAATTAGAATCACATGAAAGACTTGATAGATGCTTTTTTTTTTTATTAATAAAAAGCTGTTTTTTTACATTAAAAATGACTAGTTTTGAATGCAAATAATAGCTTTTGATTTTTTTGACAGTCTTCACTTGACTGATCTTGGCTAAAGATTCTGTATACATATAGTTTTGTTTGGAAAGATTTTCTTACTTTATTTTTCCAAGAAAACAGCATTACATGTATTTGAAGACATCTGATTTGTAAATTGATTGCACAGTCAATTTGTGACAGTTTCATCCATTACAAATCAAAAGTGTCTCTGGGTAACAGTTTTAGATAACAGAGATGGTAAAAAGTAAAATATTATTTTGATTGTTAATCATTATTCTTTTAGCTTTAAATGTTTTCAAAGTCTGGTCTGAGCTATTGATTCTATATAATTCTGTTTGTAAAGAATTTTTCTTTTAGTTTTACCAAAGAAACTACCCTATATGTTAATGAAGACTTTGATTTTATAATTGTGAGACTTACAACACTATTAATTGTTTATAATGAGTTTTTTTAGTTACTAATCCAAAGTACCTCAAGGTTACAGCAGTAGATATTAAGTAGAATTAGCTTTTCTTTTTTGTCATGACATTTCATATGTCTTCTATTACAGACTTGTTAAAACAAGTACATATATATTTGGGGTCATTGTCTTTTTAAAGTACTCTGACAAACTGAGACGTATTTTTGACCGAGACACTCATATGAGGATTTATGACAAGTAAATGTTTAAATAAAAAACACCAGCAGATTACAATCATAATGTAAAAAACAGATTTGTGGTGTATTTCCTTTGCGACATTCAAATGAAACCCATTGTGACGAGAGACAAATTGCTCATCCTAAGCAAATTTTCTCTTTGGCATAATTGGGTTTTTTTTCATCATCTTCTGAAGGTGTCTTAATTAGCTTATGTGAAATAAGTATTATGTAAACCCCCTTCTTTGTCCTCCAACCTTTGTCTAGTGTACAAGTGATCCAAGCAGAGAGGAAGAAAAGAGGAAAAAACGGGACCAACATCTTGTCAATCGAATCATAGAGAAAGTGAAACATAACTGATTTAGATATTTGTTCTCTCAAAAGTAGAGGTACATTTGTTCACAAAACTGTTATATTGTTACTAGTTTATTGATCAGGGAGGGAGACAATTGATTGTGTGCAAAACATCCATAAGTATTTCTGGACTTTGTTTATTGTTACTGTTACAAATGTTCATTTTGGTTCTCTTTAACCCTTTACCAAACACAAAATTTTCTTATGTCCCAAATTGAAAGGGTTTGCAGATGACATTTCAAATTGTTATGAAAATGAAACATGATCTTCTGATAGGGCAGAAAACATTGTTGGAAAAGAAAAAAATGCTCATTAAGAGTGATTTCTCCTTTTCTCCCCATGTTTTCCAGAGTCGTCTGAAACAAAGTGGTCAAATGTCGTTATTGTTTGGTAATGGGTTAAACATATCACTATGTGTTTTCCCTGACAAATTCATTCAATTAGAAACAAATGACTTTAATTTGACAAGTTATAAATTGTTCTATCTTTTTAAATTTCCTATTTGATCTCAAACTAAGGTAAATGCTGAGTTTATTTTTCCCCAACTGCTGTGAGTCTCCCAGGAACTTGCACGAAGCGGCTAGGTTGTATTCTTATAACCCTTAGAATACTGGGTAATTTTCTAAAAATATCTTTTTGTGTCGTCTGCTTTCCAAAACCTTGAATATCTTCTTAGTTTTGATGAGGAAAGATACTCAGAGAAGCGAACAGGTTAGATCACAGGCCTTTCGCCAATTTAATTGGCGGCTGGCCTGGATCCAACCTGTTTGCATAAGCATCAAGTTAGTTCCAACATTATAAGGGTTAACTTATCTTGTTGGTTATCATTAGAATGAGGCAAAAAAGACTTCATTTCACACTTTATGTCTGCCATCTGCCGTTACTTACAATTTGAACCAGCCACACATCTCCATATGAGAGAATGAGTTAACAACTTAACATACATTAAACATGTACATATTCTGTCAATTTCAGAGGGATCCTGATTCCTTGTCAACAGGTGCCTACATTGCACTGGAGCAGGCCCTGATGGCTCAGTGAGGGAGAAAACGATGAAACATGAGGGCAATGAAACACTTCTGTTTAGCATTATTCTTGATCTACATATAAGCTGGGATGTGTATAATATGAGAATGTTTGACATAATTATGGTATTTTAAAAACTTGAACCCTTAAAATGCTGGGTTATTTTCTAAAAATAGATTTTTGTGTCGTTTGCTTTCTCAAGCATTAAATATCTGCTTAATTTTTATGAGGAAAGAAACTCCAAGTAGCAAACAGCTTAGATCACAGACCAGCCGCCAGTTTACTTGGCGGTTGGCCTGGATCCAAACTGTTTGCATAAGATTTAAGTTAGTTCCAGCACTATAAGGGTTAATGACAAACTTATTTTTATGTGTTATCATTAGAATTGCCTCAATAAGTCAGTTCTTATGAGTGCAGACAGTATAGAGTTTGAGAAGAAATGAGCAAACACCTCAAAAGTACTACTTAATGTCTGCTTTTACTTTGAATTTAGACCAGTTGAAAACTCCCCTATGGTGGGGGATAGGTAATTTATAAAGCTGCGCCCAACTAGTTAAGTTGCAGAAAGAATAACTATTATAAAAACATTGCTCTTTTTTCTACCACCTTTCTGATCTAGATAACAGGATGAAAAAGCTTTATAAACCAAGATGATTTCTAAAGTCAACAATGCATTGCAGTGATTCTTTATTATTTCTGAGGGTCTACATCACATCAACAGCAGTTCAATTACTTTGCAATGCCCGGCTCTAAATGATTGAGAATGACCTCAAACTTGAATGTTAATTAATGTATAACATGCCCATCATATTCCTTAACTCTTCATGATCTCGCTGTCTATTGCCTTTTACAGCAAATGCGCTAGTTAAAGATATAGACGATGCATGTTGGAAACTTTTATTGATCTTCTATCTGTGATAAATAAATGTTATTAATTTTTAATCAACATTTTGATATGTGTTTATTAATTAGATATACATACACCTATTGTTTTCGCTGTGAAAAATTGTTTGAATAAAAATTTATCAAAAAGAATGGATTAGCAAAGTTCTTTTATTGCAAACGATTCACATGAAAGTTAGTTCTTCCCAACAAACAGCACATGTCTTGAGTCATACTGTAACAAAAGCCACTCATCTTTTTGCGCTTCAGATCAAGACTATAGTAAGTCATTCATAGAAATTTTGAACCCTCAATTTGATATCAATAAATATGTTCTTGACCATTCACCCCATTACAGAGTGTTTCGGGGGGAAAGCAAGAAGAAAATATGCAAAATCACCACTGTATTTGAAATTCAATTATAGATTTTTTCATATAGAGTATTACATCACATCAACATTATTTCAGTTATGTTGCAATGTACGACTCTAAATGATGATGGAAGACCCCATACTCAACTGCCCATAAGGGCTGGTCATGCCGGATAGAACCATTGGCATTCCATAAGTCAGTTTGGAGATTGCCTCTCATTTATCAATTATAAATAAACAAGTTGTGGCTATGATAATGGGTTTGGTTGCACCAAGGTAAATGTGCACTACTTTTAAGCACTGCTAAGTGCATACAAGCTAAAAGAAAATCGATAACTGCTGTTTGTTCTTATTTACTGCTGTCATAAACTAATTCAGGCCCCTATCTGTCTGGCAGGAATGACTGAAAAATAGGGTAAGAACTGAATTCAGCACACAAGTCATGCAGAGAGTTCCTATATGTGACTTTCCCATGAATTGCACTATGTATTAAATTTACAGTATATCACGTCTAAGTCTTCTTTAACCCTTTCCCAAACAACAAATTTAAAACTGTCCCAAATTGAAGGAGTTTGCAGACGACATTTCAAAATGTGATGAAATTGGAAAATAGCCATCAGATAGGGCAGAAAACATTGAGGGAAAAGGAAAAATTGCTCATTACGAGCAATTTCTCCTTTACCCTCAATGTTTTCTAAAGTCATCTACATCAAAGTGGTCAAATGTCGTTATTGTTTGGGAAAGGGTTAAAGCTGTCAGTCAGTAAAAGATCAAACTCTTTCTCATAGAATTAATTGATCTTAATTGAAATAAATAAACAGAACAAGGGGATAAATCTCTGTTTAGGAAAATATTTATTTGCAGTTAATATATTTACAATGTATTTTAGATCAAAAACTACTTCAACAGTATTAGTTAAATGATAAAGTAAACTGTGTAATACTCTCATGCATACTAGCAATAATAAGCATTGGCTATGGGAACAGAAAAATGCCTTTTGGAAATGGCAACGGCTAAGAAAGGTAACTTTAAAATTGATTTAAGTACTACATTTTGGAATATGGAAAAACATTTGACTGCTGCTAATAGTTGACCAACGGCAGTGCTGGGTTTCCTTTAATCCATTGCCCATTATGGCATTTTCCACAGCTCTAAATTGAAAGCAACGGCCGACGACAAATTTAAAAAAAAAAAACTCAATTTGACACTAGATGTTTCTTTAGAAACCACTGTGACAATGAGCAATTTCGCCTTTTCCCACAATGTTTTCTGCTATATCAGAAGACTTAAGGTGGTTTCATCTTACACATTTTAGCGTACAGTCAATCTTGTTTTAATTGACCATTCTTTAACTGTTAAAATATGGAAAGTTATCAAGTGTGGGACTATCTTAACCCTTTCCCAAACAATAACAACATTTGACCAGTTTGTAGAATACTCTGGAAAACATTGTGGGAAAAGGAGAAATTGCTCTTAATGAGCAATTTCTCCTTTTCCCACAACGTTTTCTGCCATATCAGAAGATTATTTTCCAATTTCATCACATTTTGAAATATCATCTGCAAACTCTTTCAATTTGGGACAGTTAAAAATTTGGCGTTTGGTAAAGGGTTACAACACAATGAAACCTCAAGCTGGAGCTTTCTAGATGCCTGACATCAGTATAAAGTCAATAAGTGTATTCTTGCTCCTTTTACTACGGTTAATTAAAATAAGATTGAATGTATTAACAAATCATGGCACATGAAGGTAGATCATCAATTCCCCTGTCACTTAATAGCCTTGACCACTGCTTCTAGTAATAACTATTATTGTTGACAATTTGCAGTGAACAGTGAACACAAGACCACTTTCCCTCCCCTAAAAATCCCTTTTCACTACTTGCAATAACAATCTTTACTGTTAACAAATCCCTGTGAATGAAAGTCCACTAAAAATCCCTGTCCACTGCTAGCAACTTTTCAAGCACTTTGCTAAGAGCAGCCATGGTGGGTGAGTCTTTATATGCTTCCTGAAAGTCCTTTCCCTCCTCTAGAGATTTTGTTAATAGTGAGTCCATTGGAATGCATCCTGAAAAATATAATTATTATTTCTAAACATTCATTATATAATCTCAAGTATCAAATGGTCAGCTGCAAATGACATGTGTAGTAATCAACTGCCATTTAGTAAGAATTATTGATTTTTCCACTTTTGCAAGCAACAATCTCTTATCCTAGCATGAAAAGTCTTCAAATTCAAAAGAAGATAAAAACCTATTAAGTAAACACCAATCAAACATTTTTAATCAGAGATATTCTTTTCTAGTCCAAATTTGTGATACTTGGCAAAATTTCAGTTGATTAACTTGTCCTACTTTATACTTGCCGTATGCTGTTCCTTTCAATATGGAAGAGCCCCAAAATCCCATACAAGTGAATGAGTAAACAAAAGGAAACAAATCTAAGTGCTTTACCTAAAAAGGGAACATGTGCCTGTGCTGCCAATGCTTCCCCACCACCTTTAGAGAATATGTTGGTTACTTCCTGAAACCAAAACAAGCAAATAATAAGACAAATGAACCTTTCTAAAAAACAAAAATGATACGAATGAAACAGTAGATTCTATTTTTTTTGAAGTTTCCAATGCACAAACATTTTTGTGATAATCAAATGATTACCTGCTAAGATGAAGTTGTCAATGTATTTATTTGGAACTAGGTATAAAAATAAATTGTACTTTTTCTTGTATTAGATTTTGTCATCTTCTGTTCCTTTATATTTGGATGAGACTTAAAATCTATAAAGAGGGAAGGACATAACTATTTTCTATAAAATGGGATGAAGGGTTTATTAAGATAGAATTTCCAAAAAATTAAATACTCGCTTACTCCAAAGCAAGAACAGATTCATGTTTTCTACTATACCCAAGATAGAAATGTCTGTCTTCCTACTGCTTGTTTTTCTTAAGGGGTTTAACACTGTGTAAACAATTTTTCAGTCATGTCACAGCTTTCCTTGGTTCATCAGATCTAGGTTAGGGATCTTGTGTGCTTTCCCAAAGGACACTCATGATATAAGAAGAACCAAAGAGGCTTGAACCTGAAGACCATGACCGCCACCTTAATCACTGTGCCAAAGACTCTCCTATTATTTTGAAATCAAAATTGATGTCCACAAAGTAACAATCACTTACCCCGCAGCAAGGACAGGCATAGCCACTCATATTTTCTATAATACCTAAGACAGGTATGCCTGTCTTTCGACAAAACGTTAATTCCCGTCTCACATCACCCACTGCAACGCCCTGTAAATCATGATGACAAGATGTTACGGAATGGTGATGGAAAATAACTACATTAACTGTAATTACCCAATGCTAAATTTTTGACTGTCCCAAATTGAAAGAGTTTTCAGGCGACATTTCAAAATGTGATGAAATTGTAAAATAATCTTCTAAAGGGTTAGAAAACATTATGGGAAAAGGAAAAATTGCTCGTCATGAGCAATTCCTCCTTTTCCCACAAAGTTTTCCAGAGTTGTCTTCAACAAAGTGGTTAAATGTCGTTATCGTTTGGTAATGAGTTAAAATAGTCCAAACACATTTTCAGACAATTCCTTGATGTGTGCCTGCTGCATTCATCTTTTGGAATGGAAAAAAATGCAAGAAAAAAAAAGACATCGGTTCACTAACATTTGTTCAAATTCCAACGAAATCATACTAGAGAATATCTCCCCACCAAATAACAATTCCAGTCATCAAAATCAGTGTGAAAATGGGGTACATGAAATTATAAATAACAATCTTTCTCTATTCTTCAAATTGGTTTTTAACTCAATACTACCAAAAGTAACACATCCTTTTCTATACATAAGAAGTGACATCTACTTTTGCTATGAAACTGGACTGGTCACAAACTTCCAAAAGAGTGAATGCCTCAACAAGGGAGGGTCTAAGCCGTACCTGAGGTGTGGTGACTAGTAGTGCCCCATCAGGATTGTATGATTTCAGGTTTTCGATGACTGTGATGTGTTCGTCTGAAGTACCTGGAGGCGTGTCAATCACGAGGTAGTCGATGTCCCGCCATACAACGTCACTAAGGAATTGTTTGATCATTGCTGTTAAAAATAAAACAGTCCTCAACAGTTCTGTTCCACCCATGACATCAGTTTTTCATTTATTTTATAAAGCCTTACAGGGCAATTAAAGTGATGAAGAAAGACAAGATGCTTCCCATAATAAACTTAGTCAAGCAGAAAAACAGCTTGATATGAACAATTTCTTTTTCTGTAACATTCACGCTGCAAGTGATTTAAAAAAAAGAAATAAATGAGTAAAAAAATCCTGAACTTATGGTTTACCTATTCCCATATATTATTTGTAAGAATTGAAGGGGCAGGGATCAAATTAAAATAAAGTTTAAAGCATTTTATTCTTTTGTTATAATTGAGAGGATTCCAATGACACAAAAGCAGAGATTGCATTTTGATTCATTGTCACAATGATTTTTTAAGTCTATTGCAAAATTATGAACATTCATAAAGGAAAGAAAGAAAACACCATTAACAAACGTCCTTACCATTTTTCTTTGGTCCTCTCCATACCACTGCATCATCCCTGTTACCAAGGAGAAATCCTATCGACATGACACCAAGCTTTTGTTCTTTATCCACATATACAGGTAACCAGCTAAAAACATAAAAATTTACATACACATGTATGTACAGCTAAACACAGGACAACGTAAAACACACACACACACACACACATACATGCTTAAATGGGTAACCAGCTAATAATGGAAATTATATATATGAATAAATAGGTGACAAGCAACAGGTAATCAAGTTTAATATTATCAAGATACTTTAATTTAGCCTTCAATTGGTCTTGGATCCCAAAATAAGTCTCCCATGTTATGAAAGCAACCATCATTGTTTTGTAGACTTTTAGACAAAGAATACTTAATTTGAACTCGAGGATACTGTTTAACTAAACCTTTTATGGGTTGAATTTGTGTAAGTTCAAAACATAACTTCTTATTTCATTATAAGGCTATTCAATATTGCAAAGTAACACATCATTGGAATCGTCTCTCTAAGACGCTTCCAATGACGGATCACATTGTAATACTGTACTTTTATTTAGGGTACTATCCATGTTTATAATATTTTCCTTCAGTTGTTTGAAGTCAAACTTAATGTCAAGGTCAGTGTGCCTTGACCATGAGACTTAAGGAACATAACAGGCCATCCAGTGAATGAGGGCCACCATTAGGGAAATATTTTTAACTCCACATCCTTGTCACAAAAGTTTCTGAAATCATCAGCTACACAACATTGAAGTATATATTAATAGCACTAGTTCGACAATTTGGGGGTTCAAAGCAAGATTATAGCAACTCCTTCACAAGTGAGAAGAAGTTGTTTTAGTCTTGTGCAGAACCCAAAGATTCCACTCACCCCTCAGGACACTGATGTACATCCTGGTTTTCCACGCCAAACATTCGGGGGATACTAGGGCCACATAGGTCAACATCCAATAAACCCACCTGGAAACAAAGGGCTCTGATCAAAACATATTCCTCAAAATATTATTATAGTTGGATGACTTTTCATGTTTCTGACATATTCCTTTATCAATATGTTATTAGAAAGGATTTTAGAATAATCATTAGATAAACAATAATATAAGTCAAATGTAAAAAAATCAAAATCAGTCTTAGGAAAAATTATTTTAGGTTATTCCATTCACCAAAGTTATAGAAAGTTTCTTGAAAATATTATTGTTGAAGAAGACATTTCCTCAGCATTGACTCCTTACCTAATGTATGAATTGGGATGTGTTCTAGTAAAAATAATTTGACCTGAAGATTGCTTTCTATTTTCTGATGGGGCAATCTAACTGACGGGAGATATTGCCCGGTACAAAGATTTCTCAATATTTTCCGATCACGTCAAATTAGTTTGACTAGGACATGTTCAAACTGAAAGAAATAGCAAATGAAAGAAAAACATATGCTAATGTGATAGTACCAGATAGAAACAATTGCTACAAAAGGGTGCTCATTAAATACAATTTATGATGTTTCTATAATATGGAGCACCAGCAGATGTGTCAATGAAAGTTGTTATCAAGCACCAGCAGATGCATCAAAGAAAGGAATTGACAAATGTACACTCACCTTCTTCCCTGCATGAACCAGACCCAAAGCTATCTGTGAGGCTACGGTGCTCTTTCCAACTCCACCTTTTCCAGACAACACCAAAATAACATGCTGCACCGTCTTCAGGTGGTCTACAATAAGTTTAAAATCATTTATATTACATTGATTGCGAAACAAGTTCTCACAACTTTGATTAACCCATTAACAAACAATAAGGTCATTTGATGAGTTTGAGCAATTTCTCCATTTCCCACAATGTTTTCTGCCCTAGTAACAGATTGTTTCAATTGCATCATATTTTCAGAAATGTTGTCTGCAAACTCTTTGTATAAGGGACAGTCGAAAATTTGGCGTTTGGTAAAGGGTTAATCAATATTGATTCTGTTTCCTGTATACATCACCAGTACTTGAACCAAATCTAAGTTGATGAAAGATCCCAAAGTTTACCTCACTTCACATGGGATCATCATTTGTGGAATGAATCATTGAATTATGTTTTAACGGAGACAGGGGTAAAGTGGCCTTGAGACAGAGAATTTGTGGCCCAGCCGTTTCTTTTGCTAACAGTTTCCTGGTTCTGTTTGTGTTATCCCATCTGAACCTTATGCCATTGGGATATGTGAACAAACCAGGGATCAAGAAAATAAATGGATCTAAGGAAGAACAATATCCTCTCTGCTACCCGGGTAGTTACCCAACTCTACCAAAGAGTGTATGAATTGGGGGTTTAATTGTTATATTAAGCACATTCTGTCTGATATGTAAATATACTTGTTAGGATTTGGCGATTTCCTGAACCCTGGAACAAACTATGGGATTTAATGTGTTCCTTCAAATGTGAAAACAGACAACAAAAGTGGAGGACAGTGGTCAAAGCGGTAGACAGGTCCGGGGGGTAGGATGTTGGCCTCGGATTACCAGGGTCGTAGGTTTGTCCACTTTGCGACGTTTATTTACCAACATACTGCACAAGAACTAGTTATGTATCTTGGAAGCAGAATCTAGAAGGATTTACCTTTCCTGACTGGAGAGTTGTGACTACTTATTTGAAAGTCATTGCAATAGAAAATGAAATTGCGACAAGAAATCATCCTTTATCCTACGATGCTATATGCTGTGTTTGGTGGTTTCTGACTGGAGATTTGTTAACTAACCTGATGGGGCAGTCATCTTAGAAGTTTTATCTGTAAACGATTCCTGTGTTTACTAAAATCAGGTTACATCACACCTTGATAATTGGGTGATCGTTATTCAATAACAGATCTTCTATAGTACGAAATTGGTAGTTTTCGTCGAGCAGATATCTAACAAATCAATAAATTACTATATCAAGGGGTGTCAATTAACATTGTTAATGAAAATCCTAAAGTTTATCGGTCACGTTGTTGACAGTTCAACCTATGCAGTCATTTTTCAATGAGCGTCTGTTGATATTGGACTATCAAGCGTCCAATGATAAAGACTTTTCCTAATGATCAAAGTACCACTGGTAACGATGCACTATTAATTCTTCTTGCCTTCTGAAGAATTAAGTGATCATTTCATTCAAACGTGCCTTCGTTCATTAACATTTTCGAAGAGATAACTTTTTACAAAATTTACATAGAACGATAGACATTTGAAAGCTAGACATTTTCACTGTGATTTATTGCCATTTACAAATGTTTAGTAGAGATGTTGGGACAGATAGTCAACTTTATCAAGCTACTTTTGTTTTTTGTGTTTGCAATTTAGCAAGACACCTTTCTAGTCTCAATAATGATCCGTGAACAAAGCTTTTTTCATCATTTCGACATTTATAGTTCCCTATCGAAGGTGTCCGTCAAAATAGCAAAAGCCTTTCGAGACCAGTTATCTGGACTAGACACCTTTTTCCTGCCTAGCACTGTCAGATTCCTCGATTCTTGGACTCTTCGCCACAATTAATTCTTGGTACGGAATAGTCACCAGTGTGTAACATACACCAAGTAACTATTGAGTACAAAGAGATATTAGTGACGATGAGTCCACGGATTCAGGAATCTGACAGTGACAGGTAGGAAAAAGATGTCTTGCCAAATGGCCCCCAAAACATAGTAAGCTTCTAACAGGGAGTAGAACCCCAAATAACTTGGTTGATTAAATAGTGAGTGTGGGAGGGAGAGAGAGACAGTCACACAGAAAAGATTAAGAGGCGACTGAAAGACCTCAGCCAAATAATTAAGACACATACAATGATTCATTCATTTTAAATGGGTTTTCACATTAGGCCTACATCAACATTTTTTCATTTATGTTGCATATCTGGATCATAATGATGAAAAAGACCGTAAACTTGACTGCCATAATACACAGATAATGGGTAAGTAGGAAGGGAAAAAAGGAATAATGCCCAGATTTTTTGTGGTCTCAATGTATTCTTCCCAATCAAATAAAGAAATGTAAAGGAGACCAAATTGAAGAACATCTGGGGTTTGTTTATTTGAGGTTAACATTGCTCCAACAGTATTTCAGTTATATTGCAATGCCAATGTCATCAATGGTGGATAACACCTAGATTTTAAAGAATAGTCAAGCAAGGTAGAACCCTTGGCATACTGTTTATCAGCCTCTGAAAATCAATACTGAGGCCAGGAATTGAAGTCAAATAGGGCTGAAAAAATACAAGCCACCAATCGTATCTACTCGGCAATCCCCGTAACAAGTCGGTATATATACCTCGTAGGCAGTACATGAATACACCAGAAATCCTGGGGTAATTCGCCTTATTTCCGGCGGCTAACGCAAAATGCACACAGGCACTAAATATGTATTTAAATACACACAAATTGGTTATATATCACAATTGAATGTTTGTTTTTACCCTTTTCATTAAAGATGACCATATCAACACATCTTTGATTCATATTTTGTCAATCGTATCTACTCAGCAATGCCCGGCTTGTGTCGGGGATTTCCGAGTAGATACTATTGCAAACGGACATGCCCTTCGTTGCTGACCTACTTTCAAAAATGGCTCCCCATTGCCTCCGAGGTTATTTTAAGAAATGGCCGAGGTGTTCCGAATGACAAGCCACTTCAGATGCACCAATAACCAAGCTTCACCCTTTACTAAAGAAACCAGGTTTGTCTAGGACTGCAATGTTGTAGGAATAGGAGATATTGCTCATATCTCTGAATGGATAGTACAAAAGAATTGTAGAAAAAATGGTAAAATGTGTTCATACTTATGAGAAATATGAACACATCTTGCCATTTTTTCAACAAGATTTGTATGATGCTACCAGAGAAATACTTATCAACACTATATAAATGAAATTTGTCCTCTGCAAAATTCCTTACATTTCGAATGGTAAAACTCCTGCTTTTCAGATTTTTCAGGAAGGGTTGGATCTAAATAATGCCCAAAGACAAAACATTTGCATATAATCATAAGAAAAGAGAAACAATCGTTGACATTTTAAACAAACATGTCTTTACTGCTCATTCACATAAACGAAAAAAAACATTCAAATAATTGATAATTCAATTGCAAGTTAACAATACAATTTCAAAACCGTTTACATAAAGGCATGACCCTATCCTGTATCCACATGGAGCAGACAACTTGGTCGAAATGTCTAAATCATCTTAATACATGTATAACCACTTCTCTCATATGTACTAATTTATTGCATCTGTTAAACAAGAAGCAAATGTAACAAAAGGAGAAATAATTGCTCAACACAATTATATTTAATACGCACTGGTTTCTAAAGTCTTCTTCAGCAAATATGTCAAATTGAGGTACAGGTATTACTGGCTGAAAGGTCAATCAAATGCTCAAACTACATTTTGACAGTTTCACAGCCTCTGGATTGATTCAAGGATTAAAATCATTTCACCAAATACATTGTAGTACATCTTTAAATGTGACATGAACAATATTCCTTATTTCATTTGAACATAATCCTTTAAAATTCAAGAAATGAATCAGAAAAATATACTTTCACATGTTCACAAGAATTCCAATTTTTCACTTTGTGATCTAGTTTTTGACCTAACAGGTAGATGATGATATTGATAGAATTAACAGGAAAGTACTCATAATGGTTGTTCTTCCAAATCAGGACAAATCATTCATAATCATTTAGCCAATTGAGAACCATTTTTTGTTGAATTATTCTTAAAGCTTACAAATCAACAGACTATTCTATGTAAGAGTTTAAATGCACATACACCAGAGAGACCTGACGTCCTCGTATGCATGTGGTAAAATGGCACATTTCTTTTTACAAGCAAATCATCCCCATATCAAAATCAATTTCATTCATTTCTTCAGCTGAAAATGTTGCATAAGGAGTTTTTTTTTAAAGAAAATAGTAAGTGCTTCAAATTTGTGGAGCACTAGTCTTGTATTTCACACTTGACGATTGATCCCTTATTTATAGGAAACCCTGAGGTAGGATTCAAGTCTTCATCATTTAGAATGAGGTCATGGCTTAATCCTGCAACTATTAAAAGTGTGTGTTTTTTGTAGATGACAACATCATGACCAATTATCAAAATGATAACAATATCAACGAACAACCTGCACAGTTCATTATTGATTGTGTAATCATGTTGAGTGAATTATGAACTAAACCCATTTTGACAAAAGGAGAATTTGCTCATGATGAGCAAATTCTTTTTTAATCAAAATGTTCTTTTAAATAGTGTCTGCTGTAAAGACATACATGTGTTTTCCCCCTTTTTCTGGATTAACCCTTTACCAAATTTTCAACCAACCCAAATTGAAAGAGTTTGCAGACGACATTTCAAAATGTGATGAAATTGGAAAATAATCCTCTGAGGGTAAAAACATTGTCGGAAAAGGAGAAATTACTCGCTACGACCAATATCTTCCTTACCCACAACGTTTTCCAGAGTTATCTGCAACAAAGTGGTAAAATGTTGTTATTGTTTGGTAATGGGTTAAAGAAGGGTTTAATATGTCGTTAAATGCAACTGTACGAAGCTGTCAACCATTCCACCATGATAAAAGACCCAGTCCTGGTTCACTAATGGAGCCCTGAAAGAGAAATTGAAAGATTAACAAGTGATGTAATAAGCATATCATCTTCTTAGAATTTCCTTTATTGAAATATTGTATTTTCCAAGAGACTGCGCATCATAACAGGTTATTCAAATCATATCATTGCAGTTTCCTTTGATACTCCTTTATCCAAAAAGATAGCTGAAAATGCTATGTAAGGCAACTTTGGAAAACAGGTGAAATTATTTCATCACATTTTCTTAAAATTTTCTTGATAGCATTTTTTCAACATTTTTGTACATGCTTTGTGCAAGAAACTTTAATGATCATATAGAAAGTTTATATTTGTCATGTTTTTAACATTTATTATTTCTAAATCTTCAGCTTTATTTTATTATTCCAATATTTCATCTTTCTCAAAGGTGCAGGTATCTATAAAGCAAACCTTTTAAGTGGAAGAGTTAGACTTGTTTCGGTAATGAAACCAAACCAAGCAAAGAAGAAGAAATGACTATTTAATCCAGTGTGACAGATTTATCTAGCATATTTCTTCACTCACAGTGATGGAATATGGTGACTTTTTGGCTTCTGTCTCTCCAGTCTCCGTTGATTTGTCAATGTTTGCATTCTCAGGACCAGAGGGACTAGTATCTATGAATGATCCATCAACAACACGAAATCTGGATAAAATACATGCAAACTTTACTATCTCTAATTGGTTTCATCAGCATCTTCATTATCTAAAATCAAAGCAATCCTTCTAAAACAAGTGTTATTTTCCTCGATTCCCATTTCTATTTAAAAAAATCATGTTTGGGGTCCTGCCTGGCTTAGAGGTTAAGTTAGTGGACTCAGGTTTCTGGTTTTGTGGGAGTTGATTTTGGCTTCTCAGTTCAGATCCCTAGCCTAGTATTAGTGGATCCAGGGGAGCCATAGGAGTCACAGGCTTAGGCCTTTATCCTGTACCAAAACGGTAATGGTAAACAGTTTGTAAAATCAGAACCATTCCCGTACCCTGACATATGTTTATTCTTCTCTAAATGCCATATTATTATTTCATTGAGTGCCTACAAAATAGGATTTATACCATGGCCTTAAAGATACATGCTGCAAAATAGATGATTCATCCTTTTTGGACCCTTATTTTTAGCTTTGATTTTCATGAAACATGTAAAACCATCTCTTCTGACTAAAACAATGTTTCTTTTCATTAATTTTATAAACCTGTTTGCTTAGTTTAAACATTAGTCTTACAATATTGTGTTATACGTCATCTTTTAAAAAAAAAAAAAATACACATATTTTGTACTATAAGGATTTTCTGCTAGCTTAATCATCCCATCTTCCATGTGAAGCAAGGAAGAATCAACCTCTGCTTTTGTTATGTACATTATACTTTCTATCATACAATATACTTTATTCATAAAATGTGTATGCCTAGGTGCAAGTGTCTAGTTTTAAGGGCAAGCTTAGTTACTCAAGGAGCTTAAAAGTTGTTTTTGAAACCTTGCAATGCACTTTGGGTTTGTTAAACCATGCCCCATAAAGTATGAAATTGTTCATACCCACCTAATATCCTCCCCAATGTCCATAAACAAGTCATGTTTACCATCTTCAAGTTCATATTGCCAAGCCCAGAGCTGCTCTGTTTCATCGCTAGTGGCAGGAGTTAAAGAATATGTTTGTTAGACATAAAACCTGTTTCTGCTTTAAAAAAGCTCAAACAAGAACTGTCAAACAACATGTTACTCAAAAGGTGTAGACAATATTTCACATTGACTTAGTCTACAAATTTACTCTTTGTCATGAATGTCTACAACTCTATACCATAAATGGTATTAGTT
Organism: Cerastoderma edule; assembly: GCA_947846245.1. Lineage (NCBI taxonomy): Eukaryota > Metazoa > Mollusca > Bivalvia > Cardiida > Cardiidae > Cerastoderma > Cerastoderma edule. The sequence goes on from OX401406.1 coordinate 16,399,968, forward strand.
CTCTTAAACAGAGAATGACGTAATGACATTTAAGCAACTAATTAACTGCACATCAGTATCCATTCCTAAAAATGAAATTTGACAGACAAGTATGATAAGTGCATAATTCAAAACACGTCTATGTGAAGGGTTTGCTTGAGAATAGATTTCATTAAATTGCCTATCTAAAATATTAATTAAACTTATATATAGCTTTGACTTAAGAATAGTCCAGAGAAAGAAAACCCTGATGGTCATAAAGAACTCATCTTTAAATGGATTTTTCATATTTCCCTGGATTGGTTGTCAGAAATTGTTAACTGGTATAGAGTTGAGTTTTTGCCTCCGGTTAAACATTTCTAGCTTATTAATGTTGAAACACTATAACATCAAAACAAAAACAGGTAGAAGTCAATCATGCATGTATAGCTCGAACATGCTCCACATGAAATTTGATCAAAATTTGCCAAGCCCTTAAAGAGAAAAGCTTGAATAAGATTCACTGTAAAGACATGTAGGACTTAAAATATTTAATCCATAATGACTGGCACCACCATACAGATTAACTGAATAACCTCCCTTGAGTACTCCCCTGTTGAAATTCAGAAAATACTCATATAACAAATTAAGCCCAGGTTGAAATGCAATGTTATGTAAGGATACAATCTAGTTGGGTGTTGTAGAGCATCCGCAGGGATTGTAATATCATCGAAGAAACCCATGGACACTGAAACAAAGTGATGATTGTACATGCTTATACTGTACATGATGAACACAAACTCTTAAAAATTGATACATTCACATATCATTATCTGAACTCCATGCTAAAATAAACATCCCTTATTTTCTTGAACTGTTGTGACAAAAGGATACATTACTCCTGAGGAGAAATTTTTCCTTTTTTTACAATAGTTTCCATAAGGTATCATAAAGATAATTATGTGGCTTTTTTATCTCGCAATTATTTTTCATCTGCTATTGCTTTGATATACGTATTGGACCAGTCACAAAGTCCCCTATGGGAATTTTGGGTCAAGCAAATATTTCAAGAGTAGCTGTGAAAAGTAGAGCTGATTATTAAAAGTAGAAATAAACCCTTTTCATAGACTATCTCAATTGTATGGGCATGATTTTGATGGGTATTGTAACCAGATGTTTGTCACACAGAGTGACCTCCCTTCTTTTACACTTCGAATGGTATTATATACAAGTTGGATAAGTTCAAGGGAATGGAATGTGTAGATTTTTAAGCATTAATCCTTAGAATGCTGGGTAATTTTCTAGAAGGAGATTTGTGCGTTGTCTGCTTTCCAAAATCTCAAACATCTCCTTTATTTTGTTGAGGAATGATATTCAGAATAGCAAGCAGGTTAGATCCACAGTCAAGCCACCAATTTACTTGGGAGGCTGGCCTGGATCTAACATGTTTGCATAAGTATGAAGTCTGTTCCAGTACTATAAGGGTTAAAATGTTTATACAAATCTCTTTCAGGTTATGGGTGAACTGACTCTCATAACATTACTATAATAACATAACAAGAAAAGGAGAAATGGTACCATGTACTCCATCTTTACTACAGGACTTGATTTTACCCAGTAAGATTTCATCTACAAAGGGTCTGAATACAACATATCGGAAATGAACTGAAAAGAGAAAAGAATTAATGGTATGAGACCTTTTCTACAGTTTGTCAAAGATAAATGGTTTTTCCTCAATGATCATTCATAACTGGGTATTTTTTCAAAAATAGATTTTTCATGTCCTCTGCTTTCCCAAACCTTAAACATCTGCTTAGTTTTGTTGAGCAAAGATAAAGATACAAGAGTAGCAAACAGGTTAGATCACAGGCCGTCGGCCAATTTACTTGGCTGCTGGCATGAATCTAACCTGTTTGCATAAGCATGAAGGTGATTCCAGCATAAAAAGGTTTTAACCAGGGCAATGGTCAAATATTTTACCTCTTTAAAATGATAAACACTGGTTTATTGAAATCAGGAAAAGAGTTCATATACATATGTTAACTTGTAACATCTATAAATGGTGGTGTATTTAAATAAATGAACTCTGAAGATTTATAGATGCAGATATATCAAAATCAAAATAAGGGTTAAAATGTTTTAACTCTTTCAGTGCTTTTTTCCCTTACATAGGGAAATAGCCTATGCCTGCCAATTTTGGGAAATTTATCAATGAAAGGCTAAATTGGAAAACCAAAAAGCTTGTGTGACTTTAATTTTTTGGGAAAACTGCATGATTTTAAAGAAATTTTCAATAAAGAAGGTGCCTTTGATGGCCCCGGTTTTATATTGTGAAAAAGCCATGTCTTTATCTTAACAAACAAGGAGCATTTAAATAAGTAAATGAGTTAAAGAATAATCTCTGCAGGTAAATATGGATAAGACAGCATACCAACAGTATGGTGGGAGCCGTCTCCTGGAAATATGTAGCTGTCCTCAAGCTTCTGGATGTCCCATAATGAGATACAGAGCCCAACTTTATGGACAACCTATAGAAATTATAATGTATAAACAAATTATATTACCTGTATATAAATATTTATGGACAACCTATCGGAAATAATAATGTACAAACAAATTATAATATAGAAATATTTATGGACAACCTAAAGAAATTAAAATGTATAAACAAATTATGATTTAGAAATATTGATGGACAACCTAAAGAAATTAAAATGTATAAACAAATTATAATATCTAAATATTTAAGATATCTTCAACTTTAACACAAAATAAGGCATTGCACCTATTCCCAATCTAAGGGAAAGAATTAAGAAGAAAATGATTATATACTAAATAAAATGTAATTTTGAGATATTGTATGCTATGTAATATTCTAAAAATTATAGGTAAAGAGAACAGTATAGCTCCCCTTTTTCTTTTTTGAAAATTGGATCTAACATTGCTGGTATAAGCAAATTTTCTTTCACTAACAATATTCTTAAAAGTCCTCTGCGGCAAAAAGATTGAATTTAGGGATTATATGGAGCAGAAAGAGATTATTATGCTTAACATTTTTCAAAGATAACACATAGAATCACTGATTAAATTTAGAAATGTTCCAAACCTACATGAGAATATAAGTGACAAAAGGAGACACTGTGTGTCACCAGCAGTTTCTTCTTTTATCACTTCATGGTTTTAACCAAATATGGAAAAGATTGTAATAATTCAAGCCTCATAATTGTTGATATTAAAAGTATCTACTGTCAATTTAATCTAGAAAACAAATTCTATGAGTAAACTCATTCTGACCTTGTTTGCCAATTTTTTATTGAGAGCTTCTGTAACAGCCTCGTTGATATCTTTGTTGAATCTCCAAGGGGGGATGCGCACTGTATCTTTCATTTCAGTCAATACAAACATTTTACTGTGATAGTTTTACTATCTGTCTTTTATCTGAAAGTATAAGTTCCAGTGTTTTGAAATCTACACAACTCTTTAGGGCATACAAATGGCTCTTTTCGTAGCTTAATCAAAAGATGACTTATCATCTGTTTTATCAAAAGCACATTGTTTTGCCAAAATGTCAACTCCATTGAATGTTTTAATCATTTTCTTGTTGTGCACAACACATTTAACATCTATAATAATCATTAATGACGCCAAAATCCACACAAACAATCACATGACCAAAGTTAATAGCCACATTGTGTACCCCGCATAAGTTGACCGTCAACTGTCTGTTTCTTGGGGTATATGATAACCCATGCTTTAAAACTCTGTTACCTCTAACACACGGCAGAGAAATCACAGTTCAAGGGCATGCATGTCCAAAAGATTAAACAGGCAGTGTTCGTAAACATTGGTCATGTGTTTCCCTTGCCTGACCTAAGATGTAAGAAGTTTAAATCATTTCATTGTTTAGTTTGTTTTACTTAATTTGTTTAACATGAATTGTGAAGGAGGCTTAGTAAAGACCATTGTGTCACTCTCAATGGTTACTGTTCAACTCGTACCCTTGTCAACTCGTACCCTTGTCAACTCGTACCCTTGTCAACTCGTACCCTTGTCAACTCGTACCCTTGTCAACTCGTACCCTTGTTAACTCGTACCCAAATCTTTGGTTAACTCGTATTTTCTAGGTCAACTTGTACCTATATATACATACTATGAGTACCTATACTTATATTTACATATGTGATTTAATACACAGTACACAAGTACAAACGAAGAAAGTTTCATAGATACGTAATAATTTCCTCAAATGGTATGTAAATGGCATAGCATTAAACGTTAATAGATTGCTTTGCTTTATTGTCCATTTTCAATACCTTTTTGTCAACTGTTTGTGAGGAGAGAAAAAAATGATGTAAGCGTGAAAACTTCAATGAAAGGGATCGACCATTATTAGTATAATCATCGTATAATTAAAGGCACGTAATTAAAGAAAGTCGGAAATTAATGATATCACATTGATCAATGTCATTAAGGTAATACCATAATCTTAATGGCAGTGTTTTGTGTGCGATTCATTGATTATTTAGCCGACTTTTATTAATTAAAACATCAAAAAGCAAATCATTTTGATATGGATATTGAGTAGTGCAAATTAGATAATCAGTAAAAAATGATCTGAGAGCTCTTTTGAACGTGCCGCTTCCACAAAATATATATAATCAAGAGGTTTCATGAAGAGTGCCAATACAGAAATATTCCTGTCTGTTTAAACGTTAATTTGCATACAAATTATACATTTATAATAAGTAAAAAGCGTCGAGTTTTTGTGTGGTTTATTGTGTGGACAACTTGAACCTTTTGTGATCGTCTGCTGCTGAAATGCCAAAACACCCATGCATCTCTTGTAGGAAAGGAGTGAGTATCTTTTTGATACACAAATGCCGGCATGTTAACTTTATGACATCATAGGTGTGAATAGCTAATTAGCGTTACACGAGGCATTTGACAAGCTGATCACAGCTAATGGGATTAATGTATCTCGTATTCCTCATCTGTCCTTTGTTTTATTTGGTTCCATATAATCAGACGACTTACTACACATATATTGATCAACAAATTGATAGAAGTTTGATACATTATATATGAGGTACGAGTTTAAGTTGACCAGGGGAACGAGTTAACCAAAAAGGGTACAAGTTAACAAGGGTACGAGTTGACAAGGGTACAAGTTAACTAGAAACCCTCTCAATGATTAACTCCTGGACAATACACCAGTTATCGCGCTAATTTATGGTTAGTCCCCGCAGTTTTCACCATCCCTAACAGGGATTTGAACCTGGGACCCTCGTTACAGTAGTCCGACGCTCTACCACTGTGCCGCTGTCGCCCACTATATCAATTACTGTTTATTTCTAACTCAATTCAATATCTCCCTATTCTGCCACCTAGAAACATAACCAGTACTTGAGCCAAGTATGAATTAATGAAACTCAAGGCTGACCCAAATAATCACTAAACGAGATCCACGATACTAGTACTTACAACAGGATTACTGCCCTCTTTAAGGTGTTTGATAATAAGGCAAGAAAGAATGTGGGTTAACTCGGCCTTGGGCTGGTTTGGGCTGGTTCGGCCGGGGTTAGCTCGGTCGGGGTTAACTCAGCCTGCTATATTATTTCTATAGGAGCCTAGTGTAATACAAGTTTGAATTGAGCATTTTGTTAATTTCAAAAGCTTACACTAATCAAGGCATTTGATAAACCCCGCCTTTATTCATTGCCAAACAACCTGGTTATCCAAATGACACATGCTGAAAACGGTTTTAATTGTTTTCTCATAAGCAAATCCTCCTCTTATTGCATTATTTCAATCCAATATACTTATGGACTTTTAAAAGTGTCGTTTGTAGCATATTACTTTACAAATGACGGGTTTCTACCGTCAACCATGCCGGATCGGAAAACCAAGCCAACGCCAACTACTGTATCTGCATATTCGGCTAGTTGCATCATTTTTATGCATCTCCAAAGATTTTCGTACCCCCGTTGTTCATGAAGAACAACAAATAGCATCTGTGGAAAGCAATTCACTTACAAGTGTCTCAAATCATTTGACTTTCAGGGTTTGCACATGCAGCATGTGGTTATCTCGTGTGTGAACATTTCATTTTGTAAGTCTTGTTGTTTTGGGGTTAAAAATACATATAAGTGTTTTAAACGGTACCGCTGCGACGAATGACCGGATTTTTCAGAGATATGGAAGATTACCCAATCTGGCCGGAAGATGCATTCTGTCGAATACATCAGCATTTAATTGTGTCGTCTGCAAATTACAGGCTCATGCCCAGGCACTTAGCTGGGCTTACGCACAGATGCACGTGCGTAAAATTGTTTTGCATATCCTCTTACCGAGAAACTCTCGACATTTTTTTCAGGGGTCCATAAAAGGAAATTTCTTTAAAATCATAAAGATTTCCCAAAAATTCAAAGTCATGTCAGCTTTTTGGTTAATTTCATCAAAATTTCCCCAAAATAAACAGGCCTAGACTTTCCCCCCACTTTAAAGGAAAAAAGACACTGTGTACGTCGGTAAACTTGGTGTGCTAACTTTGACATTTGTTTTCATGAAAACTGGTCAAAATTGATGTAAAATATTATGATCCTTGAAAATTACTTGAAATATTATTATATTTAAGCAATGTATTTCATAGCTTTCAATTTCATGAAATAGTCATAAGAAAGCACAAAGTTGCAAAGAAAAATCATGGCCACCATGCCCCGAACCTTCTAGTTCAAGTGCGTAATCTTCAAATACGTAATAGTCTCAGCTACACGCAAGAATGCGGTAGTCCTGTGCGTGTTTCAACTTGCACTCTTGCACACGTGCTTAAGGTTGATTGATTACATCGAAATTTGAAAAATAACATTCATTAAAAAAGAAAGTCGCAGTTGAATCAAAGACCTAATATTAGGTCTTTGATTGAATCAAATGTTTTAGTCTAGAAAAGATATTGCGATGCTTTTGTTGAATGTCTTTTTATGCGTTAGTGACAGAACCAGACACTAGTCTATTTAGGCATGAAGAAGAGCACAATGACTTCATTGCTCTCCAAAAATTTCTAGTCATGAACATTCAGGTTTTACAGAATCACATAAAACATGGATACTCTATGGCTAAAAATTCATCAGATAGAGTTCAGACTGTTGGGATGGGTGGAGGTGTTTTCATCGCAGCAAGTGATAACTTGGCCTCGGATGCCCAACCTCATCTCACCACCGACTGCGAAATCGTCTGGTCCAAGATACGCACACGAAACAAAGTAGATACCTACCTTTGCTCCTACTACATGCCCCACCGAAAACTCGACTGCATTGCAAAACTCAAAGAATCTGTACAACATCTGACAGAGTCCCCCAAAGAGAAACACATGATCATTGCAGGTGATTTCAACTGCCCAAACATCGATTGGGACACCATTACAGTAGAGAGGGGAGCACCAGACCGAGAAGTTCAGCAAGCGCTAGTGGATTTTGCAACAGAACACGGCCTAACCCAAGTGCACCGGCAACCAACAAGAGACAATAACCTCCTGGATCTTGTATTTGCTACCAACCCCTCCCTAGTAAAATCATCCACATCTGTACCAGGTATCAGTGATCATGCAATGGTCGTCACAGACATTGACATCATACCACACTATGTCCGCCAGATACCAAGAAAGTATTATCAGTTCCCCAAAGCAGAATGGGACAACATCAATTCAGATATGAACAAACTGTCAAGTGAAGTATCTACCCTCCCTGAAACCGACATCGAGTCAATGTGGAACTTCTTCAAAAGTAAGATAACAGAATCAGTAAAAAGGAATGTACCGTCTAAGATGAGCAAGAAGAGGAAATCACTACCCTGGTTTAACAAAAACCTCAAAAGAATGATAAAGCGGAAGTCACGTCTGTACAACCATGCTAAACAGTCATGAAACTGGGCACCGTTCAAAACCTTCCAGCGGGAATGCAAGGTATCGTTCAAAAAAGCTGAAATAGAACACATTAACAACACAATCCAGAAAGGCCTAGAAGAAAACAACAGCAAACCATTTTGGCGATATGTGAAATCAAGAAGGCAAGATAACATCGGCGTTCAACCATTAAAGAAGATGGGACATCTCTTCAACAGCGGTAAAGACAAAGCTCAAATACTTGTGGACCAATTCAAATCAGTTTTCACCAAACATGGAACCTCAACATCACTCCTAGACACATCTTAAAGACCCAAGGAACCTATACCGACACTGAAAATCACTACAAAGGGAGTAGAAAAGCTTCTTAACAACATCAACATCAGCAAAGCCCGTGTACCAGATGATATACCAAACATCATACTGAAGACCTGCGCGAAGCAAATAGCACCTGGACTGCGACATATATTCCAAGCATCGATAAACACTGGTAAACTTCCATCTGACTGGCGCAGTGCGAATGTAACTCCAGTATACAAGAAAGGTGAATCACACTTGGCAGAAAATTATCGCCCTGTATCCCTTACTTGCGTTTCAGGCAAACTACTGGAGCGCATCATTTGTAAACATATCCTAGACCATCTTGAGAAAAACTCCATCCTTACCTCCCTAAACCATGGATTTAGACGTGGCTACTCGTGTGAATCACAGCTGCTAAGCACCACCCACGACCTACTACAACACAATGACTCTCGATCCCAAATTGACGTGATAATACTTGACTTCTCTAAAGCCTTCGACATCGTACCACATGATAGCCTTCTCCAAAAGATGAAACTATATGGCATAGACGGAAATATAAACAACTGGCTTCGGGACTTCCTGACAAACAGAACCATGAGGGTTGTTGTGGATGGCGAAACTTCAGAACCTGTGACCGTCGACTCGGGCGTCCCTCAGGGCACAGTCCTTGTGCCACTTGCCTTTCTCTGCCACATCAACGACCTTCCTGATTGTGTGAAATCCACAGTCCGCCTTTTCGCCGATGATTGCCTGCTTTACAGAAATATCAAGACCATACAAGATCAAATTCAACTACAGGAGGACCTGAAAGCACTTGAAAACTGGGCAACAACATGGGGTATGCGCTTAAATGCAAAGAAATGCTATGTCATGAGTATCAACAGCAAGCTCAACCATTTCTACGAGCTTAATAGCCACATTTTCCACCAGGTAGACGAAAACCCATATCTTGGCGTTACATTTGCTGATAACTTGAAATTTGATAGCCATATAAATAAGATCACCAACAAGGCCAACTCTACACTTGGATTTCTGAGGCGCAACCTGAAGCACTGCCCACTATCATGCAGAAAGACCGCATACCTATCCTTGATCCGCTCCACACTGGAATATAGTGCAGCTGTCTGGGACCCCTATCTCCAGAAGGACATAGACAAGCTGGAAAGAGTCCAACGACGCTCAGCCAGGTTCATCTCGGGCGACTATTCCTCACGAGATCAAGGATGTGTAAGCAGAATGCTGCGGAACCTTCAACTGCCTCCCCTACAAGATCGAAGGAAGAACGCCAGACTAACATACTTCTTCAAGGTGGTCGAGGGGCTGGTCCCAGCAATGCCATGTCATGCCTATCTGACCCCCATTAGTGGTAAGAGAATTATCAGACCCAAAAAGTTTAGTGACTGTGTTAGTGACAATATCATTAAGAGGCAAGGCCTTAACCATAACAAGTGCTTTAAACAAATAGACTGTAGCAGTGACCTCTATAGAAACTCCTTTTTTCCCAGAACTATTATTGACTGGAATAACCTTAGTAGCGAAGTTGTGCGTGCAGAGACAGTACAGGGTTTTAGAGCAGCCCTCCAATATCGGGACTAACTAACTTATCCCATCTCTCTCTCCCGCTGCGTGTATACCGAAAGGTCCTGCAGTGTAACAATCCAGGTCCAGATCCAGATCCAGATCCAGATCCAGACAAGATAAAAAAAAAAAGACAGCTAAACTACACGCTTTGTTCACTTTCGGAAGTTCCATGTCCGCTGTTGTTTGTATGCTCTGGATACGCATTTGGTGATTTAGTTTCTTTCCAGCCTTTTTATCGTAAAAAAATAGTTAGCAGAGTTAGTGGACGCCCCTGACAGCTGTCAAAGTATAAAGTCGTGTTTGACGCATCAATTAAAAGAACCTTATATAATTGTGAGCCTTGTCAACGATCAGCGCAAAGAGTAATGTCTTTTGATTATTTTAACGATATGTCGATACAGCGGCAACAAAATATGGGCAACCAAGGAAACCACGTTTGGCTGCAAGGCAACCCAATCATGGACAGAATACATGCCGAGTTCAGAAACAACTTCTGGCTACCAGAAACTCAACAAGTTTTTTCCTTGCCAGTTCCACTGTTTTCAGGTGAAGTTATAAGTACAACAGTCGTCTATAATTTCGGTCTCGTTATGCGACAACAATGAGTTGTGTCCAACAACAGCATTGTCTCAGAGACTGTATTTTTAAAGGATATTAACCTGAGTTGTTTTGTTATAACAACGCAGTATATTGTAATCGCCCGTTAATATACTCGAAACGCACGTGCCCAGGTTATGCAGCATTGCTAGGTTTGAAATAAATTTGACCAGTATAGATCATTATAATTATTATTACTTGTATGATTATCATATATGAAGTTACGCTATACAGCACATATTCTTTATAGAGTCCTGACGATAATACATTTGTGCGATGAAAAAAGTTTGCGTTTCGATTCGGTATCTTCGAAGGAATTGGTGTATTTCATAGCCATATCGGTAATTCGTTTCACACACTACCAAGAAATGAAATGAACTCGACGACGTAGTAGTGGATCGCTTGAATATACAAAGTGGATTGAGTTTTAACACAACCGTAAAGTGGCCTGGTGACGTAAATGGGCTTAGGGTTAGGGTCAATCTGAGCACATCGGGTTTATCCAATAGAAAACACCTCTGAAATAATAGGGATGACGCCATATTGTTTCCCGCGAGAATGACGTCACTTTCTTTCGTTTCTAAAAATAGATCTTGACTGTAAAATCCAAAAAGTCGTTAAATTTGATAAGGGAAACAAGTATACATGTCACAACAACAAGTTCGCCATTTGGTATGAGTTACTGATCAAAAGTGATTAAAAAGGATGTCCAACACTTCCATACACATTGAACTACTTAACATGCACGCTTAGAAAAGGTGTTCATCGGCGGATGCCGATTTACCCGAAAAAATGTAACCCTACACTTATATCCGAGGTGTATTTCACAGCTCACGGAAATACCCGAAGAGTTCCGATTGGGTTAGGGTTAGGGTTAGGGTTAGGGATTATGTTTTTATAAATAATATCTTTTTTTTTCATTTATATCTTTCATTGTTTCACATAAGATTTCTTATGATGCAAAGTATTCAATTTCATTCTGAGGAAGATTTAGATCTATATAATACAATGTCGCAAACGTTGTCGCAAATATGCGTCAAAACTCTATCCACTTCGTCGTCATAATTTCGATCCACTACTAGCTCAACTGAAGAATGGCGGACCTACACTTGCAGACGATGTATTTGTTATTTCTGATTTTGTTGGTTCTACAGGGCTGTGAGGGTACATTTAGAAAGGATGTATTCTCCACAAAGACCGCCTACAAGTGGATTTATGATACAACTCAACACGGAGAACAGAATGAATGGATGACCACCTCTTTTGACGGACGCAAGTGTACTGCTGTCAACTCACAGATACTTTTAAGACATGGTGCCCGATTTCCAGGATTAAAAGATATACGAAAGATGACGAAGCTACACCGAAAGCTGTTACTAACTGTTAAGGACAAAGACACCATGTTCTTCTTGCAGACTTGGGTGAATCTATTCCCCGAGGAATCCGAGAAATTATTGGTGGACGAGGGAGAGGATGAACATTTTATGCTGGGTCAGCGCATGGGATATCGACTTCAGCAGCTCTTACAGGGGCGTATGGATAAAGTTCAGTTCATATCATCAAGTAAAGAACGATGTAAAGACAGTGCAGCAGCATTTTATGAAGGTTTAACAGAAAGTGTATTGGGAGAAGCAGAGGATGGTCTTGTTCCATCGATCAATGACAAGATATTAAGGTTTCATGAGTCTTGTAAACAGTACATACGGTCGGTTGAAAAGAATATAAGTCATAATACTGAGTACACACGGTTTAAAAGAAGTCCAGAAATGCTGGAGGTTGCTGCAAATGTGAAGCAGAGGCTTGGCATTGAACATGCAGAATTATCTGCAGGTAAAAATCCATGTTCAAAGTATTATGGGGTAATACCACATCAGTAAAATGGTAGTGGTTGGAGCAAGTAAAGTTTTTAAGTATCATGCCAAGTAATGTGCTAGATTTATAAAAAGATTTTCGAGTTATTTTCAATACTTTTAAACTTGTTCATTTTGTTACAGCTTAAAATTAAAGGAAGGCTAAGGCTAAGTGGTTTCAAACTTTAGTCGTGAAGATTAGGAAGGCAACTGTAACATTTAAATGTTTTTTTTCGTTGACTTAATTTAATTGAGACTAGTTTCTTAGATCTTATTCATGAGCAATTTCTGTTTTCAAGTTTAATTTCATACTGCCAAAGAAATTATCAAATATCTTTCATTTTTCAATAATTGTGTTTAAGTTCCTTCAAGTTTAATTAGTAATCATTAGAATACATTTGTTCTCTGTCAAAACAGGACTAGAACATGTTCTTTAACTATGATCTTCCTAATGACAAACTTATTTTTGTTCTGCAGATTTTGTTTCATCTGTTCCTTACTTTCAAAGAGAAATATGAAGGCTCAATTGAAGAGTTTAGAACAACTTTTAGAAATCTTCAAGCATATCTTTACCACAATGAAGTGAATTACAATTTCTTATGACTGTGTTACTTAACCCATTACCAAACAATAACAACATTTAACGACTTTATTGCAGATGACTCTGGAAAACATTGTGGGAAAAGGAGAATTTGCATGTAACAAGCAGTTTTTCCTTTTCCCGCAACATTTTCTTCCTTATCTAAAGATTATTTTTCAATTTTATCACATTTGAAAGTGTCATCTGCAAACTCTTTCAATTTGGGACAGTCAAACATTTAGTGTTAAGAAATCATTTCTTTGGCTCACTGCCATCAGTGTTACAAGATTTCTGTAATGAGACTGAACTTCATAAGAGTTCTCATTGGCGCAATTTGGAATCTCTGCTATGGCAGCAGGCTGATGACTCTTAATGCACAATTAAATTAGCATTATTGTTAATATTATAATAATCGCAATACCATTACCTACAACTTTATTTGTCTCATACTATTTCAGTCACTGCTTGTTACATGATATATACTCAGAGACTAAATGTATTTGAAAGGTTTCTTTTCATCTTTTTCAGGAGAGCTAAAGATACTTAATTTCCTATGTACTTTTGAAATGATTATTCTGGACAATGATAAGTGGTGTCCAATCCTGAATGACCAAGAAAGAGAGGTCTTAGAGTACCATAATGATATGAAGGTAAACAGCAATTTGTTGAATACAGTATACTAGTAGTTGTTAACCCTTATAGTGCTGGAACAGATTTCATGCTTATGAGAAGGGGTAAGATCCAGGCCAGCTGCCAAGTAAATTGGTGGCTGGCCTGTGATCTACCGGTAACCAGTTTGCTACTCTTAGTATCTTTCTGCACCAAAATAAGCAGATATTTAAGGTTTTGGAAAGCAGACAACACAAAAATATATTTTAGAAAATTACTCAGCATTCTCAGGGTAAAACACTGACAGAGAATTTTGTTGAAAGCTGATCAATGTTCCTATTTGATAGTTTATTTGCTTTTCAAGTAACATTTGTGTTATATTATGTTGAAAGTCAATTAAACCCTTCCCTTCATGTTTAAGTGTTTTGACATTTTTTAGCAGTCAACTACAACAAACAAATTGTTGCAACAAATGAACGAATTGCTCAAAATGTTTTCTACCCAATTTGTTTTTCATACCTGTAGATCATTCATTATCAATCTCTTCCAAGTTCGAAGTAAAATACAGCAACCGGCATTTACTAACATCAAATTTGACAAATGATAATACAGAAACTAATAATCTTTCTTAATTGAAAATTGAAAAGATAATTACAAAAGAAAAACTTGTTAATCATGAGCAAATCCACATTTCAATAGGTTTTAAAATGTTTTCTGATTGCACAGGGGCCTAGAGTTGTTTGCCCTAGAAAATGGGCAAAGTTTGGTAAGGGAAAGAGGAATATCATTAGTCTAATTAAAATAATGAAGATATCTCTATGTTTTAATAATACTAACAGCAATACTGGAGGAAGTCGTATGGCCATGACATAATGGGAAAGATGGCATGTCCCTTAGTGCAAGAGATATTTTCTACCTTTGATGCAGCGTTAAGGACACAGCTTAACAATATGAACCGAAGGTAAAGTGCTCGACCAATTCCTTCTAACAGGATTTTATGACTGGTCATATTTGAATGCAAAAGTGAGCAATGATATCGTAAGAAGAAAGTTAATTTCTATGTGATTTGATTTCTACCTTTGTCATTCATTTCTTTATTTTTTTGCTTTGTCTGTGTATCAAAGTGATTCTTTATGAAATGAAGAGTTAAATGCCTCATTGGACATTTTGCATCATATTAATTGTATTAATCCCCATGAAATAGAAGGCTAAAACTTTCACAAACACTTTTGCTTCTTGCCAGAAAAAGTCACCCTGTAATATTGATTTGGTATTTTGTTGCTACATATATCTATTGGAATCAGTAAAAAGTTCTCATATGGGGAATGTGTTCTTACCTTAATTTTTTTTTATAACAAGTCAAATTGTAACCAGTTTTGTAGAGGTACCTGCTAACCTTTTCTTTAAAAATACAGTGTCAATGGGAATATTAAGGTTTTGAAAAGACCATGTTAATGGTCTAATTTTTGACAGTTTCTTAGGTGCAAGGTTTATTATCTGTACCTATGAAAAGACTTTCTATACACTTAGATTTACTTAAAAAAAAATCCCATGCTTCAGTCATAGTCTATTTAGAGGCTTGAAGCATGCTTCATAAATGATAATTTTTTGTTTCATGGTTTGTTTATTTAATGAAAAAATGATTACCGGTATTAGAAATTGAAAACATATTCTTATATTCTGTAGAAATTTAAAACATATTCTTATATTCAGTGTCAAGAAGTCTTTGATATGTTTCTATAATGGTTTGTTTTGTCTTTTTGTTCAATTATATTGAATTTTAAGTATTTATGGCTTGAATTTGTTTTGTTTTCAGAGGAAATGTGGCCAAGTTTTACTTTGCCCATGTTGAGACACTGGCACCATTCTATGCTGCGCTAGGTTTGTACAACGAGTCATCACCATTATTGGCAGACAGTTATACCAAGTTGAAAAACAGAGTGTTCAGGTCCTCGAAGATTCTCCCTTTCTCTGCAAATGTAGCGTTCATTCTTTACATGTGTGAAAGTGGTAACAACTTTGATGATGAAGACTTGGTTTTAAGATTGTTTGTGAATGAACAACCAGAGAAAATACCTGCATGTGATGATTATGTGTGTCCATATCAGAAGGTCAGGGATGCTTACACGCATCATGTAGATGAGTGTGACTATACAGGAACTTGTAAACTTGTTCATGATGAACTTTGAGTTGTCTTAATTATAGAATACCCATAATCTGCCATTTTGAAACATCTTCTTTCGTCAGATTACTTTGATCGTTCTCGACATAAACTGGTCGGGTTGGAACTATTTAGTTTTAATACTAATAGTTCCGGCTCATATTGATGTATACCGAGTACAATCAAAGTAATCTGACGAAATAAAATGGTTCAAAATGACGTGTTATGGGTATTCTACCTTAAATATATTCTTCTTTACAAAAACTTGTTTGATGGCTGGTAGAGAGAGTTTGTAGATGTTAATGGAAATTAAATGAAAGTGCAAAAATAACTTCATTTGATAGAAAAAAACAATTGTATGGAAATGAGGAATATTCTGAATTCTACATACCTGGTTTTCATTGCAATGATGTACCTTGTATTTAATATATTTCCATTGTTAGGTTTTTCTCCAACTTTCCAGCTTTTCTTCAAAAAGTTCTGATAGCTCTGGATGGATCATTGCCTGATATATATGTTTCTCTATCATCAATAGTATTATCATTTTCATTGACACCGGTGTATCGTCTTTTCTCATTTTCATTTTTTACTTTTCTTACATTGTTTATTTCAATTTTCTGTAAACATTTATAATCATACTGGTGGCAAATAAATCAAACAAAAAACATTATCTCCTGCATAGGATAGTGCACTTGTTTCAGACAATGTGTAAACCCTTTACCAAATAGACAATAGTGTTGGAATATTTACTGAAGGATAAGGAGTATCAATCTTCTCAGTTTATTGTTTCCTGCTCAATGAAATAGTGGACAATTTGTTCATACCTTTTGGAATTGGAATAAACTTGGTAATTCTACCCTTTGTGCCATATGGTATTTTAAAGAAACATAATAAAGAAAAACAAATTACAGTGTGTGTGTATTTTGTTTTATTGCAATGTTTGAACTTACTGTAAATGTTAAAGGTTTACCTGCATGAAATGTTTGTTTTGTAATTTTAGAAACCATCTATTTAGATGACGCTTAAAACCATAATTTCCTAAAATAGATGTGACATTTTGCGCCAAGATATTTTATTTATACTATTTAAGTTTTAATTTATATAATTTATGCGTTACTACAATGTTAAGATTTATTTACATTCAGTTTTTTACTTTTTCAACAGTAATACACTAAGACAGGAGAATCTTTTAACCATTAGTTCCTAAAGTAGTTAATTAATATCTACACCCAGAAATTTTATGTTTAAACCAGTTAATTAGTTAGTTTGTTTTATGCATGTTTTAAATTATGAATTTATTTAAAGATTTTATTGAAACAATGTTGCTTTGTTTTTTTAAACAAAGACATGATTATTATTTAGCATCAAACAGCGTTGAAAACCTTTATCTATCATTGCATTTAGTGATGGTCTATGCAAAATTTTGTTAACATTGTATGATATGACACAAAACCCTGGAATCTAGTTCCAAAGCTACTCAAATACTTACACAAAAAGATTTTTGTTTGAGGTATGATGATTGTATGAAAAGTCTACAAAACCTTTTTTGTGTGATTGTTCCTAGACATCTCTTTGTCTTGATGCTTTTAAAGAAAATCCACAGAAGTTACTTCGGTTTCATTTTTCCCTACAAGGTTGTATACTGACATGGTAATGCTTAAGGAATAATACCCTATGAGGTCTGAACAGTTGAACATACGTCATGGACATCAGACTCAACTACTAGCATATACATGTATATTCATTCTGACACACCTACAGAGAATTGCGCAGCTACAACAGTAGAAATTGCTTGTAACCAGACAGATTTCTAGTAAGATTTTTACCCTTAGAATGCCAGGTAAATTTCTTAAAATTGATTTTTGTGTTATCTGCTTTCCAAAACCTTAAATATGTGCTTAGCTTTGAAGAGAAACCATACTCAGACTAGCAAACTGAGGTGTGACCACAGGACACCTGCCAATTTATTTGGCTGCTGGCCTAGATCTAACCTGTTTGCATAAGCATGAAGTTGGTTCCAGTACTATAAGAGTTAAGATTTGCAAGTAATTGATTGCATTTGACTGACTCAGGCCAAAGCATCTGTTCTAAAGAACAAGACAACTTGGCTAAAAGGGACAGAACTTGCCAGTCTTGAGATTTACAATTTTTGACTTAAGTTTGTCCAAATTGAGCTAGAAGTTTGATATCTTAAGGTTACTAGTATTATTTACTTTTGTTTGTTTATGATACATGAAGCAAAACATGAAACATTCATATGGAATAAGAGGTGAGAAAATTAGTTTTCACCCAGACAAATTGCGCGATACAGAAAAAGGCTCTTATGAGAAATATTTGCAAAACCTACAATAGATTTTATCTAAACGGGGAATATCTTGTTAACTTTTTCAATTACCCTTGTTCGTTAACAGTTTGAATTAGAATTGATCAAATGGATGTTGTCATGTAAGAGTTACTTGTGCTATAGCAGGAATGATTTGTATGTTTAAATCTATATTTCTTTTGAATAAAATGCATTATTTATCAAAACCTTTTTCTTTCTTATTACTTTCTTTCTTGCATCCTAGAAATGTCCTAATTGCTTTTGTTGGTTTTTTTCTGGCCAACTGATGTTAATGTACTGATGTGTCTTTTGGCAAGACACCATGACCAAGCCTTGCACAGCTCATTTTATTCAATATACTTACCAACCAAGAAAAAATTTCGAGAATTAGTTGGGCAAATGGACGGAGTGTTTAGCATGGACTGCTTCAAATATTTCAAAGGAAATGTTAATGTGTATAAAAATTCTCCATTTACATTGATTGCTATTGTTTGCTGTTGCTTTCAAGTTTGAACAGTCAGAATACAAATGAAAAGAACTAAAATGAATATGTTTGCTACAACTCTTCTGTCAAAATCAAGATATTGTTTTATCATTTTAATGGTCCATTATAGTAATGGCAACAATAAGGTTGATAAATTATATCTTGCTTTTTATGCATGAAATCAGGGCAATCTCAAGAAATTATGTGTGCTGAAAACTGATATTCAATCACACTTAAGTGAAATCAAATGATAAAGGGATATATGAAAAAATGCTCAGTCAGGACTTGAGTTTGTTAATACATGACTTTTTTTATTTAAGAAAGTTTGACCATCTTAGGCCTCTACATTTTTAAATTTTGGGAAGACCCACACCCATTTAGATAAAGTCCCTTTGATATTTCAACTATGAATGACAACTTTTAGTTTAGCACATATTCTTATTCATGTACTTGTTTTTTACTTGATCTTTCTTTTTTTAATGGTTTGTTATCAAAATATGTTACAATGTTTGTAAGCATTATAGTTCAAGTTTATTTTGGTCCCAAGCAAAAATATGTTAAATGAAGTCATTGATTTATTTGTTTCCCGCTCTATTGATCGATTATGTTCACATAGGCATTCAAGGATTTATTTTCGCAGTGCTGGTGGACAGAAGCATGTTTTAGTTTGCTGAAAACGGATGGAGTTACTGTTAAAAAATAATGTCAAACTGCCTGATTGCCAGTGACATGGTCCTTGAATAAACCATGATTGGCAACTTAATATTTCCTGTTCTGCAAGTTGATCACCTTGTGATGATCTGAGTCTTTATAACTACTTAAATGCGCGTTTTACGATAATTTGGTTTTGTTGTTAAAGAACGGGTATTGTAACGAATAACATTAAGTATGACTAAGTTATGTAGCTAATATTGTCTGGACGAAACAGATACGAAATAGTTTCGGTAAAGAATGAGCGTATTTTCTAGAAGTTTGTTTTGGTAGGGAAAAAAAGAATAATTTCCTTTATATTCTGTCATAGATCTAATGATAAATGTCTGGTCGTTTATGCTATCTTTTATCAAATTGGTTTTTGGAAGCATCCATTCGTAACTAAGGCTCATTTTCACTTCCTTGACATTTCTTTCCTGAAATGCCAATCATCGTCTGAATTAGTTCAAAATGCGACACAATTGAAAGGTAGTAGGATCATTTAGAGCTGTATTTATGAAAAATACAAAAATAACGACTTTTGTATTGCCTATATTTTAAATAGAAGTGTTCCTTGTCGATATCGAATTCCGTAAAATGAAAAATGTTGTTGAAATGTAACAAATTCGGATAGGAGGGGAAGTTCGGATAGTGTCAACAAACGGATTTATCTACTCACTCTCTAAACCAACCAAAGGTCAACACAGAGAAAAAAGTTTGGACATGTGTGGTTAAATAATTATTTCAATACTTCTGGGATACAAGGTAGTCAAACTAATCAAATGCGACAAAATTTTTGTCGCACAGTTTAAAGACCCATATAATTCCATTGTAATTGAAAATTATAAAATTATATTTTTCACAGTTGTGAATTAATCCTTTTTTTATCAATCCATGCACTTTACATGTCTGTTTTCCGCATATTAATTTTGTGAGAACGGTTTAATTAACGTTAGTTGATGATTTTTTTGCTCCCGATAATTTTTTTCTTGGCATGCACACTGGAATGGGAAAACCTAATAAGCGGTTTTAAATTGTTTAATGGCAATTGGTGCCATTGATCGGTGGTATATAAGTCTATTTAACATATCTTGTCATATTAATTGCAATTGAATGTCCAGTGGTGCTTTAAATCCAAGAATTAGAATAAAAAAGTCTGACATTATTTGGATCGTTCGAAATTTCAACGTTAGATTGCCCCATCAGAAAATAGAAAGCAAACTTCACGTCAAATTTGATTACTTGACACAATGCAGATCTAACTCGCACTCAATGCAGATCTAACTAGCACTCTAAGCAGATCTAACTCACATGCGCCAGATCTTTAAATAAGCTTAACGGTCTAATATGTTTCTATTGAAAATCTGGTGCCAGCATACTAAGAAGGAATCTACGGTGGTGTAGCGGTAACAATTTAATGGGCTTGAAATAAGATAAGCCTGGTTTGATTCCTGATAGCTGCTTTTTATTTTACCTTGTCACATTCGGCAAAATAATATTTCTAGTACTGGTATAGTACTAAGGGGTTTGGTTAAAAAAATGTGTGCATCTTCATATTTCAGAAATAAGTTTGTGTTCACTGACTTAAAACCCTCTCATGCATATATAGAATAGTCGAGGGTGCTGCCTTATGGGCAGCTCTTGTTTAATTTGCATATGCTGCAAGTCATTGCAATTTTGTCAGGCTCATATCTGAGATACAAGAAGAAGCTTCATCGTAATGCAAACAAGATATTTGTTTTATGCAACCTTGAACCAGATATTCTGTATTCTATCGTCATAGGTAAATCTCAGACTCAACATTCTTAAAACAAATTTCTTATTTTCATATTATTCTAGTTCAACATCGCAACTTGTTAACACATTTCCACTGTATGAATAACCATGATTCCAATCCCCAAAATATTGTTTAATGATTTTAATGGCCCTGTTTTGTGAATCACATGATTGTGTCTTTTGGTACTTTGATGTGTTAAATGACGCAAGGTCAAACTCTGGATGAAATAGTTACACTATTGATGGTTTCTTAAATCCTCTGCTGAAGGTCCGTTAAATTGTGTAGCTATTAAGTTAGGAATTAAATGACCTAGCAATCTTCCACTTTGCAGGTACATGCTGACATGATCTGACAATGGACTGGACAAACTCCCTTTATTTGAAAATTGAGTCTCGTAAACTAGAACTTGAGCGAGCCAATAAGACTCTTCAAACACTTTTCAAAGCCTGGTGAGTGTCTTGTAACTGTATTTATGTTTAATGTTTTTGTCACATCAACATTATTTCATCTGATATATCACAAACTTAACTGCCAATATAAAGGTCTTGTCAAGCTGGATAGGCCTTTCTTCATTCATTTAGTCAACTTGAAGACTCTTATAAAGGAAACAAAAGATGATGATTTTTTTTTAACATTGAGATTGCGAAAAATCTTTTTTTAATTTTGGGAATGTGGGCAGTACCAGACAAATTGGGAAAAAAAGCGTTTTTCTCTATAGTTGGAAATTTTTCAGAAATAACTCTAGTCAAACAAAAGCTTTATTGGGAAAAATAATCAATTAATTTGATTGGAAATGGGGCCATTTTACAGTACCAAACATATAAAGGTAAAAAACACTGTGAGAAAGGCATATCAAATTCAAGTGCAGCACTCAAACCTCTTTCCCAAGGAGAGTATAAGCATAGCATGGTGCAAGTCTCTTGTTAGTTTATTAATTTGTTCTCTCTAGACTCTCAGGAAATTAATTAGGGGTGAAAAGTATCAAAGCCAAAGTCTCATGATATTTTTTTTTATTTTTCATAATAGGCCACATCCCAATGAAGAAAAGAAGGCTTGTTATAATCCTGAAGATCAACAGAATAAAGGTAGAGAAGCTGTAGTTGAACTGTTCTATAAATATTAATAAATACATTGAAGCTTGAAGTAGATGATCTGATATTGAAAAGTTTGCTTCATTGATATGATTTCAGTTATTCTGAGTCATGCTGATTAAGGTATGGAGGATATTATATGTATTTATTAATGTTTTTATTCATTTAAGAAAATGAAAGATTTACCAGTTACATAACATTTTAAAATGGCCACATTTGAATGTTTGGCCTGTGTTGTGGTCCTATAAAGCTATTTATTTTTTGTCTCAAAGGCTCCCTAAACCTAGATATTACTAAACTCACACATGATACCCACAATCCAAAATGAAAGAAACAGCATTAAAAATGAAAACAACAGCAGGGAAAACTACTGTGACAAAAGGAGAAATTGCTCATTATGAGCAATTTCTCCATTTTTTCACATTATTCTCCGGATGCAAAAAATGACCCATTATATAGCTATTGGATAACAGAATGACTTACAATTTTCAGATGATTTAACCCGGCATGACCAGACCTGGCAGATAAGTTTGGGGTCTTCTTCCATCTTTAATGACGGGGGCTTTTGCAACATTACTGAATTACTGTTAATGCGATATCAATCCCAAATGAATATACAGTAAATATATAGATTTGATGAGAAAAATTGATAGATTCTTCATATGATTTACAGACCCGAATGTAGCAGGGCCAGGTGTAGCTCCAGATCTGACGGCAGAAGAGCAAGAGGGAGTCAGTCTTGTCAATCAGCTGTTACAGAAAGCTCAAAAAGCAAGAGCTGTACAGAAAAAGGTTTGTTAAACTTAGAATCTCTGGAAAAGATTTAAGCTTGTCTATTCCATGAATCAAAATCTTGTCATATAAGGATACAGTGGACCCGCGATAATCCGAACGTCGTTTATCCGGAATATTCACCATCCGAACAGAATTTTGAGGGAACGGATCTTACCTTCATCAATTTAACTGTTTAATGCGGAAAATCCGCGTTCCGGAACTGGACAAAAATATTCGGGAACCAACAGTCACTTTTCATAGTATATGCGTATGGCTAGTCCGGAAACCAGTAAAATCGTTTAATTTGCGGTTACAGTTGCGAATGAAGGGATCGGCCTTCTGTTGTAAACGGCATTCACACGTTTTGCAAACTGTCACGTATGCTTGACCATAACATGTCACCTAGTGTAGTGTACTGGAAGGTGTTGATTGTTTGATAATCGGTCATTCTGTCAGTTGATTGGTCTTACATTATTGTAATTACGGTCGCATGTCGATAGTTGAGTTTGTAAAAGGTGTTGATTGGCTGATTGGCTGCTTAGACAGCGATCGGGAGACAATGTCATTTTCAATTATTACTCAATCGATATGCTCCTTTTCCCTATAAATAAACTCTCGACAATCTCTACCTATCTCATTTCTCGATATTGATATAAGAAGATACAACTTGAAGATGTCTACACCCACAGCCAAACGAAAACAGTTCTTTTCAGAGCTATCTTAAGGAATTTTAACTAATTGCTTCAAATTGCCATTTTTTTTAAAAATCCGTTTTGACCAAATAAACACTTCCTTAACACACTTTATATTTCCCTTCAATAAAAAAAGTTATTGTGTATTTCTTACTTCATAGTAATTACCATGATACACCGACACCATGTAAAGGTAAACATTTCGCTGTAACTCGCATATTCTTTATTCCGGAAAATTCGTTAATACGAACATTTCTCCTGGGAACGAAAGTGTTCGGATAAACGAGGGTCCACTGTACATTTTTAGTTTGACTACCTGTATTTGATGAGCAAGGATGTGTTTTGTACTGTCAAAAATGTTTGTATTGGCACAGCTTTTTGTCTTGGGTTTAACTTTATCATTATTAAACAGTGAGAAGTATTCAGAAAAGGGTTTTTCTTATAAAGATGGGATTTGTACTTCCAAAAGTGTTGCTTTAGGGATTAACACTATGTTGTTTATGTACAAAAAGTTTTTGATTTGCATTGTAGCAACAGATCACATATATATTCATGTTTCTCTTTTGACCTTCCAGTCATATTAGGCTGCACAGGGTACTGTGAATGGAAGTCATTAGTTCATTATCATCATGTTATGAAGTCAATGGTATGACCTGGCTTAATTCATAAATTCCATTGCTGGTTGCAGGCAATTAACTTCTCATTTAAGTTTTCCTTGACTAAAGTTCTTCAAGGGTTCAGTGTAATACTTCAGTTCTTCACTTTTGTGAAGGAGTTCCTATGGCTTTGCATTGAACCTTTGTATTCGTAAAACTCTAGTCTATTATTTCAGCTTTCACATTGTGGTGATTATGGTTTTTGTAACTATTTAAGTGAAACAATGTAATAAATACATGTATGAAGTTTTAGACAATAACTAAAATGATAAATGGTAGAATATGAAAATTACTTTAAATTTTTTATATCTTACAACTTTTCTGATGTCTTGACATTGTAGTACGTAACATTATAGAGAGCATTTCAGAAATGTATGATGTGTGGTGCTCTAGTTCAAAATACACAATGCAGCCCTAAATATGCATTGTAATGTGCTTTAAAGTGACAAATAGCTAAATGTTTGAGATAGTACATTTGCTGCCTTTACATTAAAAACAAAAATAATTATATTCTTTGTGAAAAAAAGGTAATGAAATTATCTCTGTTATTTGCTAGATTGAGGAACCAAAAAGAAGCACAACTTTGCGTGAAACACAACATAGACCTACAGATGTTAAAGACAAACAAAATCTTCAAGATAAAAACTCTTTAACCTCTAGAAATGGTATGGTTAAAGCCACAGGTGAGAAAGAGGAGACGAAGGTTTCTAGATCCGAGCATAGTCAGGGCAATAAAAGTGTTCCAACTAAACCAGTTACCAAAGTGTCTAACAAGCCTGACCAGAGCAGGAAAAGTGCAAGTTCTGTGTGTCATAAAGACCCTGATACAAAGTCTGCAAGTGTTAAACCCTCTGTGGGTAAGGGGGTTACAAGGAACAGTTCTGTGGTGACCAAGTCTGCAGGTAGCAAAGTTACTCCAGCCCATGTTAACGCCCCCTTTCAGACAAACCCTCGATTGACCAGCGCAAAGTTGAAAACAGAATATAGATCCTCTACAGGGAAAGTTTTATCAGCTTCTCAGAAAAATTCTACAGCTCCAAGTTCCAGAGTAAAGGGAAACTACTCTGCACCCTTAAAGAGACCCGCATCAAAGGAAGCAGTGAATAAATCAAGTGTATCATACAAAGGGTTATCCCAGAAACAACCTTCAGGAAATCTCAACAACTCTGGCCATAGTGATCAAAGCTCTGACAGTGCATCGGTGGATAATACATCATGTGGTACTAGTTCTGCCCTAACTTTACATTCGGAACAGCATACCAGTTCACATTTAGGTCAACAAGGCACAAAATCAGATAACTGTGGAGACTGTGTGAGTGATGGAAGTGTGAAGGATGTGAATAGTGATGACCCTAGTTGTAATCAACGAGACAGTGCAGAAAATGAGCCGTCTGAGGGGGAACAAAGATTTAGATTGTCAAAAGAAGGGTATGTACCAAATGCATTCATTTGTAACTTTTCCAACTTGAGAACAACTACAGATTACTTTGATTAACCCTTAGAATGCTGTGTTATTTTTAAAAATAAATTTTTGTATTGTTCACTTTCCAAAACCTTAGATATCTGCTTAATTTTGATGAGGAGAAATACTCAGAGTAGCAAACAAGTTGGATTTAATGCCAGCCTCAAAGTATAAAAAACATTGTGTTAAAAGAAGTGTTTTTCGACATTGAGCCATACTTCTTTTTGTTACAGCGGTTTGTAAATCTCCCGCTCTAGTTAGGTAGGTTAAAGCAAGTACAGTCGAGCCTCGTTTATCGGAACACTTTCGTTCCCAGGAGTAATGTTCTTATTAACGAATTATCCGGAATAAACAATCGGCGAGTTTCCAGTGAAATGTTTACCTATACACCGTTTTTCATTATAATTACTATGAAGTAAAAAAAAACGTAATAGTTAAAAATGATTGCTAGACATTGTCTCCTGATTGCTGTCAATGCAGCGAGTTAACACCTTTTACAAACTCAACTTTCTGCGTGCAACGATAATTACAATTAGGTTAGACTAGTTAACTGACTAAATGACAATCAACACCTTTCATTGCACTACACTTGGTGACATTTTATGATCAAGTATACGTGCAAATTTGCCAAAGGTGTGAATGTTGGATCACCGTATCGTCAATAAATGAAGGTAACCGCAAAAAAAATCATTATGCTGGTTTCCGGATTAGTCATGCGCATATACTATTAGAAATTAGGCTTGCTTCCTGTCTTTTATTGTCTGGAGCCGGAATGCGGATTTTTGGATTAAACAGTGGAATTAATGAAGTAAGGACCGTTTCCTACAAATTCTGTCCGGATGGCAAATAATACGGATTAACGACGTTCGGACTATCAAGGCTTGACTGTATAATGATAGATGGGTTTTATGTTTAACATATTTCTGTATTTTCTACAGGTGACTTTTTAAGCTGAGTATAGAGTATTATAATGTTCAGGAACTGTTGTTATGGGGAAGTCCCAAAGCGGTTACTTTGAGATGATGAGGTTATTGATGGTTATTATGCAGTTAATTTGACAAGCCCATTAGAAGATATCTGCTTTCAATAGAAGTTAATTTTGGTTACCATGTATTTCAGATGAAAAAAATAAACATTGTGTACACAGATAAAAAATTCATTTTTTTTTTTCAGGAATTCCCTATCTTTACCTGGTAAATTAAGAAAACTTGGCGGTATAAATAGAAAACTACAAGAGAGAATTTATTCACAAAATGTAACAAAGAAGGTGGATTCACCCCAACCTTTCAAAGAATTTTCTGCTATGCTGCAAAATACAGTAAGTCTAAGTATAGCCCTTTTCAATTAACCCTTTAAGGTATAGAGATAAGGCTTATCTGTGACACCATAGGTACAAACCATCTGATTGTCGGAGATCATTAACGCATACATAGTTAGTCAACCTAGGTACCTATTTGCACAGGATTATCTCCAATAATTGTTATTGATTGGGTTACTGCTAATCAAACCAAAATTAATTCAATTAACGTTCATCTAATAGATTTTCTCAAAGAATAAAAGACGACAAGATCAAAATTTCCTTTAAGTTGATGTTTTTTCTTTATTGAGTGATACATATATATCAGGATTAAGGTGTAGAAAATTAGACAAACAATGAAACTGTATATTGCGGTGTGAATTATACAAAATCAAAAGTAATGTAATGACTTATGTGTTTTACTGAGAGAACCCTTTTCTGTTTTGTCATCAATTGCAGGGAATTTGTTGACGAAAAATTCCATTCATGATTCGAGATACATTGTCTTTGCATATTTCTCAATAAAGCTGCACGTTTTACTTCAATTTCCATTAAAACCGTATCCAAAATGAAAAAAAGAACGTTTTTCATTGCAATATTGCTTCGTAAAGTAGTTAAACCTGGTCCTCTAATACATGTAAAACGGTTAATATCAATTCATAATGACAACGAAACTACTTATATTTCCGTAAAATGCCATGGATGATGAATTTACCAAAAGCTCTTTGTTGTAGTCAAAGTCAGAGGAATTATCTTATTTGCTTGTCCGTGAATTGGTAAGATTTATCAGCATTTCATCATCTTCAGTCTAAAAAAACGATCAAATGACTGCTTTGAATCTACATTGATGTCTGACCTGCGATCGGAAACACCAAATTAGCTAAATATTTTAAAATAGCCGTCTTTATAACGTCAGTTATTCGACGGCTTTATTTTCAATTGCCTTTAAACTTTGAACAATAGCCCCGTGTCATAAACATTCTTTACAGGTCGCGTGCCGTATGCTCTCGTTTTATTTGTATAGTATTTTTAGAAATGCGTTAAGTTTCTAAAGAATTGCATGAAATCTTTATCAAGTCTTAACAAATCGGCATTGTTTTGATCTTTTATGACCGGATATTGAAGGCCTCTCATTAATTGGGTTTGTAATTTGAATTCCCTTCATCTCAATTTGATAGCGGTATTTTCAGAAGGGTGTCGTGAGACCATTATCAAAAGATTCTCTCTAAAGCAAAAGTTTAAACTTTGACCCTATGATTTTATCATCGGAAATAAAAGAAAACATATTTATTGAAGAGGAAAGTGAAATTTGGAGAAAGTAACATGTGTGTAAAGTTGTGTAATTGAGGGTTGAAGTTGAATAATTCTTTCAGCTGTCAAAAAGCATTCTATGCGGTCATCGATAGAACGTCAAAAAAGGTTTTATACGGTAATCGATAAGGCGGCGAACAGCGCTATATACCGTAAAGGGTTAACAGAACAATTGGAAATAATCTGTATGAATGAGTTGTTGCAAGTAGTCTTAGGCAATGAAGAAATCAAGAAAAGGGTCAATTTTTATTTACTTATACTAAAAGTTACTAAATTAAATGTTACCAGTACCCATTTCATTTTTACTTTGCAATTCTTGAGTTTGGCGCTTTACTTTATTTTAAGGACTCTTGATCAAGTTGCTCATGTGAGAAGGTTACAGTCAATCGGGGAATGTTTATGTTAAATTTTCAGTTTGAAGATGAAGAAGCACTAGAGGTGCAGATGGCAGCTAGGCAAGCTGATTATTTAGTCAATGTTTACAGGAACTTGACTGATATGCTGGAGAACCTGTATTTACAGAACCTCAATGGTATGGTAATTGTTCAATCTATTAAGCCTTTTTAGGATAGGTTTTTAGGTTAGGCCTTTATTGAGAAAAAAAATGAATGTTGTTGCAATGTAACTAGAAAACTGTCAAAATGTTAATAACCCACACATCTAAATAGAAACAATAATGAATAATCTAAATGACTTTTTTAGATTGCATGATCAAAATGATTGAATACCTATGTTGTGTATACTCATTCGAATCTTCAAGGTAAGACCAAGTCCTAACATATTATGTATAATAACAGTGTTTATTCTAGACTGCATGATTGCTTGAATCGCCCGATTTTTTCAAAGATCGCTCACATTTTCAACATGCATGCGAGAAAATCACGCATCCATTTGTAAGAAATAACTGAAAATATTTATTTATTTGTAGATTAAAGCCTTTACTGACATTTAAAATTTGTGTTAATCTTTTGTTTAAAATAACTCATTCTAATAAAAGTTGGCAAAAATCTTATTACAATTATTGTCATAAAACCTTCCAATGTACATTTACCATTTATCCTTGTTTTCAAACAAGAACATATGCTAAATTCTACTTAAGGATTTAAACAGTTTAGCCTTAAAGATAAAAGTTAATATTTCCTTGAAATCATCTCATCCTAACATATAATCCTATCTTATGATCAGACAGTTATAATATTGGTGTTTTTATTGTAATTATATCACATAATTACTTATCCCAATGTTCTATTGTTTAGATCAAAGTAGATTAATCAGTGAAGTTTGATATCAGTTCATCCATACAGGTGATCCTATCCAGTGATTAGAGAGGAATTAGTGGTCCTTGATTAATTAATCATGTGCTGATTAGTAATAAACAATATAAAGTTTGCTGAAGTCGGTTATAATTAAGTGTGCACTTCAAAGAATCAGGAAGTATACCAGTTCTATAACATTCAAACATTTAATTAGTTTGGTTAAATTTTTATCATCTTCTGATTATATTAATTAATTATATCAATTAGTGATAAGACAATAACCTGAACTATTTTTCGATATAAAAGGAATGGGTTTCAGGTTAAAGGTATCTCATACCAAGAATAAGCTCAAACCATACACATCAACCTGTTCCTATTCAAAATCTTAACCTCATTTCAAACATCCTATATAAAACAATCAATTAAACATCATGGATGTTGTTAAAGCAGCTGCCTCACTTCGAGATCAGATGGTTGTTCTTGATCTAGTCCAGAAACAGAAGGAACTGATAGGTAAGTTAATCTCCCTAAAGAAACTTGATTATGCTTTTGCTTGATTTTAGTCACTTCTCTATATCAGGCACCTTGAATACGTTATGATAAACAGTGCTTCAAAAACTTACTTATGACATTATTTGTATTTAATGTTTTATTGGAAATGCTTATTCTCTGATATCTAAATTCTATTTTCATGAGAATGAAAATATTTACAGAAAGTTGGATCTTACACGAAAGAAGCCACAGATTCCTATTCCCTTGTGTTGTTTACCATGAGTCGGCTATCATTGTTGTTTTAGGGCTACAGACCCATTAATTTAAATGATGTTATTTATGATAAATTTGTGTTACTTTCTTTTCTCAGATGATAAAATCCATTCCCTTAGCCAGCAATCCCTGATGTCTAGTCTTGATGGTAATACAGCCAGGTGTCTTCAACTCTCTATACGTCTGTCAGTCAATGAAGGGGTGCAACAAATCTACCAACAAGTATCCGAGAAAAAATGGAGTCAGGTATGTCTAAACAACCATTCATTACACAGTAAATCTGTCTTATTAGTGTTCTAGATCTGAGTTAACTTTTAAATCATTTATCTGAGTGAATAAGAGAGCGAGTAGTCCTATAAACACTGCCTTTGTCTTGTTTATATTATGTATGACAATGTATTAATTTTAACAAAGACCTAACCAAATATCCTAAAATCTTCATGTTCATGCTTATATATTTACCAAAGCTGTCATAACAAAGGTAGAAGGACCATTTATAGAGGTAACAAATAGATATAACTTTATATAAATTTCTGTATTTCTCATGTTTCCAGGTACAAACAACAGCCAGATCCATTCTATCTGATTTACAGAACACAGAGACGACATCTCCAGCTACCTCCCCATCACCAGGGGTTAACACAAGTTTCGACAAGACTTCCGCTATGTGGTCCAGACAATTTTGTGATTTCTATAGAGACAATTGAGTGTCTTGTCTGTGTCATGACATTTGTAGGATGTGTTGATTGTTACTATTCTGTGCTTATGTACTATTGTTATAATAAAACTTGGAATTTGATATAAAGATTGTTATCATTTATGTTGCCCAGTTTTCTTGTTAGTCTACTTCATGTATATTGTAGTGTGTCATATTCCATGAGATATGAACAAACATTGAAATGATTGCATCAAGGGGAAATTTTGCTCATATCTTGCCATTTCAAAAAATCATTTGAATTGTCATGATGCAGAGATTGTTTTTACCCTTTCCCAAACAATAACGACATTTGACTACTTTGTTGCAGACGACTTTAGAAAGCATTGTAGGAAAAGAATAAATTGCTCGTGATGAGCAATTTCTCCTTTCCCACAAGGTTTTCTGCTCTTTCGGAAGGATATTTTTCAATTTCATCACAATTTGGGACAGTCAAAAGTTTGTTGTTTGGGAAAGGGTTAAAACTGCTTGGAGAGCTATGGCTGAAATTTCTTAAAAACATTATGTTCATGTATCCATGAGCAGACTCTAACATTAACATCATTCTTCTATTACAGGTGACTCACCAATAGAGCATGTCTTATTGGCAAAGAAATCTCTGGAGTATATTCTGATAGCATTCCATGAAACAGAGAACCATTCTCGCTCTATAAATCTAGGTAAGGAGCTTTCCCTGTGTTCTTGAAATATCACTTCATACTTATACTCGTGTTCTTATACTTAAGTACTGTAATGTTATCATACTCAGCTAAATAAGATAGATGAGCGATGATTTTTTTTAGCATTTAGCACATTACTTGAGACGGCGTTTAGGTTGACTCAATTCTTACTTAACCTTATGTTTGAGCAATAAGTTGAGGACAAGTTTATCTCTAGATCATCACTTAACTTTGATGCTTAACTTTAAGTTGAGCAAGGAATTTTAGGCTCGCACCTCTGACTAGTGTTGAAACGGCACTTCAGTGCCCTAGCCTAATACTGGTGGATCCAGGAAAGCCGTTTTATTACTGTATAATTGTTGATACAATGTTAAACAGCATACAGACAAATGAAATTTATAATTTCTGGCAGATATTTTGAGGTCCGTCAGTGGTATTGATGGGGGTCACAAAAAGAAGATACCACCACCCACTAGCCACAGCATGAGAATATGGTACCCAAGGACTGAAATAGGTAAGAATGATTCATTGTCATACAGAGAAAACTGTTGTCGTCTAACAAATATTTGTACAACATGCACTCTTATTAGAACAGTTTGCAGAACATTTGCAGTTACAGTACACAAAAACATTGCTGGTAAATGTGAGATTGCTTGATTCTAAAACTGTGAAGATGTCAGTTATACAGGGATTTATTGTTATCCTTGGGTCAATTCTATGTAATATAAAAATAAACTATATATAGTTATATTGTATTGGCCGGAGGATGACTTTAGATCCCATGGTCTGTTACAGTCCATTTACAAGACTTCTCTTTTGGTTAATTTTAAGTGTTTTAACCTGGTTTGCTTCGTTTAACCCTGTCATGGTGATTTTATGGGTAGACCTACTAAATGCATGACTTAGTTTTTTTCTATCATACTTTATGAACCTGTTTCCTGTATAAATAAGGACAATACTTACAAATATTTATTGGTTTGAAATTGTGTCAAACTTGAAACACTATCCAATGGAAATTTAGTGATGAAACATGGTTTCAGATATCACATGATGTATCAAGGATAAGAATCCTTTTAGACACAATGTTAATATATATTGAATTTGAATGAGAACTAACTAAAGTTGAGAACATACATTGTCACAATGATTTTGATGTTTTATGCATCAGCTATGAATTTTACCATAGTAATATCTGTTTGTCACTCTGGAACTAAATGTGCATTAAAAAAAGAAAGAAATGACAAGGAGCAAGAAAAATGTCAAATGCATCCAAGAAAATGATAATCCCATTCCCCAATGTGAGGATTTGTGACTGTCCAAATTGAAAGCAACAGTTGATGAAAGGGAATTGCAGAAAGAATAAAACCCATCCTTAATGATATTGGGTAAAACCATTGAGAAAAAGATTAAATTGCTTGTATCCTATTGTCAAATTGATTTATACAGTTTCAACAGAAGATTCGATAAAGTGAAGTATTATGGAGTAAGTTTATAATGTATTTCTCTTGTATTGTGCAGATTTCTCACAGCACCGTACCCTGAAGTACAAATCCTACAAACAGTTAGAGAGATACACCAGTCTTGTCCACCGCGCTCAATGGCTTCAACTTCAAATAGACTCAATGAACGTCCTGGCAGAACAAACTTTGCCATTACTGAAATCTTTACAACCCAGTTCCAGGTATACTTTCTTATATTTCAAGATTACCCTTTGATAAACTTTAGAAAAGTCATGTTTTTATCCAATAGCCCAACTTGATTACTTGGGTTCAGGATATTATTATATGTACCTCTTAGAAGTTTTATGGCAGGATTGGATGTCATGCCAATTTGTAAAGATATGTGTTGTTAAATCTTATTTTTCTGTTGATAAAACTGATAGGGTTACAGAAGAATTGGACCAAACTGTCTCCAACATAAAGCATTCTTATACAGTAAATATATTTAAAACGATTCTTTAGAGATTTAGAGGGGCAATTGTAAAAGGAGGTAGGGTCATGGTGAATAAGATGTAACATAATTAATCGCTATATATGGTTCTACTCAACTTGACCAGCCATTGTGGGCAGTTAAGCTTGGGGGATTCCTGAGCGGGGGATTGTAATATAACTGAAGTAATGCTGGTATGATGAAAACCCAACAAAAATAAATATCACGAACATGATGTGTACATGATTTCTACATAGAACATGGTCTAGCTTAGAGGGGTATTAGTATGCTTTACATGCAGTATTTCAAAATGTATTGGAGAATTCCAATTTGTTGGGTACTCATTAAAATCATCTCATTTGGGAGGCAATACTGACATAATGGAATACACCTCATATTTGGACCTCTAGAAAATGTTGAAATATCTGATTACATTCATTATCCACTTATGAGTGGTGCATTGTAAAGTAAAATGAACTTGGTGTCTTTCAGTGAGTTTGTCCAAGTTTTACGCTGCTGCTACTCCATGCTGTCTACCAACCCAAACCGGGTACCAGTCATAGTGCGAGACATGCCAGATGAACCAGAGTGTGATGACCAGGAACCAGGATCTAGCTGACACACAGACATTAACTCATTACCAAACAGTGACGACATTTGACCACTTTGTTGCCCACGACTATGGAAAACATTGTTGGAAAAGGAGAAATTGTTCTTAATGAGCAATTTTTCCATTTCCCACAAGGTGGTTTGTCCCTTCAGAAGATCATCACATTTTGAAATGTCTTCTGCATACTCTTTCAATTTGGAACAGTTGAAAAAAATTGTGTTTGGTAAAGGGTTAACCCCTTCTTCATGATATTTTATGTTGACAGACGACTCTAGAAAACATTGTGGGAAAAGGAAAATTGACATTTCCTCTTCAGATATCTTAAGAAACCCTTTGACAAAAGGATATTTTGTTCCAAGTTCAGGGGGCTCATGCATCACATAACTTTAAAGATGGAATCATTTGATCAACAAGAGTATGGTTTTCTTCGGTCTATTTGTTTGAAAATAAAAAATCAAACTCTTCAAGGTATCTTAGTTTACTTAGGTGTTTTAAAGTCTTATGGTGCTGGTTGTTTACATACCTTGCTCTAACTGCTTATAATTAATTATTCTTGTTTATAAAACAGAAAAAAAGTTTAACTTGGTCTAATTTTCATGTCATTTTTCCTCTAAGATGATTTCCTTTATCCTCTTGTTAATTTGAATTGCTCTCTGAATATCATATATATTAATAGTTTAATCATTAACTTTGTGATGATATTTTAGATATTTTCTGAAAAAAAATATGTTTGCAAAAAAGGCATTTACTTTAATGAAATGAAAAAGAATTATTGTGATGAAGAAGAAATCATAGGTCGTACTATATTTGTCTCAACTCTTTCTTTTTCTTGCTCCACTTTCAATAAAAGGCCTTTTCTGAGGTAATAGGTAGCATACAATGTTGTTGACAAGAAAATGACTCATTAAAACCATAGATGGTTTGATAAAGAATTGATTATCATTGTGCCACAAATGGAAATTACCTATTATTATTTTTGTGATATTGATAACAGTACTTTACAATTTGTTCACCAAAATGTAGGTGGTTTTGTTTTATGATTTATATGCATTATTTGTTATACATCTCAGGGTGCTCCTGGCTAGGTTCACATGTGATAATCCACTAGTTATTAGTTATATTAAACAAGATATGAACTGTTTAAGGTTTTTGGTACTTTTTGAATATCTTCCCTCTCCAAGCAATCTGAAGCAAACAACAATATTCAAGAACTAGATACATGTACATCAAAAAGTCACAAGATATCAGTGAAACTTAAATGTTATACTGATTAAATTGTTTGTCTGTATGGTACTTAATGCCGTATCAACAAATTTTCAGTAATGTAGCAGCTTTCAAGGATCAATCAGTACTAGGCTAGGGCCCTGAAATGTCTTTCCAAAGGTCACTCCCACAAAACCAGAGGTGTCGGTGGGTTCGATCCCAGGACTTCAAGTTCAAAGTTCGCCACCTTATTTAAACACTGGGCCAAGCAGGACCCCTGTATTCATCAAGTTCCTCTCTAATACTCTATCAATTATGTTTGTTGCTCAACATTAGATTTGATTTGAGGATTATGCTATTTTCGAAAAGATTTTTTTACTTTATCAGCTTAGTCAGTGTATATAATTAAGCTTTAGATATTTCACAATATTCTTCCAAGGACTTCAACTGTTTTCTCTGTAGTTAGACTTGATATTCCTTATTTGTTACCATAACCCTTTACCAAAGGCCAAATTGCGGACACCATTTCAAAATGTGATGCAATTGAAAAATAATCTTCTGATAGGGCAGAAAACATAGTTTGAAAAGAAGAAAGTGCTTTTACCTAAAGTTGAGCAAAGATTTTCAGTTTGAGGAAGATATCATCCTTGAGAACGGTTTCTAGAACAAGGACCAGTTCTCTCGTGATTGTTTGTGCCTTTCCATTCCAAAATAGCTGAGCATCATTCTTTCAGGTGGTATTGTGTCCAACTTGCAATTAACGGAATCTGAGTTTGACTATTATTTTAGACAATGAATTCAATGCATTATGATTTATTCGTCTCTCACCACTGATCAATTTAATAGATGTGGTAAAGCAGTCACCACCAAGAAAAGATTATTGTGCTGAGCTGATGAGGAAGTACCTGTAGCATGGATAGATGTGCTGATCACTATAATATGACCAAAATATAGATGCATTACATGCTTCAACTTTTGATATCTGTACGTTTTAGAGATGACTGCTTTTTTAGCCATGATAAAACGAAAATAAACACTATCTCTACTGCTCCAATAGGAATACATTAGCATTCTAGTCTCTAAAAGGTTATTTACATGTGAAATCATTAAGCATGAAAACACCACCTCCTATAGAGAAGTTATTATTTATGTGTGAAAGAAAAACATAGATGACCTACTTTGGCTTGGATATTTGAGTAATGTAGTGTATCTTTATATGAGCAGTCCACTAGAATACATTTGAAAAAAAAATGCATCTGCTGTAGGGGTTTAAAATGCCAAAATTGTAATAATGCTAATATTGTGTAATACAACAGTGATGCCTGTAACACATCTTGGTTAATCTTGCTATCTTTTAACGCTTAAAATGGTGGATAATTTTCTAAAAATAGATGTTTGTGTTATCTGCTTTCCCAAACTGGTAATACCTGCTTAATATTGATGAGGAAAGATACTCAGAGTAGTAAACAGGTTAGATCACAAGCCAGTCGCCAATTTACTTGGTGGCTGGTTTGGATCTAACCTGTTTGCATAAGCATGAAGTCGGTTCCAGCATTATAAGGGTTAACTTGCCTGATGTATCATTGCTATGAAAAGTGTAACTAAGTTAAAAAGATTGAATGCAACCTTTTTTCCAAGGCAGCAGGCAGGACAAATTTTGTAAGGTTAAAGTCCACAACTCTTATATTGCAGTGGTGGTTCATTTACTCACACTTCTGTGTAATCTATCTTTTGGTAGTTAATGGGTTCCATGCCAAGGGCATCTCACTATCAAGTAACTAACGTTAGAAGGGATTGAAACAAGGTTACTCAAATCTGTGAGACCACAGCAAACATTAGGACTTGATCAAAGTGACTGCTTGTCACTTTGACAAGAAATCATAAATATGTATTTTCTTTCTTTTGTCTCTGCAATATGAATTAATCTTGTAATTGAAGTTATGTTTCTTATTGATATAAAGTTGCTTTGACCTATCAAGGGGTTCTGGGTACTGTTTGACTTAATATTTTATCTTAAATATTTGTGCAAGTTCAAAAGAACATTTCCTACTCTTTCAATATTTGACCAAGCAATATTGCAACGTAACACATCATTGGAGTCGTCTTTCCAAAACTAATCACAGGAGTCTATATAGTTATCCTTGGGTCAGTACTCTTTTTGTTAAGTCGTTAAGTAAAACGATTCTTGGCTGTTTACTCCCACCATCATATGGGAATTGAAAGCAGTGGATGATTATGAAAATCTGCATATATACTGTAATTTGTTAGATAATTGTGACGGAAATATTTGGTTACCCATAACAAATTTCTCCTTTTGTCAAAGAAGTGTACAATTTTTCTAATGCATGTGTTGAAACCAGTTTATAAGAAGAACTCATACATATAATGGGTAAAATAATCCTTCAAAGTAATATATGCCAACAATATCAAACATAGTAAAATTCAACAATTCTTTTCACATAAGACATTTTATTCACATAATGAATTTTAGCTCTCTCCATATGAAAATTAAGATAACAATGAAAAAAAAAAACATGCTTTTTATTTTCATTTCAACTTAAGTGTTAATGAAGCAAATGCATACATGAAGTCTACAAGCATGGAATATATGTATGGTCATAAGAGAAAATAGGAAAATGTGTAGAAAACTACTTTGCATGGTTAACAACAAATATAAGTAGGAACTTCCTTTGAAGACTCACATGCTTGATTTAACAATTGTCTCTACTGACCATGTTAAATACACCATGATAAAATTAATTTCATGTATGCAAATAGACTGGTTTTGATATAGCCTTCTTTCCATATTGTCAAATGATGGTTTCAAAGCCCCTTATTGTATAAGAACAAAATCAAACTTTGGGAAAACGTCTCCATGCTGTAAAATACTAAAAAAACAAAATATGCGTTTTAAATGAACTAGCAAACAATAACAGATTACCCCATAAACAACTTTCATTCCCTACCCCCATTCCAAATTTGGATAAAAACAAGTTTTAACAAAATCCTCTCATCCAATGCATTATAATCATTGATAAATTTGCGTTGTTTTTTTTAATAATTGGAGAATCTGACGCTTTTTGGTTAATAAGCAGTTTTGGAAAAAAAAAATGACTGAGGAAAACACTCTATATGAACTTATTCTCTAAACTGTATTAAGATTTTCCGAAATACGTCCTTTTAAAGTTAAGGTGCCTTATCTCTTTTCTTTTTTAGTTCTGCTTAACTTTAAAAGCTTCCATCTTTTTGATATAGAGTCCATGAAATGTTCATAAAACAACTAAATCAAATGCTATACCTTTTTAGAATACAAAGCGGTTAAAAAGCTTTTAATTTATTAATATGATATAAGGGTGCGCACACACACAGAAGTCTTCTAATGGAACACAATGATCAAACAAATACAGGTGAAATCACTCCGATGCAGGTGAGAGGAAAAATAACATACAAAAGGGGACGTCACACAAAACAACTGCAGAAAGATTATAAAGGGAACCCTTTTCCCCACTTGACAAATGTTCAAAGATTTTAATTTAGAAATCTCACAAATTGGTTTATTTGTATGGTTTACAAGTATGTAAATAATTAGATAGTGACAACTCATCTTCGACCCTACCTCTTTTACAATTAGCTGATAATTTTATTAAAGAATAGAGTTTAAATAGCATCTGAGCTTTCTTCATAAGGCAATAATTCTTTTAGATAAGAATGATTAAAACTGAAAAGTATATAACTCAAAATCTTATGGCTTTGAGGTATGCAATAATACTGATATTCAAATGAGCGGACAGGATTATGCAAGAAAGAAAGAAAACATTACACAAGCCGTTAAATAATGCAGACACAATAGCACTGCTTTACCATTAGAGGTTAATTATATTCTTTAAACGAATATTTCAACATGATATGCATATTAAAAATGGTGAAAAAGATTATGTATTGAATATGTATGTGTATTGATTTCTCATCATCTTGTATAAAGCAATCATTGTTCATGCATATAGCACAAGTGAGAAGGACTATACATGTCCTATTTAATGAATACTGTTCTTGTCTTCTTTAAATCAATTACAAAAGGTGATTTTCTTTAGCGTAACCTAAAGCTATGCATTCAAACCATATTTTGGTCCCACTGTTTAGTAAAGCTGCCTATCATGTATTCAAGCAGATAAACCGTAATTTAAACTAATGCATGTAAAGGATAGCTAGTTAAAACAAAATTGTGGCTGACTCTTATTCAAATTTTAATCAATTCCCTCAAATCCATTGTAAAATTGTATTCAGTTATGCATCTATGTGCTTTTGAAAATTTCTGCACTTAAAAAATAGTATAAATTGTAACATATCACAAAATTGTCCGTTTTTATATTTGTTCTCAAAATTAGTCTCTACTGATATCCCTGGAGTTTGAGTGTGCTCGGGTATCGAGTACGGACGGTCATACACTTGTCCCGATCGATGAATAAACTGTTCTTCTTGATGGAGATCTCCTTCTCAAGGCTCATGCGGTTATCCTGTAGGTCCTTCAGGGAGTTCTGGGCCTGGTTCAACTGCTCCGTGAGGGCATCAATGGAGGAGTGGATCTCGTTCACCTCTCCAACCAACCTGTAATATAGGTAGTATTCATTTAGTCTCAGTGTCTGTTATAATTTCCAGATGATATTATAAAAAAGTGTTAAGACAATTTTTTACCTTGAGAATGCTGAGTAGTTTTCTAAAAAAAGATTTTTGTGTCTTGTGCTTTCCAAAACCTTAAATATCCACTTAATTTTGATGCCTATAGATACTCAGAGTAGCAAACAGGTAAGATCACAGGTCAGCTTTCAATTCACTTGACAGCTGGTCTGGATCTAACCTGTTTGCAGAAACAATTTGATGTAAAGAAAAAATTCTTCAAAAGAAACTGCTATGACAAAGTCTACTCTGTTCAAGATATGCTTATACAATTATCTATGATAATGAGATAAGCTAAATTCATTTGAAGATTCAAATTTTAAATCATTTATCTACAGCAAATATTGTTATCAAACCGGGGCGCCATAAAACATGTTTATCAAAAAGTTATCTTAACACTTTTCTTCATAAACATAGAAGAATTTGCCCATCATGAGCAAACGACTTTTTCATTACATTGATTACAATGTTTATGAATATTTCATGCGCTTTTTATTGATTTTGGGGTCCTTTTTAGTGACATTCAAATTAGATTAAACCTTCTCCTACTAATGCCTCAAAACAGGAAGGAACAAAAGTTAAGCTATCATCAGTCTTACTCAACTGAAGACTCAAAAAAAGTTAATACAGCAGCTGACAAAAACTCAAGGAAACTACTCACTTGTATTGCACAGGATCTCTGCACAGTTCGACTCCTGGTCGATAGGTCCTGTTCTCCAGTCGGGTCTGTGAGACCTTCATGGGGTTCTCCTTGTCGCGGATAGCCTTCTTCATGTTTTCAATGTTCTTCTCCATTTGGCAGATCTCCTCACAGACCTGGGGCAAGAGTAAAGAATAATTATTACAAAGAGATTTATTTTAGTTAAAGAATTCTACTTTTTTAAGGTATTATCTTACATACTTGTTTAATCCAGTGCTTAGAAATTTACAACATATGTCAATTGATACAAATGTGTGATTAAACTAAGTAATAGGTTTATTGAAAATATTTACTTCCATGGATTACTTTTTATTCATTCAGAAATTTTTTTTGGTTTTCTTTTTTGCTGCATCTCACCATAGCAGAGCTACAGATAAAGGTTTATTTTGACAGCTTATTTTCCAGTGAAGAATAACCAAGTTATTAATTAAAAATGTGTCTAAAACTCCTCTCAATATTTGTTTACCTATTTCTTTTAGCCCTTTCCTTTGTATCTAAACACATTTAAACACATATACAGAAAACGAATCAAGGACAATTTTATTTAAAGAAGATATTGCTCAAAATGATCAATTTTCCTTTTTTCCTAACATTTTAGAGAATATGATTGGGTTTTTTTTCATAATGCATTACTTTCATCTACATTTGCTCTCAATTTGTACTGCTTACAAAATTCCTGATATCAGGAAATGAATTGAAAGTTTATGCTGTACCTTCTTTAGGTTCTCCTCCATCTTTGTCTTAGCATCTTCCATTTCTGAGACTCGCTTCTGGAATGCGACATCAACAGCATCACATTGTTCACGCTCGTCACGCGAGGTGTCCTCGAGGATGTTGTCGATCAGCTGACGCAGCTGCATGGATGCCATTCGCTCGTGTTCCCCTCGTACGATGTTGTCGTGTGAATACTGAGCCCAGGATTCTGGGGTTGATTGACTAGAGGAGAATTTGATCATTTTTACTAATTTTGGTTAAATACTGCTTTTAAAACTATTAATCTAATTTTGGCAACAGTTCACTTATTCATGCTTCCAAGGTTAAGCACTAGTACTTTGCTATGTAACAATGTTGTAAGGTTTATGGAACAATAATGCAGATCTGAAAACCTAACGCAGTGTTATAGAGAACATGCAGGAATATAGATTGACAGCACAATTAACTGATCAGTGGACGACAATGTTTTAACTGATTGAATGTGATTGTGTCTTTAAGAAGTTTATTTGTATAGTTTGTAAGTGTCTTATTATGGACACTCCTCACATAAAATGATTAGGCTCTTTCCTGGATTGGAGACCTCGAGACCAAATTCCAAATGTTAACTAAAACACCATTAAAGAACCTGCATAAGTCCAAAGTAGCTAGGGGAGTCTAAGATTAAAAAAAAAAAAAAAAAAAGAAAAAAAACACCATCACTGAGGACCTTTTATGATGAAATTGAGGCTCCAATGCAAGACTCTAGTAAGTCCTTTGTTTTAAGGGACTAGTCTATAGTATTGCAAATAACCTAAGAAATGCAATGAGATCTAATTCAACACAATTTATAGATTGACAGCACAATTAACTGATCAGTGGACGACAATGTTTTCACTGATTGAATGTGATTGTGTCTTTAAGAAGTTTATTTGTATAGTTTGTAAGTGTCTTATTATGGACACTCCTCACATAAAATGATTAGGCTCTTTCCTGGATTGGAGACCTCGAGACCAAATTCCAAATGTTAACTAAAACACCATTAAAGAACCTGCATAAGTCCAAAGTAGCTAGGGGAGTCTTAGATTAAAAAAAAAAAAAAAGAAGAAAAAAAACACCATCACTGAGGACCTTTTATGATGAAATTGAGGCTCCAATGCAAGACTCTAGTAAGTCCTTTGTTTTAAGGGACTAGTCTATAGTATTGCAAATAACCTAAGAAATGCAATGAGATCTAATTCAACACATCAGCAGAGATCATTTTTTTAAATGGAGATATTGATAAGAAATAAAAACATGTAATGTGAGAACATCAGAAGTTGTAATAAAATGTGTTCTTCTATCAAGACATTGCTTTATCATGTCAGTTGTGTGACTGGTAAAAAAATCATGAAGTAGTTATTGCTTAATTATTTATACTTAAAATAAAGATTTCAATAGATGACCCAGATATCACCTTCCCAAAATATGGAATTGTTTGAAATGTTAAAACTGAGTTCAATCTTACTTGAAAAGATTAGGTTAACAAATTGACAATTACATGGGTTTTCAATAACTATGGTCTTAACTCAATGAGTGGCTATAGCGTTTAGAATCACCTTCTGCTATGCTCCAGGCCGGCATGTGAGGATCTATTAATTGAAAAACATCCTCTGTAGTGGCATATGGTCATCAATCAATGTGCATTTTGTGACGGATAAAAATTAAGTTAAACAGCTATGACAGGATACTTACATTTCTTGGAATTTAGCAGCTCCTGGATAGAATTGTTTGTTAGTATGATGGTTTTTCAGGGCTCCAGATGCTGTATCAATTTCTAGGGATTCTTTCTTATCAGACCAGTCCATCTCCAAATTCTGTTTGGCTTCTCTGTTCAATCTGTTGATACAAAAAGGAAGGTTTGAAAGAGCAACATGAACTAAAATAAACTTATATTGAAATTTAGAAATAAAACATTAATTTCAATAAGAATCTCTTATCACTTAAAGAAAACTATGTAACAAAGAAAAAGAGGTCTGTTTTATTTTTGTAAGGGTGTTATGTTACATCAACCGTCTTTCATTAATTTTTATATAACAATGTTTAGTTCATAATTGATTGAGAAAGACCTAAAACTCATGTTCCCATAATGGCTTTTTAAAGGTGAGAAACCATCAGCATTCAATAAGTCATCTGGTAGAATGCCTCTTATGGAAATTCAAATTCACACTGTGATTTTGGCCCATTAGGAGATGGGCCAAGTGATTTAAACTCATTTATCATCTAGGAACAATAAATAAGTGAATAAAGCTTAAGTTTAAACAATAACATGTGTTGCA
Source organism: Cerastoderma edule (assembly GCA_947846245.1). Lineage (NCBI taxonomy): Eukaryota > Metazoa > Mollusca > Bivalvia > Cardiida > Cardiidae > Cerastoderma > Cerastoderma edule. The sequence goes on from OX401406.1 coordinate 16,443,580, forward strand.
CAGACTCAACAAATTAGGCTTTTTAGATAGTTTCAATTTAAGCTTTGAAAATAACCTTTTTCATGTCGAATCTTTATATTGTCACTGACTTCGGAACTATTTTTAACAATATAAATTGCAATACATATACATCATCATTTTAAAGAATCTTACCTGATTTGTTTTTCTGTCTGATCAATTGTTTTCTTGAGCAGATCTTGAACATTGTTGATAATTTCTACTTCCTGCAAAAAAGAGTCATATCATCAGTGCATAAGTAAGTGTATTTAAAGTGGCCATCTGAAAATCATTGGCTCTTTTTAATCCATTACCAAACAATAACGACATTTGAGGAGTTTGTTGCAGGTGACTCAGGAAAACATTGTGGGAAAAGAAGAAATTGCTGTACACGAGGAATTTCTTCTTTTCCCATGTTATATTTCCTGCTCTATCAGAAGATTATTTTTCAATTTCATCACATTTTGAAATGTCGTCTGCAAACTCTTTAATTTGGGACATTCAAAAAAATTGGCGTTTAGGAAAGGGTTAAGAAATAGTGACATATGATAATATATTTTTGTGGAGTGTGATTGAACTTTAGATATTTGAGATTTCTTGTTTAGTTAACTTTACAAATACTTTACAAGTTGAAACTGTGCTTTACTTTTCCAACAGTCTTAACCATTATATAACTTTGAAATAGAGGTTAAGATTAACCTTTCTGTATATATGTAACAAGCTGTGAAAAGAAACCGTTCAAATATACAATTAGTAATACAATACACAATAATCCAACAATAGCTCTGATGTTAATTATTCAGCTTTGATGTCTATACATGAACAAATATATTCTCTATCTGTAGCTGTATGTTGCATGGCCGTAATAAACAGTATTACAACAACATAACATTGTGTAAACTCTTAATTTGCATAAACCCAAGCATTTCACAAAAAATACCAGACAAATTTAAGGTGGTTGTATCAGTTTTATCTTTTGTATAAAGAGATTAACACTAACGTCAACTTGCTTTGTTTCAATGTAAGCTGACTTACCTTTAATAGCGATAACTCTACATCGTCCTGGACCAAATCCACATTTTCCCTCCTCTGTCTGCAGTTTAAGTTATCTGTTGCAATGTGAAGAGGAATTTCTGTGGCTCTAAGGGCATTTTCCAGACGTTTCTTTTGTGCCAGCAACAATTCTGTTTCATCGATAACATCTCTGATTTCCCTTTCTAACTCAAACTTCCAGAAGTTGATATCTTGAATTCGTTCTCCCAACTTCTTGGTAACCTCAGCTTGTGTTTTATTCGTGGTCGCCTCCGTTTCGTTGGCTGTACGCTTTGATTCGTGGCGAATCCTTTCAGCATTATCACGATCAACAAATGACTGGAAATACTTAGAATAATTATTTTCATGCCATTCCGTTGGGTTGTATTTCGATGCCCGAAAGCCCATGGTAGAAATGCCCATGTCGTTTCCAGTATTTCCAGTGTAAGTTATTTCCATATCATCGTTTCGTGATCCACCAGAAGTGGCAGCAAGAGGCGCCGGGCGTTCTGGAGGAATTTCCCGACTAGCGAGAGTAGCTGTGGCCATTGCTGCAGGATTTATTATCAAACTAATGTCCACAAGATATCATATGTCACGGATTTAAAATCTGATGGTGGCAACAAGGTCGCTTTGTTGCTAGTTACTATGGAATCGTTGACTTCCTCTCTAGATTCAAATACTTCCGGTATATAAAATATCCGAAACGTAGCGATTTGTTCACTGTTATAAAATCAAAGTGTAGTTAGTATTTCACCGAGACTAGCTGTTTTAGTAAGACCGATTTACTTGAAATGATTAATTAATTAATTTTGAATAAATTATTTCGGTCATTTTGCTTGCATGATATTACTTTCCAAGAGTCAATTGTCATTGTTAATCAAAATTGGTAAATACTTTTCATGGAGAAATCTCAACTTGGGTGAGGATGAGTCAGACCAAAGACCTAATAAAATGTTTATTAGGTCTTCGGTCAGACTGTTTGACTCTTATAACTCTTACCCAGAGATAAAAATAACATCAATATCTCTATCTTACACCATTACAGCCACTTTGTTACATCTGCAAGGCTTCAGGAACCACTGTGACAGAAGGATATGTTGCAACTTATGAGCAAGTCATCATTTAAAAAAAAACATTTAATTTTCAACCCAACATCATGTTTGGGCATTGGGCAGTGTGTCAGCTTACCACCATGCACAATTTTGACAATTATTCCTTTGGGAACCCAGCTTTAAAAAATATCTCTCTAACCCATTTTTTCTTTGTGATTTTCAAAAGTGTAAGAATACAATTCTGCAAGTTCAGGGCTAGATCTTTAGGCCACCACTTACCATGCCCCTCTTTCAACATTAAGCCACTGCAGCAGCTCAACCACTAAATAACCATATAAAGACCAATTCAACTATATATTCTATCATACAAATTAGTCATAGAAAAGTTGTTGACTTATAAGATAGCAGATCTCTTATGGCACTGCTAAGCTTCATTGATGTTTTTTATGTTGGAGACCAAAGTAAAGTTATGGCTAGATATGCTCCCAGACTGACTAATTCTCATATCAATGAGCTTCACTTATCAGGTGAAACCTTCTATCAAAACCATCCAAGTTCATGAACTTTGTGAATGTTGTACAATGCAAAATTGCAAGACCACTTCATTACTTCAAACATCCTAATGGCAGTAGAAATAGAAATTTCTTCTTTTGTACTATTCCCAACTAGTTTTGTACATGTACATCCATAAATGGGTAAGATCTCCTTTGTTTTCAAAATAATTTATACCAACTCTCTGTACCAGTGGGCGTATAAAACAAAAGAAATACCTTTTATAATTCAACTTCAGTCTAAAAGAAAGTGATGAATTCTTTTACAGTAGTTCAGTAAGTATCAACATTGTTTCTGAATCCCAACATACCACATTTCTTAATCACAAGTACTGTGATCCAATCTTATCTAAAGTATACAAGTTGAGCATCCTAGTAGTTAATTGAAGCAACAATGTCATTTCTTTATTTAATAGTTTCAAATCAAAGCAGTGTATGATTTACACACTGATGCTTTCAATATACTCAGGACCAGTTGTCAATGTGTAACAAGCAAACACAATCGATATTTGGGGAGGAGAGAAAAACAAAAGGAAGAAATAAAGCAGTACAAATCCAGCGTTTATCAATTAATCATGGCATGAACAATACAAACACAGATAAAGTAAACTGTATAATTAACTAGTTTAATAAATAAGAACCAAACAAAGTCCACTTTTTAAGACATTCAAGACAATCATTTTACTGGTTGAAAGATAAAACATAGGGTTGAAAGATAAAACATAGGGATGTCACAAAAGCAATAATTTAAAGAAAATAAGGTTTTCACTTGATGGATTTCTTTCCAGCTAATTTTGACTTATAATCATTCAATATATATGACCTATGTTTGACAAGTACCCTTTGTTTTCTGGGGTTTTTTTTTTTAAAATAGAAAATTCAATGAAATCAATGATAAAGGACCCTACTGCAGGATCAAATTGCCTACCAATGGGGTACCTGTAAACCAGTCTCCTCAAATTGTGTGAATGTTAACATGTTGACATAATCCTTATAAATTGACTTAAAATAATGCAAGTCTCCAGCTGGTACACTTTCAAAATCAGGTGGAATTCCTCACATACAAGTAATTTCTTTTTCTTTCTATCCTTCCAGAATGTTTTCAAACTTATTTCTATCTTAGAAAAAAAATATCAACCTGGAAAAATATTGATTTCAGGAGTGTTCAGATGAGGCATCTTTACCATGCACTCTTATCTTGAAAAGGAATATTCATTACAAAAAACTATTACATAGACTAAAATGTCTTTTTTTAACAATCAAAATACTTAAGGATTGCCATTTGTTCAAATGTAATACAGAAAATCACTTTCAACATGGAAAGAGTTAAGTAGTTTATCTAAATGGATTTCACAGTACAAAATGTTTCATCTTTAACCAGTAAAGTCACTGTCTGATAAAAACTATGTAAAATTGAGACATACACAAAATGTCTCTTTTAAAGTAGATCATTCCCAAAGCCCTTTAGTAATAACCCCATTTAATCAAAAATCTATTACAAGTAGACTGTTTTAGTAATCAAGCCATGCCTCGATTGTTAAGTTTTGGAGTTCTCTCTAACAGGTCTTTTAAAACCAATTTGGAAATAAAAGATTTGCTAGCAAGAACATTTTCTTTTCCTCTCCATTGCTGTCATGTGCAGTTACTTTTTCAGTCTGGAGACCAGTATTTGTATTATCTAATCTACAAAGTTTTCACCCACTATGGTTACAACACTTAATCATAAATGTCTTTGTGCAGACAAGGACCAAAGACCTGTATTGCTTTCCCAAATCTATCAAACCAAATGGTACATATATAGTATAAATCAAAGAGTTGATAATTAACTGTCAGCATGTAACGCAAATTTCCCAAAAGATCAATAAATTTGTTCTGTTCCATCCCAGGACAACTTTATGGGCAAAATGGTCTGATCACGCCCATAGGTTACTTATTTTAAGCCCATCACAATACTTGCACAATTAAACAATAGGGAACATCACTGTGGCTTCTAGGCTGAAATAATCATCAAACATACTTTTTTGGTATCAAATAAACCAATTTAATTATTCTTTCTTTTTATCATGCATGCAGCAGAAGGTAACGAGCACTTGTGTCAAAAGGAAAAAATAAGCAACTTCTCTTATCAACTAAATATCAGTAACTTAGTGTCTCTAATACTTTGTCACTGCTATTGCTATTAACCATAGTCACATAAGAAAAGGATAGCATGTTTGTATGGTGCTTAATGCCGTATCAACAATTTTTCAGTTATATAACAGGTCATATCAATACTAGAATAGGGCTCTACAGTGCCAAGAGCCACTCCCATTAAACCAGAGGTGTCAAAGGGGTTTGAACCTGAGACCTCCAAATTCTAAGTCCACCAACTTAACCACTGGGCCAAGCAGGACCCTAAGGATAGCATGTAGGTATAAGAAAACCAAACCTACTAACTAAACATGGTAAGTGAAAGAATACTTATTATTAACACTTTTTGGCAGAGCCAGTCACTTGTATACCATAACCATGTTTTATCAACCACATAAAATCTGTGCACCACATTCACTCAACCGATAACGAATTTTGAATACAGTATATAACACTCAAATATTGTGCACATGATAGTTTCAGAACCAAAGAATGGAATCATTTATAGGAAATAAATATCTTATTCCCTTTTTCCCCCAATTTTTCTTAAGATATGGCAACCAAAAATGCAATATTTTGTACAAGAAAAACAATGCTTATAGTTAAAACTTTCATTGAATATGTGTGCATCGTTTTCTTCTATGGGGTCATGGCATTGTATTTAATACTTCACTTGTTTAAAAAAAAAATCTGATAAAAGGTGAATTTGCTCAATATGAGAAAATACCCCTTTTAAGCAAATGCTTAATGTTTGCTTAAAAAAACTCTGGAGATGTTTAAGAAAAAGAAAGTGTTGTAACTTTTTGGCAATATAAAACCATGTCTGTCATTTTAACAAAAACAAAACCCAATTCTTAATCTCAGCAGCTATAACCTAACATTCATACTGATTAACAGAGAGAAGTGTGGATACCAGTGCAGACTGTAATCTATATCTGCCAATTTTTGGGAAAACCTTTTTAGATACTTTTTAGGTTTTTGATATAATGTTACCATTTTAGGACATACAATATAATTTACTGTAATAAAAGTAAGTCACTACTCTTTTCTTTTTAAATGGACATATTGCTTACACAAATCTACTTCAAACAAGACAAACAATTTAAGGGAGGGGTTTTCACTTACAATATCTAGCATAATATGGACAGCCATCAACCCTTGCCCTTACTCCAACAACTTCAGACACTTGTACACAAGGGCACCATTCAAAATTACTGAGGACAAAGGAAAACTTGCTCATGATTAACATTCTCTTTTGGACCCTCTTTTGGTCACAACTTCTCAAGTTATATATCCAGCTTTGAGAACATTTTTTGACACCATGATAACAGTTTTTACCCTTTCCCAAACAGTAACGTCAATTGACTACTTTGTTGCAGACGACTTTAGAAAACATTGAAGGAAAAGGAGAAATTGTTCATAACGAGTAATTTTTCCTTTTCCCCCAATGTTTTCTGGCCTATCAGAGGATCATTTTCCAATTTCATCACATTTTGAAATGTCGTCTACAAACTCTTTTAATTTGGGACAGTCCAAAATTTGTTGTTTTGGAAAGGGTTAAACACAGACAGCCGCACAATTCTCAAACATAGGAAAAGGGTTATCCAACAGTCAAATAATTTGTTCATAAGGGGCATGAATTAACAATGTTACAGAATATCATTATAATTGACATATTACATTCATCAAATCTGGAATTATTATAGGGCCGATGAGTAAGAAGTCCTTTAACTTAACCCTTGCCCAAACAACAAATTTTTCGACTGTCCCAAATTGAAAGCGTTTGCAGACGACATTTCAAAATGTGATGTAATTGAAAAACATTCTTCAGAAAGATTATAAACATTGCGAGAAAAGGAAAAATTACCCCTTTTGCCATGATGTTTTCTTAAGTCGTCTACAACAAAGTAGTCAAATGTCGTTATTGTTTGGAAAGGTTTATCCTTACTGTTTTCATTCCTTCTTGTGGTACTGAAAAAAACTGCATAAAACAATATTTACTGGTTTTAAGGCTTGATTTATTTTTCCTATATGGCAACTGATTACCAAAGGAAACTTGAAGCACTTGTCCAAAACAACCAAACTGTTTTCTATCTAAATTTTAACAAAGTCGTATTATTTATAAAGAGCTTGCATGCAATGTGTTAAGAAATTCTATAATAAAGAAACCCATCAAGATATTAAGCTGCTCATTACAATCACTTCTTCATTGAAAGCTCTATCAAGTCACCATTGGTGTTGTTTTGGAAAGAAAATTTGCGGATTGAAAAGTCACTCTCATAAAACCATAACTCGTAACATAACTGTTTTGGTAACAACAAATCTATCACATGATCATGTTATTGCTAATTTTGTTTATATGATCTCACTCTTAACAGTTAAAAAAAAAAATTGTGTTTGATTTGATTCTAGCCACATTTACAGAGAGAATTATTCTCAAGTTACTGCATTTAATACAACACAGTAGAAGACCTGAGAAACACTTAAAGCAAGGGACAAAAAGATATTTTCCAAAGATGCTCTTTAATAAAGTGTTAACATTATCAACCAATGGATCTTTATACTGCATTTTAGCAAATTGGAACAAATTTTCAGTTTTTTTATTGGATAATTCAAAAATTTGGAATATCAATCCGTTAGGAATTCACATTTATACATAACTTTTAGCAATATCCAAAATCATCACAATTTGTTATTAGTCTGGTGCATGTTTATTATTTTGGAAAAAGTCGTAACAAACAGAAATCTCTCCTTTTTTTTTTTACCTTATTAAAACAATTAATTCTCTCCCACTTCATATTATTTTCAGACTTTCCATAAGGGACGATAAACGGCTTGTTTAACGTATAATGGCTGCTTTATCTATGTAGAACTGTATTCACTTACAGCTCAGGGTTTCTATTTCAAGATATCAAAAGACAAACATTAAAATTCTTAATTCTTATATATCAAACTTACAAGAAAATGTTTCTACAAAGTTTTAAATTTAAAAAGGTAGAAGAAAACAGCACTGAAAAAAGAAAAAAAAAAACCTTCATATTGAATTCCATTTGACCTGCAGACATAATTTGGAATATTGGCACAAATATCCGATGAATAAACAATGGATATCGCAGAGAATCAAATTATTTTTTTAAACATAGGTCTTCAGAGTCCAAGAACTTGCGAAATTTATGATACAATGATATTTTAGAACTTATACTAGGTTGCCCTACAGGTAAAAAAGAATAGAATGTTCAACAAAGGTGAAAAAACCTTAATAACCCTTTGATCTCGTCAATTCTCCAAATAAGTTGATTCATCTGTTACAAGGGATGCCATCTCCTTCAATAATTGTCATCAACCATGCCTTGAGGGACACACATATGTGCACAAATTCAAGTTGCTTGAATAAGTAAATGAAAATCCTTGTTCACTCACTTTTTACTTAAATCATTCACATTCAACCATACTCCATTCAAAATAATGTTGTTAAAGGAAAATACTTCTGAACGACCTTCCATGACCTAAACATAAAGTGTTACAGATCTGGTGGCCAGTCTTTTCAATGAAAACAATGTTTAAACAATATTACCACTTCTACTAAAATTCTCTTTCACTCATGTCTCTTCTCATAGTTTTCTTCTCCATTTTTTTTCTAGTTATCTATAGCCAGTATTGTACTACACTTTCAATATTTCTACAATTATATATCATGTAGCACATTCCAAGAAAGACCATTATCAGCAGCTGCCGGTCGACAATACTAGTAATATAGATGCTTTCTTATCTTCCTAACTTCAATTACACAATCCCTGCACTCTCATGGAGAATAGGGTTGGGGGAAAGTTTTAAAAATTAATAAATAAGTGCAAGTTGTCAATGATATCAGTGATTATCTCTAACAACTTCAGAGTTATTACATCGCACCCTCCGCCCTGTTCTCTTTCCCTTTTCTTGTCCTATACCCCGGCCCCACAATTCACTTAAATATCCTAATATATTGTTCAACTCCCATGTGCACAAAACTCCATAAATTCACACTTCACAAGCTGTGCTGTCTCATTGTTGCTTCATTCCTGGACCAGTTCACCAGTTTCTTGTTTCATTTGCTTTGCAAGGGGTTCCTCTTTCAGACGAATTTCATCATACGAGCGTTTAGACGCAACGGCCATTGGTGCTGTAGTAAGTGCTGTAACCTAAAAAAACATAACAAAAAGATCAAAACTTAAGTCAAAGGGAAGAAATTCTATAATGTGTCAAGAATCCAAAGTTGATTTGTGGCATACAATATTACAATATCATGGATAAATTTCACCTATTATCTTATATTAAGTGAACCCGTAGTCAAACTGGAGAGCTGTTTTTGTATTGTTGTTTGATATACAATTTAGAATTTATTAAAAGCATAATCAATTCAGAAAACTTGAATAAATCAAAGTATGTACAGTTTTTATGCGGCAGATCTCAAAATAAATGTCAAACTTGCAGATTACAATATGTGTTTATTCATAGTATACATACTTGGAATTAATAACAATTCAATAAAACCCCCAATGACTATTCTTCATTGCATATCATATAAAAGTACAACTAAAAGGACAAGTGTTGTGCAGTTTTAAAGAAATCAATTTTTAACTTCCAAATTGCCTCACATCTGTGAACTAGCTCCTTGAAAGCTACACAAATTATTGTCTAAAAGGAAAAATGATAAGGATGAAGTTGTACTAACAAGAACAGGTTGCTGTGCAGCCAAAGAGCTCATGCTTTGTTGTTGTGGCTGTTGTTGTTGTTGTTGCTGCTGCTGCTGTTGTTGTTGCTGCTGTTGTTGTTGTTGCAGATGTTGCTGTAACTGCTGTAAGCTGACAGTCTGTGTCATACTGGGGTTATTACCCGACTGTGTTATTGCCTGCTGGACTAACTGAAGACCCGGATGGGACAGCAGGGTCAAGGACTGCTGTTGTTGTTGTTGCTGCTGCTGCTGCTGCTGATGGCCCTGTTGACCTCCAGCTAGTGCAGACTGGGACACCTAACAAAAACAAATAGTACTTATCCCTTAGAATGCTGGGTAATTTTCTAAACATAGATTTTTGTGTTGTCTGCTTTCCTCAACCTTAAATATCTCCTAAGTATTGATGAGGAATGATAACCAGAGTAGCAAACAGGTTAGATCACAGGTCAGCTGTCAATTAACTTGGTGTCTGGCCTGGATCTAACATGTTTGCATTAGCAGAAAGAAGGTGCCAGCACTATAAGGGTTACGCTTAGTTATATCTTGGATTTTTTTTTTTAAGAAGTGTCAACTTTTTTTTAGTTTTATAGCAGCTTTTCTGGTATTAACAGTTCTAGACTAGGGCTCTGAAGATACTTTACATTTGCTTTCACAATTTACTTAAACATATTCAAAGGAAATGTAGCTATAATCCTTTAATGTCTTAAACTGGAAAATGAGATGATGGTATAAAATAAAATGTACATCAGGTTTATGTTATTTTGACTGTTCTGTCTCGATAACCTTCAGAGACTTGACAAAAGAAAGTTCTTTAAGCAGATTAAAATAAGCGTTTTACTTCATATCCATAAAGTTAAGGAGGTTTTCACTAATTGTACACAACTATGCAAATCTTTTGAGTAGTGAAATAACCCTCAAGTACTGGTTTAGTATCCAGGAAGCAGGTACCAAGACTTAATTTAATAAGCTTCAAGCTTCCATCATAATCAATGTAAAATAAATAAGCTTAAACCAACTCTCACAGACCTAAAAAAAACAAGACATCAGTGTTTACCTGATTAAGAAATCCTGATGATGTCGAGGTATTTTGTACCGCCAGCGCAGATACAAGCTGATGAGCCGCCTGTTGTCCAGCCTGGGCCGCCGCAGCCAGCTGTTGGGGGGTTGCAGGTTGGCTCTGCTGTACATTGTTCACCTGTTGTCCTGTTTGTAGCTGGTTTGATAAGTTGGCCACTAGTGTGACAGGCCTTATCATCTGGCTATCTCGACTCATGGGCATTACAGCCTGTAACTTCTCAGCCAGAGCTAGGGAAAGGGGAAAACATATTATAACATTAACACAATCAGGTGTACATTGACTATAGTAAGTGTTTCATGTATGTGAAAGAATCGCTAGTCTTGCATTGAACCCATAACACAATATTTTTAATTAAAATGCAACAATTACATGTCACCATTATCGCAAGCAATGTCTTGAGGCATTTCACTTCACTCTGGTCAACTTTCACATTGTTATATTATTTATACAAATCCAAGGAGAAACAACTAATAATTTTAATTTAAAGCCAGTGTCAAACACCCATCTTCAGTATGAAAACTAACAATCATTGTGTAAAATTTGGTAAACATCAACCTTTTAAAACAAGAAATCTTTGCTCATAATGATCAATTTCTCTCAATGACCTATGGTTACACATGTTAAACGTCATTGCTTGAGTGATGCCAAAAAAAAACAAGAACATTTATGAAGTAATTAGTGATTCTAGAGAGTAAATGCATCACTGATGATGTAAAGAGTTATTTTGCAATCAATCTGTGATAATCATATATATTTATCTTGACAAGCTCATTATAGTACTTAAAACATTATTACATCAGTCATGCCAGATGACATTATATTATGCCACTTATAACAAGGGAACTTTTTTCCAGGTCAAACTACAGACACACAAGAGTAAAATTATCATGGACACATGACCCTGCAAAGAATTATTAGTATCTTATGCATTAAAAAAGTGTACATTCTATCATCAAAACAGGCGTAATATTTTAGAACAAATAAATCTTACTATAACAATTAAATCATTTGAACACAAGTTAAAGGCAAAAACATGTACCATGCCTATACGCTAGCATTCTCTTTCTTAAAAAACTAGAAGTTTCTTCCAAAATGTTTTGACACAGAAATTAAAATAGGCTAAGACTGAGTATTTCCATAAAATGCAAAAAAGGTGTTTGTTCTTTACACATTTCTACATATTTCTGACTACATGGGAGATCTTGCCTACATGTTATTTGATAGGGACCAATGAAGCTATGGGTTATAGAATCTGTTCTTTTGGAAGGAATACAGCAAGACATGTTTGAAAATATTAAAATAAAAGATCAAATTGGCACAGTTATAGATGACTAAAAAAGCAATTGTGATCCAAAAGCTGACTGTGCTCCCAAATAAATCTTCATCTCCAATTATTTAAGAGTTTGTATGCAAATTGATTTGCCTTCAGCAGGACACCGAAAGTTACGCATAGTCAATCTATAGAAGCAGCCTATAGAAGATGTGTGGAGTTGGGATAATGCAATCTAAGATTCAGATAAGAGGCAAACCGAGACTTGTTAATGCAGTATTTCAAAAGATGTACGGTGAACCTTTTTGTGTGTATCATGTCCAGACAATTTCTATGAGAACCCACACATAATCTAGGGCTGAAAGAAGAATTGAAGAAATTTGCCAAAGGAAACAGACCTTTTATCTGAATACCTGAAAGCAATTTGAGAAGAATATACGAGGGACATTAGAAATACATTCTTTCTAACACAAAAGCACATATAAAAGGTGGGATTTTTCAAGGACTGTCATCATAAAAACTTTTCCTTCCAATATCAGACAAAATGTGCTGAAGGCCATTGTCAGGGCCTATTTCTTTTATGCAATGTTGAGCTATCTACCTTCCATCAAAGACTATACGATGAGTAAAATAGGAAAATTCTAAATTCTAAGAGCAAGCAATATTGCATCTTGAAAATAAACACTTGAGAAAGAAATGAAGATGTTTTTTCCTTAAAAAAAAAAAAAAAAGAGGGGTTGTTTTACCAATCATAAGAAATTGTTGTAAGGAGCAAAGTTTCCCTTCCAAACAATGCCTTACCCATTATTTTATATTGACTCAAGAGTCGCTTTGATGTAACATACTTTGATGTGACTTTTAAAACAGCAAGTTTTCAACTGTTCCAAATTGAAAGAGTTTGCAGACAGCATTTCAAAATGTGATGAAATTGGAAAATATTGCAGAGAGCAGAAAACATTGTGGGAAAAGGAGAAATTGCTCATTTAGAGTAATTTCTCCTTTTCCCACAATGTTTTCAAGAGTCATCTGCACCAACTCCGTCAAATAATGTTTTTGTTTGGTAATAGGATAAAAGAAATTTGGTGTCCCAAGCAAGTTCTTCTCGAACATGGATAATTTCCTTACACCTAATAATGACTTACTCAAGTTCGTTTTTTTCATTCCAGAATAATTCTGCTTGCTATGTTTCTTTATTGCGTGCATGAAACTCACCGAATTATGAGGCAACTGTTTGCTTGGACTACCATTTAAATGTGTTCATATGACAGGAGTACATACAAGGTTATAGGGCTAACAAAGGACGCAAGGTGAACAATAAAGATGATCACCTTGAGGAAAGTGGGCATACTGCGAGTACTGTGTACCCATTCCATAGCCATATGGGTCCATTCCATACACTAGTAATGACAAGTCATTCAATCATAATATATATATCTGTTCAAGTTTAAAACTTATGTAATAGCAATTTCAGCAAATACTTGGTGAAAATCTTTCATGCTTCTAATCCTGTCATCATTTCACATGGACTAATGTCAACAGACCTCTTGCTTTAGATTTAAGACTCAATTAAGACAAATAGAAGTTTTTCATTAAAAAAGTTCAAATTGAAAATCGCCAAAACATGCTTCTATATCATTAATGTTAAGCCTGTAGTTGCTTAAAATTTAGACAAGTTAAAATTCCCATGAAATGGAATGAGTTTTGGTTGAACAGTTGCATGCCAGGGGAAACTAAAATATGGACACATTCATCTAAAGAGGTTTCCAAAACTAACTATCCAGCAAACACTATTTACTTAATGCAAACATTTATTTTATCCATGAAGACTCTTTCTTTAATTACAGCTTTATTCATAAGAACAACATTTTGATCATTATACTTGTTCAATTCAGAGTAACTTATTTGGGAAATGCTGTTCTACACATGTTATCTTCGCTAACCTTTTTGCCAATACAAACAATTTTAAGAGAATTTCCAAAGTTCATTGCAATACTATATACAGTAGGTGCTTTGAACCCTCAATCTATTCCTTAAGGCTTATAATCAAAGCCAATATGCCCTACCATTACTTAAGCTATATTCATTTCATTTGACTGTTCTTGCCCACCCCCTTATAAAGAAATAGAACAAGTGTAAAATGCCAGCAAAATAAAACAATTAAAAAGCACTAACAAATTGTTTAAAACATTGGGAAAAAACCATTGTGATAAAATGCCTGGGAAGAGCAATCTATCATTTTGTCACAATTGATTCATGAAATGTTTCAGTAAGAGAAAAGTACTGACTAAGTAGTTCAAATAAATTTGCATGCGACAAAGGAAAACGCGATAAACCTATCAATTTGTATAAAAATGAGACGTTCAATTCTCTTAAAATCTTTAAATCTGTATATAATAGATGCCGTTCAAAGAAAATTAACAATTAATGAAACATACAATATCATGAAGCAGTTTATTCATGTTAACCTATTCCCAAATTTGGGATTAAGGGACATGTCTTTACTAAAACCATAGCAGATAACAAACTAAAAGGTATGATAATAATATCCCTATGTATTTGGCGGAGAGCAAATTCTCCTCTTTGTCACAATGAATTCTTCAGTTGATTTTTTGTTACAGGTAAATCTATACATTCGGTATAGGTAAATTGAAGCTTGCCTTTATTCAAACTTACAACAAAGACTACAAATGTGACTGGCTAACTCCTACCTGGATTCTGTGAGGTGGGATCCTTTTTAATTTCCAAATGGGCTCCTCCACCATTGGCCAGTCCAGTCAATCCAGGGCCATTAAACATGACCTGTGTACCGTTGGACACTATTACTTTAGGTTTACTAATGACAGATGGAAGCTGGTGAATAGCTGCTCCAGAGTTTGGATATGCCGATGATGATGTTAGGGTGACAGTTGTATACACACCTGCATCTGTAAGCATAGACAACAACTACATTAATAACCTTTTAAGTGTAAATATTTCCAACATCTTGATATCATCTTAAAATTTATTCATCTGGTATTTGCAATGTGACCTAACAAAGGTACTTTTGAAACTTTTCTTTAAATGTCAGGGTCAATAATAAGTAGAAGGAAAATGTCCTCTTGTCTTGCCTTTACATCATGCACAACTATGTAGGGATTTACATCATCCAGCTACTTCAAGTGTCATTTTGACCGACCTACTTAATCTAAATACATTTATGTGACATCCTTATTTGGTCCTAATGGGTTGAAAATGAATCTGAGAATTAGAGCTGTATAATACTGTCGTAACAGCTCCAATAAGTTCAACTCAAAGACCTTCATAAATTTGGAAGATTCCGGAAAATATTCATTAAGCCAAGTACCACAAGCCAAAAATTACTCCGAAGAAAATTTATGTTATTCACCTGATAACACAGAAGTGTTGGGGTATCCCGAAGCTGATTGGCCAACTCTGAGATCAGCGGATGAGGGAGGTAAGACTGGTTGTCGCTGAGCTACGTTTGTAAGCATAGTGACCTGTTGATTCGACTGTTGATGCATCATCTCGTCTTCTGGCGTAGGGCTACCTTCCCTGGATAAGCTGTCTGGTGTGTAAACACCGCTCATGTGACTAGGTGAGCTTGGGGCAGATCTGAAAACAGGTACACAAGATTGGTCCTTATATTCCATCCATATTGTAAAGAATTTGATCTAGTATGACATGTCTTGGCATTTTCAACAGTGAAATTATTTATCTGGTATTCAAGAAAAATATACAACAATGAAACTTTCAATCTTGATGTTGCTTATATTTTTCAAATATTAAAATTGGCTGTTGACATGGACCACTCAAAGTTCATAAGTTAATGATGCCCCCATTTTTCTGCCTATGATTGAAAAATGCTTTCTAGTATTAAAAAAGTATCAACTGATGCAGACTTCATGAAACTTCCTAGGCCCTAGACTGACTGAAATCCCCAGAGACCATCTTTGGTCTGACAGATTTTTATATAAACAAAGAAGAAAGTGTTCAGTTCGGTCCTACTGGGGCTCTCAGAGTATCAGAAAGTCTGCTGATGAATCTTTTTATATCAATAATGTCACTTATATTCTTCAATTTAAATTGGCTGTTGACACTCCTTACATGGACCTGGCTGTTGACACTCCTTACATGGACCATTCAAAATTCATTATACTTTATGATGCTCTCCATTTTTCTATCATTGATTGAAAAAAGCTTCATTCGACAATGGCTCTTTTCAGTACATATCTTTGTTCTTGTGTTAGGTATCTCACCTTGAAGACAGACCGCCAAATGGAGCTCTAAAGCATGGTACTCCCCTCTGCCTTCTCCTCCTGAAAGCCTGGGCTGTAAGTTTGGCTTCAGATTGGGGATCTATTCTCCAGAATGACCCTTTACCAGGCTCTTCTTGTGACCGAGGAACTTTTACAAAATATCTATTTAAGGATAAGTTATGTCGTATCGAGTTCTGAAATTGAAAGAAAGCAATTGACTATATTGAACAAGCTAGCCCTTAATAATCTGCCTTTAAATGTTCACTTGCGCAAAGTAGCCAGGCTATAGAAGACCATAACATCTTTGTTTACTAATTTCTAAATCCGACATCAATCTATGAAAAAGTCATTTCAAGAATAAGATTAAGCAAAACATATTCATCAAAAGTGAACCATTAAACCTAGAACCATAGTAGATATGGCAAAATAAATAGAGGATATTTCATATATCTGTGAACCTTGTTTCAACATGCAAGAGTGTGAGCTTTGGTTTTTGCCTCAGAAACAAGCAAACAAAGTAAATAGGTAAAGCAAATGACTTTTTTACGCGTCAACTGAAGCACATAGACACACAAAAATTCATAAATGTAATGTAATAAATGGAAATGTAATTGGACCAACTTACCTGCCAACCTTTATCAGCATTCCTATAATATGGGTAATTCTTAGTAATGTAAGCATAAATTCCACTAAGTGTTAATTGTTTATCAGGGGCTGAAGTAATTGCCTGCACTATCAACTGGGCATAAGAATACGGCGGTTTTGATTCATCTCTTATACTGACTTCCGATGATGGTGCTGGTGGATTAGTGACTATGCTAGGGCTCTCCTTCTCTGCCTCTTGTTGATTTCTATGGTGTTGAGCAGCTGCTGTCAGAGCCGCCATCTGTATTTCCGACATTCCAATAATACGATTACCCGACCCTGCACGAGGACTTGTTGGGCAAGAGTTTGCAGCACTAAAATAAATATAAAGTTTGAAATTACATGCTCAACAGAACATCTTTACTTGGCAGATTATGAATTACCTTTTCAATGATATAGGAGCCTTCCAAAAATCAGGAGAAAACCACATTATACAGTTCAATATATTTGATTAAGTACAAGACAATTATGATAGTAAATGATATTGTATATTATGAAGAATTTTTCTTTTCTAATATTTTCTTTGCATATCAAATGCAACTGAAAAAGATGTGTAGTGCATAACAGCTTGTATCAAGTTTCGATTTTCATAATTAATCTCATAATAAACTTAAAATTGTATGAGAATCATATAAAATTCGGATCTCCTACTTTCATTCCATCACATCAGTTTAGTTATTACATTGGCTTAAAGTGAAGTGTAGTAACACCAAAAGAATGATTTTCGAATGTTAGAAGCATACCTTAATGTTCCTGTTGGTGACAAACATGGACTGTTGGCCATACTATGATTTGTTTCAGGGATGTTTATCTTTAATGGTGGAAGTGGCTTCTTTTTGGGTGGACTTGATGGAGGGGGCGGGGGATAGCTCACTGGCACTTCCGCTTCTTCCACCATGGACTGGAAACTTATCTTGATATTGGTACTAGGAAACCGGAGAACACATCTGAAACAAATTATCAATAAGCTAATGTTTTTCTGTAGTATTTCCTATTGCAAATTTTATGTTGCCATCAAAACAAAAGTTCTTATTCTTAATACTAAATTAACCAGTTAGAATACCATTTAAGGACGGTAACTGGTTATGCTTGCTTACATGTGCACTTGTTGATCTCCATTAAAAAGCTTTGATGCTGGTGAAACTCTAGAAAGACGACATATGAGAAAATAAACTCCAATAGGGCTTGAACCCACAACAATCTTAACACAAGGGTTGAACACTACCAATCGAGCTAACCAGGTGGCTGTGATCATGTCAAAACAGAATGCCTGTTCAAATTTATTAGTCAGTCTCCAAAGTTTTTCTCAGAGTTGGTAATTTCTTGGTAAGAAAAGAGGAAATATAGCATGATTTGCAGAATTGAAATGACATCTTTCACCAGCTATCTATCCTAAGGGAAATCTAAAAGTGACAAGAGATAGAATATTTTATGAAGATTTTTTATAAGTTGTTCTTTAATGTAAATGCATTCTGTGTTAACAATGTGTTCATTAAAACTGTTTGCTATAAGAAGTGAGCCTTATAAAAAAATATGTCAGATGTAATTTTTGAAGATCAAATAAATGACAGTGATTTGTTTACAAACAAGCCAAAATATAAACAAAGGGATGAATATGAAGTGTGTAACGTTTTGCTTTTAACACTTTGAGAACAAATTAAGAAAATTATTGATGCATCCTTGTGCAAGACATGGTGACATAACATGAGACTAGCGATAATTAGAAATCGATTTTTTTCTGAGCGGATTATTTGTTTACAAGGTCCGCCATCTTGAATCGACCACATGGTAACATAAACTTCCTTTCAAAATCATAACAGAATCAATGTCTTGTATGCCATTTTTGGTGAAAACCACTTTTCGTAAAGAGAAATTTCACTACGATTCATCCTTTGTGGTGATGCCGACTAAGCGACAATGCACTAAACAACGACCGAAGCCGCGTGGTTGTTTGTTTTTGTGTCCGACACTTACGATCTGGGTAGCTGTAGCGGAGGTGCTCCTTTCCGTTGAAAAATACCATCTATGAACACACCATTCTTCCCATTGCACCTCATAAAGAAATTAGGATGGTCAAAGTTTATTTCTATGTGAACTCTCGATATAAAGCTTGAATGTCCCATGTTTACATCAACTTCGCCCTTGCTGCTGTTGCGACCAATCGTTATGCGTGTTTTGCGCATATCAAACTTGAATTCTTTTCCTTCCAGTCGCGCTATCGACGTTCCCTTGGGCTCCGGTGCCCATTGAATCTTCGAAGGGCTTGCTGGTGCTGACTTGAGCGAAAGCAAAGCCCACACATCGTTTTCCGACGGCTGTTGTACCGACATCACGAGGTCGAAAGCTCACCAAGATGGCAGCTCAAGAGAATAACATTCACCACAGACCTCGCTGTTTACATCAAAAATTTTCCCACAATGCCCCGCGACTGTCTAAAGTCTGTTCTATAAATAGGTTATCCGGGCCTCAAAGAAACCAGATTTAGATCAAAATTTCAAATTTTCTCTTGAATCGAATGTGATTTAGGAATAGTGAAGTGTTCTTGTTAATTAATATTATTATTTTTATATTTTAAATAATCTAATACAATGACAGGTACGATGGACGCGGCTTTTAGTGATACAGACTATAAAAATAAGGTCATCAGACTTCTGCAAAGCCCGGCTTTCAATAATATTTACATTGGTAAACAGGGGGGGATTGTGAATGAAAACGCGCAATACACACTGGCTTTGGGCAGACGATTTATTGTTCAAAAGGGCGGGTGGAAGGGAAGTTAGAAAGGTGTTAAAGAATCGCAAGGCCCTTTTGTTAACCAGAAAGTGCTCTCAGTGTACACGAATGTACATTATGATTAGCACTTTCACGATAAATAATCTCATAAAATTATTTAGAATTCGAAGATAATTTCCGGGTACATTTCCAGATCTGTTTTTGGTCAAGCCAAACCAAACATTCCAGGGGGTGGACTATCCCGATGCTGATGCGTCGCACGATAGAGAGAGAATAGCAGAGGGAGAAAGCTCTAGCTAACATCTAAGTTTGGACAATATTTATCTCTCCCAATGTGTCATATCGCACCCTAGTCACTGCTCAAGTTGAGACACGCCATGCAGTAAACCAGGTCATTTTGAAATATCAGTAATTTTCCGTCCTGGATCAGCTTTTATGCAATACATTGGCTGATCTAGCACCACCATTCTATTATATTTTACTTAATTGTCATTTAGGACCACTTTAGTCGAAAGCCATCAATCATGAAGAGCTTTACTACGAAATAATTTAGGCCAGTAAAGGGTTGTAGCCTATTTATCACCTAGTTTTCACCACGACCTGCTATATAAATCTAAAACTAAGTCATTACCCCATGAGCGCGATTAACTCATTCATTTTCTTGTTGTGATCTACTGACTTAATTTTCAACATCACAGAAAAGCCTGAATTGTGGGCTAGTTTTAACTCATTCCCATTTTTAGAATTTTGTATGTGGTCCAAATTGGGAGGCAAACCAGAACGTGGCGGTTAGTTTGATTTAGAAAAGAAGCATTTTCAATGATATGTATAAGTGCAATAGGCCAGAAACGTTTACGATTTTCTCTTTGATATCAAATGCCTTCTTAAATCTTCTATTGCCGATGAGTCATTAAAATATAGCGCGGTTCAGTGAAAGACTTTGACAGTGAGTACTTTAATATTGTGAAGAGGGTAAGTTCTACAGTATTGTACTGATTCTGTAATGCATGAATAAAAGTGTAAAGCCAAATGGAACAACACATTGGGTATCTAAGTGCTTCATAACTGGATACTGCTGTTCCTATCAACATTGACCAGTCGCCTTGGTAACCCACGTGAGAAATTGACTGTCGCTAAAAGGGCAGGCACATATCCAAAACAGTTATGTATTTATCGAATCGAAAGAAAGTTAAGCTGAGAACCTGTGTATCTGTGATTATCTATGTATCTGTCAAGAATTAATAAATAAATATAAACGCCAATCATAAGTGATAGTCATTGAGCTTCGCGTATGTTGCTTTATCGTGACCGAGGATCAACCCAGATGTGGTGGTTAGCGTCGGGGATGTTATACAGAACGACACAGGTTCGATTCCTGATACAGGACAAAACTTTCTTTGAAGAATGAGTATCCTTCAGCACTTTGTTACATCAGAGTCTTGAGATGGTATATCATCAGAAAGCTGTAAGTAACATAACAATTGACGAAAAAAGAAGAACTATATCCCAATAAAAAAAGCATAAGATGTGTTACCCTACGGTTTTGTTTACTGCATCCTAAGATCATCAGTGCTGAAGTTAGAAGTGTCGAGAAACTGGGACCGGACGTGGCAGATTCGATCCCCGTATGTAACTTACCATTGCATGGTGGGTGTGGGTGCTTGAGCAATGTAATCATGTACAGGTAAATTAGACAGAAAAGTTGCGAAAGTGAAATATTAACACTAGCAATCTGAAAAGAATCGTTAAAATGGCATTTTACCCAAGTGAATAGAAATTAAACGAAAAATGGAAAAATCCCATTAAATTCACAGTTACTGTCAAATACTGTTGAATCTATTAATAAAGAGATTGATAAGAATCTGATAGATAAGTTGATATATTATTATATAGTTTTACACGCGTGTAAACATACATTAACTCGGTCAATCACGTGTTAAAGAAGACTTTTTCTTCTTCAGATTCTGAGAATATAAGCCCAAATGAACCATCCTTGTTTACTATCATTGTTTTGTTAGTCTTTACGCTGTTTTAAACACTTCCTAAGGATATTACTTCGATGACTCATCTATCTAAACTGCCCAGTTTGTACAATCCGTATTTTGTAGATCATAGTGCCTTGTCTTAGGACATTTAGCGGCGTCCGTCTCTACATGTCTCATATACTTCTGCAGTACTGTACTTAGTAATAGGTCTCATGTCGTCGAACAAACCCATTACTAAAAAATAACAATATTCGACCAGCTTGTAACAGGCGATTCTGGAAAAAGTTGTTGGAAAAGGAGAAATTGCTCTTAACGAGCAATTTCTCATTTTCCAACAATCTTTTCTGCCCTATCAGAATTTTCTTTTTCAATTTCGTCAAATTTTGAAATGTCGTCTGCAAACTCTTTCAATTTGGGACAGTGGGAAATTCGGTAAAGCATCTTCAGCAGACGACATTATGTGATTTATTAAAGTGCCATGATGTAACGCTTGCTCACAGACACACATTATTTTTTAAGTCACAACGATTCCAAATGCGTTCTGCTACAGAGGCGATTCAAATCATCAGCATATATGCCTTTCATATCACATTTTGTAAATGGTTCAAATCGATTCGACAACCGGCAGTAATCATTTACGCAGAATTAGTCATATCAATTTCTGTGTGAGATGGAGGCCAAAAGCTAACAATGCTCGTGATGAGCATTTTTTCTTTTGTCACAACTGTCTCTCGAGTCGTATGTTTTAAACTTCAAACGAGTAGGAGGGATGGTTTAACACATTGTCACCTAACGCCAACTTTTTACGTCTTAAGTAGACGACGTTCAAAAAACATAGAGGCAAAAGTAGAAATTGCTTATCACAAGCAATTTCTCCTTTTGCCACAATGCTTTTTCAATCTATTCACATATCACAACAGCAGACCGGAAAGGGTTTTCACAAAGCGTTTCTATAGTCGTCTGCTTCCAGTAAAAACAATGAAATCTCGTCTACAGGTGGTAAAGAGTTAATGAAACTGTTTGATAGCTGTACACGTGAATTCATGCTGCTGGCAGGTGAGGTCAGATAAGAGTTACCGAATTCCCATCTACGCCTACGGTATCTAATTTCGAGGCCTTGTTACAAAACTACGTGTGTTAACAAGTTGAACATCGTATTTTATCTCAGTACAGTTTTAACGGTACATCATTTCGAAAACACCGTTTACATTGGCGTAGCTTTCTTTAGGCACTTGCCTACAATTATATTTCTGGAAGCAAAAACAAATGTGCTCTCAAATACATGCCATAATGCACCTGGGCGATTTCAGACTTCACTTTTTAAGGTCATGCCCCGGACCCTCATTGAATGGCATACATATACACCTATTTAAGTCAAGCTACGCCCTGGTTTAAATATAAAGGACAAAATGGTGATGGGCCGTTTCTACGTTGAGAGGACTTTAGGACTTTGTTGCCAGACTCTTTTTCCAAGATATGTTGCATATCCCAGGTGATTTACTGATTTTGTGTAACATGAAATCCTAAATTGGCGATAAAATATTTTCAAACTAAACTAAACCACCGTGAGTCATTCCTCTTTTGGAAAGAGTTTCTTCAGCTTTGTGTTTACGCCACGATTTGTAATTAACGGGAGTAGGTAATCGAATGTCGTTCTCGTGCACCTGCATGCATGCAATCCCGTCTCTGAAAAAACGTTACTTTTTGTAATTATTGCACGTGCCGACGATTTCTGATTGTTTTCACCACAAGGACCCGGTTAATGCTTGTGCTTGAATATTAACAGTTTTGTGCATGCACGTTATAAAGGCTTCCCTTATATCAGCTTAAACCGATGAAAACACAACATTACTAATTAATCTGAAATCGTGATGTTTACTTCCTTAGCTGGGTAAACAAAAGTCGTAGCTATTTTTTTTATTATTATTTAAGTAGACATAACAGTCAACCTTGTTTTAAGCGACCGTAGTAAATCGCGTTGAAAAGAGAGCTAACGTGTATATAGAAGGACGTCAGTCATTAAAAAAGTACAAGTAAAAGCTTTCCGAATGGCTTACGCCCTGTATGAAAATAACCACAGAATACAGAAACTTTAAAGCACAGCTAAATGAGTGGTTGTGTTGCTTAAGGTAAAATACCCATAATCCACCATTTTGAAACTCACATTCTTTCGTCGGTTTATATCGGGCGTTTTCGGTATTCATCGGTCGGGCCTAAGCTATTCGCTTGGAACCGAAGAGTTCCGGCACCAGTGAATGGATACCGAGACCACACGAAGTAATCCGACGAAAGAGGGAGTTTCAAAATGGCCGATAATGGGTATTCTACCTTAAAACAAAATTGACTGTATTGTGATAAAAAAAGATGTAACCAGTAAGAATCTATGGAAAAGTACGTTTATACAGGAACTCAGTAAGTCCTATTCGAAATGTTATGTCATGTGCGACAGATGAAAAACTAAAACATTTAAAAATGATAATTTAACGAAAGAACCGATTAATTTGCCCCTGGCTTGATGGGATACAAATGATAATTTTAGATAAATCTGATGCCGAATTACTGCAAATGTTACATACTCAAGGATTATAACTGGAACTATTTCGTTCGTCAACATCTTGGCACACCTTATCATGGGAAGAGTTACCTGAACTAATGAATGGTTGGAATTGAATCCATTTGACCCCGTTCGTAAAGGACCATTCCCGTGAAGTTTGATCAGAATCCAATTAAGGAAAGGTCATCAGAAGAATGGTTGACTGCAGAAAGAGTGACTGTCAGACGTACAGTGGGTGTCTGATGTGAAGATGGACCCTAAAGTCTTGCATGCAGCATGATGTGTTCATGTGAGCTAAAACTGTACTTTAACACAGCATAGACCGAATTACGAATACAATTATACTTATCTATGAATTGACACGAACGTAATTTTGATGTGTTTTCTCACAAATGGTGCATGCGTATATGCATCTGTAAAACCAAACTATCGTAAATATATAAAGTATTTAAACTTTAAAGATGTCAAAGTATTTGTGTTTGAAGAACTAAGCCGATCCCAGCTCGTGTTTTAGTCTAGCTGGTTTCGGTTAGGATCTTTTCATAAGGGGTATCCTGACGGACTTGTGCAATCGAAATTTCTCGGGTATTTCAGTGAGATGAGTGTTTTCATTGGATAAGCCCGATGAGAAAAGATTGGGACTTGAGGGAAGCTTACTGTTGCAACCGCATGTTCATTTTGATTGTTATACGTTGTGACCTTATTCAATCGACGGTCGGTTGAATATTGAAATATTTAGGACCCAAACACCCTGAGAATGGTTAAGAATGCTAACTCCACAAATAACGCTTCCAATCGTGAAACGTTTCACTAGTCCTCGATCGATGAGAATATGTAAATTACTTGAAGAGGCACTTACCTTTCTAAGCTTGATAGTAAGTTTTCGGTCGTTTAGATAATTTTCAACAACATTTGTTGGTATAAAATAAATCTATGGTAGATCTACATGTACTTGGATGATTTACACATTGAAATAAATAACTTTATATTGCCAGGTCGTATTCAACCTTTATAAGAAGCAGCAATGTATTTTCAAGCATTTGACCAAATAATGTAACCCTTATATAGTGCTGGAACCGACTTCATGCTTATCAAACGTGTTAGATTCAGGCAAGCCGCCTAGCAAATTGGCGGCTGGCAAGTGATCTAACCTGTTTGCTAATCTGAATATCTTTCCTTATCAACATTAAGCAGATATTTAAGGTTTTGGAAAGCAGACGACACAAAAAATATATTTTTAGAAAATACCAAACATTATAAGGGTTGAGGGAGGTTAAAACACTTTGTTAACTGGAAAGATTCATACGCGTAATCGATCAATTTAATTTGCATGCGCACGTTTTGCAAAAAGCGTTAACTAAACAAGATCAGTACATAGGCGTAGGAGCCGGGGGCCAGGGGGCGCCCTCAAATATCCAGACCGCAGGGGGCAGAGTATACTTGCCCCCCCCCCCCAAATATTCACTATGGAAAATGAAAACATTTGAAGAAAACAAAGAAAGAAACGAAATTTACAGCACAATAAATATAAATGTGTGTATTTTTGTGCTTTATCTAATACCAATTCACCTTTAGTTACGAACAATAACCTTAACATTTTTGACGCCATCATCGCAAATGGGAATCTGAACACATCTGGTTTATTCAATGAAATCTAAGCTCACGAAAATAACCAAATAGTTTCGATTGTCAAAAACAGTGATGTAAAACGTGTCCTATAAGAAGTTAGACCCAATATATTGTATTTAATTGTTAGCTAAAGCTGAAAAATATAATAATTATGTAAGATAAATAATAGTTGAACCCGTGGTTGTGGCAGTCTGATAGCAGTCCTATACAGCTCTAATCATTACACATAATTTCCGCGTGAGTACAAGACCTGACCTATCCTTTTTTCACTTTTTGGGGTTCCTTTTGTATTAATTTAGATACACATTTTCATACGTTTTCTTTTAATTCATTTAATGATATTGAATTTGTAGATGCGTGAATAGTCATGACAAAAGTTTGGAAAAAAATTATTCTTAGACCGGTCCTCATCTGAAGTTGCCCCCTCCCAATGTTGAAAACGCTCCTACGCCTATGCAGTAAGCCCAAAGCAAATAGGCCACACAAAATAGTTGAGTGTGACTCCAATTAAAATTCTTACTCCATAATTCAATTCACCACATTTGTCTCGGAAACTTTTGGAACTACCTTGGCAAAAGGATAAATAAGAGTGCTTCTTTTGAGTAATTTACCCCTTTTTACAATGGTTAATTTACCCTTTTTTACAATGGTTTCTTTCTGACATCAGAGACATAGATAACATCTATGTCTCTGCTGACATCAAACGAATTGTAGGCCTATCAATTTCAAGCTTTTCAATGTCGTCTGCTGCATTATCCAAATTGAGTTTTAAAATGATGAGAAATCAATGAAAAATAATCTGTGAGTGCCATATGCACCTTCAATCAAAAGGTCAACACGAAGAAAGGATTTGTTTGTCTTGAACAGAGACATAGATATCTATGTCTCTGGTCTTGGACTATCATTCACAATATTTAGTAGCGCTTGCGAGTAATCCGCAATCATTTATATGGTCATGGTACCTTACTACCCATATCAATGTGAATAAGCAACAATTTACATACATTAGAACGAAAAGGCAATTCCCTCAATGGGTTGCCTTGAACACAATATAAAGTTTCTTCTTCTTTGCACGTTGTCTTCTTCGGATTATCCAGTATCATATTGTAACTGTAGCTTGAGTTAAACTGCCATATCATAATTATTTTTATGGTGTAGGGGAGATAATTAGTGAAATATCAGTTGTTAGAGTGACGTTACTTGACAGAGCGAGATGGCGTTGTTAGGTCGCCATGTTTGTTACCGCTAGCAACCAGTAAATTTTCAAAGCATTGGTATTGACTGGTAGGTTGGCAACATTTAGAGGAGTCAATTGCCAGCATTAAACCACCAAAATGATGCAACAAGAAGTACAAGATGAAGCACTTGATGTGAAGAGAATGGAGACAGAAGCTGTTATAGGATTTAATGGTAAGATTCTTAATTAAAAGTGATTTTAGTCGCCTTAGACCTGAACGTTTAACATCCCATCATAACACTGAGCAGTCTCGATTTTAAACATCATTGTTTTCTCTCCGTCTTTTTTATATAGATAACTTGTTTTCAGATAGAAAAACGAAATTTATATACTTTGTTAGTTTAATATGATATTTGATTTGAATTGTTATTTGAAAACCAAGTTAGATAAAATACATAGAGCCTTTCCAATCTAGACCTTAAACGTCTCCATTTCTTGCCTAGGTCAATAAGAATGATGGATAGCTGAGTAATTTTGTCATCCAGAATAAGATGTAACATTAATGCCAAAGTTGTAATCAATGTTCATTGATAAATGTTTGTTATGGAAACTTTCCAGTGCTGTAGACTATGTGCTTTAGTTTTTTCTTCCATTATGGATGTGATTTATTAGAACTCCATCATATTTATCCATAAGCAGATGACAAACTCTATATCATAATGCATTCAAATTGTTCACACCCATAATTGTTATGAAATAAGAAGAGTTTGATCCGAAAGATGATTTTTAGAAAAACAAGAGGTTGTTTATGAATAAAGCCAAATAGAGGACTCAATTCAAGTCTATAGCAAGTCCTTCATGTTTCTGTCTTTCATTAACCATAACATGCTGTTAATCATTATGTTTAGTTTAAACATATCTATTTCTCAATTATAACATAGTATAACAAACAGGAGAAGGATTTAACTATTTTAAATCATTTAATCATTTTGTTTCATGATGACTATAAAAAAATTGATGTTTCTATGACTTTTTTTCAGGAAAAGTAAGAAATGGTCTCCAAGTCCACCCAGACAGACAACACCTCATCTACCCACTTGGATGTGCAGTTGTGATTGAGGACATCAGTACATCTAAGACTGAGGTTCTGTGGGGCCACACCAATGAGGTTACATGTATCGCAGTTTCAAACAAAAGTGGAGAGAAGCTCGCCTCTGGACAGAAGACACACATGGGATTCCATGTAGGTTTACATGATCTTTTTACCATTAGTTATTTTTACTCCTGGCATTATGTTCTAAAAGAATCTATTTCTTGGTGAGAAGTGTCTTGAAATGGCTCTAACCTGAATAAAGAATGCTTAATGTAAACAATCATTTGATAAAATGTTTAACAAGAGCCAGAAAAAATAATTGCTCAAAAGTTGTCTGCCCTAGACCTGTAAAGATCATGGATTCTTTGGTAGAGGGTTAGAAAATTGTACATAATTTATTGATTACTGATCTTTTTGTATTCATCCCTTTTATTGTAAGTTGGTGTTTTAATTATATCCAACCTTATATTGTCAATTGGAACTTCTTATACATTCATATCATTATCATAAAACAATGGAAGGTATTTTTGGGAAGAAAATACTGATAAACTTAAGGATGTGTTTTTCATAGTTAATATGGTTATAAAAACAACATTACATGTATTTAAAGATTCATTTTTTTCTTTCATTCAATATCTAAATCTTTCTAACAAAAAAAAAAGAAATGTACTATTCATTGCCTTTGAACTTAGTGAACAATAAATGTCCTTTGCATGGGCTTCACATAAATCAAATAGCATTTTTTCTCTACTTTTTTGTCATATGTATGAATTCTATGATCTGTTTATATATTTTAGTGTTATCTCCAGAAATAACATAGGACTTTATCATTTGTGAGGCTCCTTAAAAGATCTTCCAATCTCTTAACAAAATAAGATAAAGAAAACAAAATATATATGTATATGACGCCTGAAATTGTGATTAGATTGAAACATATTTCCGTTGTTAGGATGGAATAAATTTAAACAGGTAAGAAAAGAAGGAATGGCTTATTTGCCCGATAAGCCCTTTGACAACAATTATTACAAAAGTTCTCAATGTCCGCTTCACATGTAAGTGAGGGTTTGTGGGTCTAAATGCAAGTTGAAAAAAAAAGGAAAATTTCTCAAAGAAAAACATTTTGCATCACACATTTATACAATATTGTATTACTTATTGATTTCAATCAACGGAATTCCTTTTTCCTTCTATTGTACCCCTTACCCAGCAGCC
Source organism: Cerastoderma edule (assembly GCA_947846245.1). Lineage (NCBI taxonomy): Eukaryota > Metazoa > Mollusca > Bivalvia > Cardiida > Cardiidae > Cerastoderma > Cerastoderma edule. The sequence continues at coordinate 16,472,688 of OX401406.1, forward strand.
TGTAAGTTATGCTGTTTAACTCTTTACCACCTGCAGACGACATTTTTTAACTTGAAGCAGACGACTATAGAAAATCTTTATAAACATGTGAAAAAACTTTCAGTTCTACTGTTTTCAGATCTGAATAGATGGAAAAAGCATTGTGGCAAGCAATTTCTCCTTTTGCCACAATGCTTTTTGAAAGTTGTCTGCTGCAAGACGCCAAAAATGTGTTGTTAGGTGATAATGTGTTAAAACATCTCCATGTAGTAACTGCTTCTTATGTCCTACTTCCTCACCGCATTTTCAATGTTGTGAGAAGACATAAATGAAACTTAATTACATTTGGCTGAAGTATTATAAAGTAAGTGTCTGTCTTATTTTGAAATTGGGTTAGAATCCATCATGGTGAGAGGATATTTTGCTTTTCATGAGCAAGTTTCCTTGCATCCCAATGAATATAGATCAAGTTGTCTGCTGCTACATGTACTTTAAAACATTTCAAATATACACCATTAGTCACTTCAAACATCTCACCAGGTTTTGTGAATTATTGCTCTCATCACTTTTTAGTCACTGTGATATCCAATATGGTGAAAATAGGTTAGAATCACTACATTCAGATATCTCTAAGTTTATGGAATCTGCTGATTACATTGAAACGTCATTTGCAGATCAAAAAAGTAGTTGGTAATTAGAGAAAGGCTTCATAGATGCAAACTTTGAATGAGGGTTTAGTTTGTGAGCAATATGAGCACACATCAAGCAACTGAGACCTTTCAAGCCATTAATAATTACTCCATTACCAAATGACAATTTCATTACTTTCAAACCTTCTAAGAGCAAATAGTTTTCGGATGACAATTGTGATGGAAATGGCATTGAAAGATGTTTGTTATTCCTCAGACAGAATAGCAGGTGTTGTTGGTTAAAGGAATTGATTGCTCAAATGCACAAAGACTTCCTTTTCCCACCATTCTTTCAACCTTTCTAAATCAGAACTATAAACCTCATTGTTGGTTCATAAAGCCTAAAAGGGAATTCTGTCACTGGTCCAAAATAAAGCAGGGAAAAATGACTATTCAATTTTGACCACATGATCATTGAAGTTATCGATATGTTTGTTTTTATTTTAACAAGACAGTGATTTGATTGAGTCGATTGCTATCACATTTTGGCGCGCATGATATGATATAGGTTATTCTTACTACACTGTCACACTTCCATGTAACATATTGTACACATTTTTCAGCAAAAGATTGACAAAAGTCATAGCTTGAAAGAGAATGTTTTAGTTATAAGCCAAGAGCGGTAAATGCTATTCTCAAAAGCACTTATTATAGTCTTGCACTGAACACTCAATTTGCCTGATCATTCCAAAGTAGACACAATGCATGTATTGTTATTATATAGAATCAAATCAATTTGCTTAGAAATGTTCAAGAATTATTCATTGATGAATGTAATTATCCTTGCCTTATTTAAAAGATATTTCCAAATTCTCATTTTGTAACAGTGTGATTTGTTGGTAATGTTAATAATTCAATTATTTAGGATTTCCAAAGATTCTTTGGACATTTCAAAAAAATGTGTTTTAACTGTGATCAAGGATTGAAATGAGTTTTGTATTGATGAATAATTTCAGGCCTCTACCATTGTTTGGGACTATGCAAGGCGCAGTATCCTCTATAAACTTGAGCTCCATAAAGTAAACATCCAGGCTCTCGTCTTCTCACCCAAAGATCTGTATCTGGCTTCTCTTGGAGGTTTCGATGATGGCAGGTGAGTGATACACAACAGAGTGATACATAACAGACTTTTTTTTTCATAAAGCAACATTCTACAGTACACATTCTTTCAAACAAAATTCTTCAAACACACCTGCTATGGAAAATGTTAGAAACAATAGTTTCAATAGAAGTAATTGTTGGTAATAAGCAACAGTTTATTGTTGAATTTGTCACAATTTCTTCTTTATGATACCTCACTGATTGTTTTTCTTTTATTCTTTTCGTACCTAGTGATTATCTCAGCTGCTTTCAATTTGGATCTGTTACAAAATCCCGTGGATGCAATGGAATAGTTTTTTATATTTACTCATTTTATTGAAAAAATATGAAAATGTGAGATTGCTTGCAATTAGCAACTTCTTCTTTTGTCACACTGGTTTCTACAAAACATGACAAAGGAATGCCTTTTCAGCCACCGATCTAGTGTGCTGTCTTTGTAAAAACCAGAATGCTCTCTTTAACAATATAATTTATTATATGGCTCTCAAATTTGCATAAACATTATAGGAATATGTCATAATTCCCACATCCAAGAAGACGACGTCCAATATCTTGGCCTATGGAAAGGCTACTCCAATAGAAGCATATGTTATTATTCAACTGCTACCACCTATGTTACGAAACAAGCAAAAAGACCTTTCAAAGGCACTATTGTATCTGATCAGTGAAAAACGCTGTCATCCACAGATCAGTGTAGCTGTCTTAATACCGACATGTTCTCTGTAAAACTGTGTGTAAGGTTCTTAAATTTCCATATTCCACAAACAATACACATTCCACTGGCATGGAATTATTCTATATATAGAAAGAGGCTTAGAATATTTATTTTCCATTACAGTGTAGTGATCTGGAACATGGAGACTGGAGATGCTATCTGTGGTGCCCCAGCCCAAGTAAACAGTGCAGGAAACACTCTCTGTATTTCCTTCTCCAAGAGCAGGGACAACGTCTTTGTAACAGGAGGACAGTAAGTAACACAATGTACACTACATAGCAAATAGTGAAGGTTAATATGCCTTTTTGCCTTTAACTAAAATGCGTTTATCTCCTTTTATTGGATGAAGGAGGTTCAGTCTTTTAGTTAGACATCGATGTTACCAAACACCAAATTCTCGACTGTCCCAAACTGAATGAGTTTGCAGGCAATATTTCAAAATATGATGAAATTGGTAAATGATCATCTGATAGGGCAGAACAGATTGTGGGAAAAGGAGAAATTGATCATTAAGAGCAATTTCTCCTTTTCTCACAATGTTTTCCAGAGTCGTCCGTAACAAACTGGTCAAATGCTGTTATTGTTTAGTAATGGGTTAAGCAGTGTGAAAAAAAGAGAGAATTCGGTTGGAGGAATTTTTTTTTATCTAAAGGTCATGATACTTATTTCAAGATCAACTATGTCTTTTCATTCTGAGAAAAGCTTTGAAAAGGGAATCATAAGACATTAATAAACGAAAGCTTTCTTAAAGAACTATGTTGAACATTAATGATACTCTTTTTGAATTTCTCTATTGGCTAAATTGGAAGATGTGAGATGGAAACCTGGATTGAGGGACAAATATCTATAGTGCAAGCCAGTTGTTTATGCATATATGAGCATAAGTTTAGACTTATATTTAATCAACATCAATGGTGAATCAATTTATCACAACTACTAATATTATTCAACCCTGATTTTGCTTTCTTGATACACAACCAGTGCTGATGCTGAATTATGGATTAATGAAAGGTCTCAAAGGTGACCCGCTTCTCACAGGATTAAAACCAATGACCCTCTTATACAGAGGCCAACACTCTACCCTTGAAGATTTGCCTTCCTCAATTGATTGGTCATTGATGTTTCTTGTGAAATTAATGGCTTAGTAAAACAATTAATTGCAGACCTATCTGTAAGGAATTGCAAACAAAAGGGACATAGAGATTTGTAGCTGATTTGTATTCCCTTTCAGGCATACACTCCGTGTTTGGGAGTTGGACGTAGAAAACAGGAAGATCCGTCCTAGTGATGTCAACATGGGCCAGTTCAATAGGATAGTCCAATGCTTATCCGTAAGTTTGGAACTTGTCATGGTTTACGTTGTACAAAGGTTTCAGTGGGAGGTGATAGTAAATCCTTCGCAATAACGACTTACTATGACTATTCACTGAAATGTTGATACATGATCTTCTGCAAAAACACAGCAACTTAGAGCAAGCACTAGGTTTTGTGACAAAAAGAAGGAGCAAGTACATTGCCTTTAGAAAAAATGTTTTTTTTTAAGCCCAGCTTATAGGGATAAATGCAAAAGGAGAATTTTCTTATGATGTCTTTTGGCACTTTGAAGAAAACATCTGTATTAGAACAACATGAAAAAAGAAGAGTTGTGCTCATGCTGGGTTAATTTTTCCTTTGACATTATTTTTGTTTGCGTTTAGCATATTGCTTTTCATGTATATCAAGCTGGTCATCTAATGAAATGCTGTCTGAACAACTGTCTTTCATTAAGCCCTTGATCCTAAATATCACTTTGCGATGACCCTTATCTATAACATGTACCAAAATGCCGAGACTTAACATTTTTATTTCACAGATGGATGATGCAGATGAAAATAGTCCATTCTTCTACTGTGGTACCACCACCGGGGATGTGTTGGCTATCAACATGGCCACAAAGCGATTCCAGTACAAAACCCCGGACAAGATCAACTTCCAAATGGGCGTGACGGCCCTAGCTCACCTGAAGAACAGCAATTTCCTTGTTGGCTCCGGCTGTGGGACTCTGGCTGAACTGAAGTTTCCTCTGCCTGTGGATGGGGACAAAACATGTCAAGGCAAACCTAGGATTGTGAGGTACGGGGCTTGTATGATTTCCTAATGTAGAAAGATGTAAAGATTCATATGCTGGTACAAAACGACAGCAGATCAATGGTTCAGGGCAATACTATAGTAAGTGCTTCATGTTTATGAAGCACTTACTATAGTCTTGGACTGAACCCTTGAGATGACAACTGGGAAGTGTCAAAACGAATGTGTTTTTGAATTTCATGGGAAGGCAGCAATGGGATAAATGAAGAACTTGAGTAATTTCACTTTTGTCGCAAGTTTTCTTGTGAGATTGTCGTTAAATGAATTGCCTGTGTTTGTTTCAAAGACTGCATAAGGAACTTTTTACAAGTTTCCAATAATTTCAATTGTAAACAATACATAGTTCTTGTTTAACATGAAATATTTTTTAGTTCTGTTTGTATTTTAAAAACGTTACAATTACATTTCTTTGTAGAGAATGGAAAAATGACACTACAATTAAAAGTCCAAAGGACAAGAAGGGATCAGAAAAAGTGAAAATGGAATCGGCTATCACCTCCATAAGCTTGAGAGGAACTGGACATCAGGTACCTTTACCCATTCTCTTATATAAGGACAGTTGGCAACAAAAAACAGTTTGAAAAGAATACTTTTGCCTTATGACATTAGATAATAAACATTGTGATAAAAAAAGAAATTAGCTTGTTATTAAGCATTCCAAGACTGACTGTGTCTATAGTAAGTGGGTGATAAAATAATTCTTTGATGCAAGAATTTTCTGTTTTGAATACTGTTTGTTCCATTGGGAAAAAACCCCAAGCAAATTAACCCCTTAATGGCACAATCACCTCCAATTAGTGAAATACATTAAACTCTGAAAATTGTATAAACGTTCAGCGAGCATTACACTGTCATACAAGTTGAATTTTTTTTGACTTTACGACAATTATGTCTGAAAGATGTGTTCAATATAGGACAATCAAAATAAGGTATGTGTCTGATGTTAGAAATTAAGAAATAATATTGGGGAAAATGAGAAAGAGATATTGCTCATGATCCTAATAGAATTATATCTTCAAACTCTTTCAATTTCAAATGGTATAAAAGTGTACCCTTAGTCTTAAAATTGATTTAAGTAAAAAAAATTAAGATCAATCTTTGTGCAGTCAGTCTTGCTTTAAGTGATCATGGTATAAGAAGACTGAATTGTGGTAAATTAAACAACTAACAGCTTGATATAGATGCACGTCATTCAAAAAGATCCGGTGGGACAGTCTTTTACACATTGTTAAAGAGTGGTTGCTCAAAACAAGATTGACTATATCCTTGTTTTCATTTGGTAAATCTTTACCTTTGTTCATTCCAGTTCTTTGTGGGCACAGACGATGGAGGGATGTACAAGTTCAGTTATGAAAATTCCGGTAAGGGGGCAACCCCCAACTTTGGTGCCTGTGAGCTTATAAAGACGAGTCACTCGGATGTTGTCAATGACGTAGTATTCCCTCGGTAAGTGCTTTCAGAAGTTCACTGAGTTAAAGCATGGAGCTAGCTCGAAAGAAAATAGCATTAGGATCGTTTTATTGGAGAATTTTTATTAAAACTACCTTTTTATGTTTAACCCATATTCAATAATGAAGATTATCTCTTATCCAATTGGTTAAATTCAGCAAGCAACAAATAAAAGGTAATATAGAAAGAAAAGGCATTTTTCTGTAAAATAAGCTACTCACATGGTAAGCCTTGAAATAGTTTAGACTGAACATCCTGGTTTCACCAATATTTATCACATGTGTTAGTGCAATATGATTTGTAATACACCTACCATCAAACAGCTGGAAAAATCAGCCATTGGTCCAGAAAGAATATTGTTGAGAACTAGTTCCAGAATACCTGGAGATGCTAGAGTGACATTATTTTACCTGTAAGCATCAGTTTAAGAGGTGTTTTAAAAAATGTATTTTATTCTTTATTATTCTTTTATTTTATGGCAATCATTAATTATTTTCGACTATTCTTTCTTCAGTGGTTCATCCCAGCTTATTTTGACATGCCAGAAAGAACAGATCCGAATTTGGACCACAAGACCAGTGAAAGAGTTAAAGAGATACATTGTAGCCAACAAAGATTGTAACACTGCCTCCCTCGCAGCAGGGGAACAGGCCATTGTTTCAGGTACGTAATGTTGTAACTGGGCTGCTTCTGCTTGTACATTAGATTCCAACATTCCAGTAATTTCCCTATGTAGGTTTTTGAAGCAGGTTGTTCTGGAAACAAAGTCACAATTGCAGAGAGTACTTTTTGCCTTTTTTTTTCATTTTGTAAAGAGACGATATATGTACATACTTTTTATACATTTGTCATAGTGTTATTCTAAGAATCTGATTACTTAAAAAAAAAAAATAATCCACTTTGACAGATGACAGAATTACTGATAAGCAGTAAGCTTTACATTTATCTCAATGGTTTCTTAGTTCCTTAGTGGCAATGTATCCTTCATCAGTGTTGGGGGTTATGAATGAATTATTGTCTTTTTTATTTCTATTTTGATGAACACTTTGTTAGCCTCTCTTTACATAACTTAGATGGGAAACAATTTAATGTAGGGTATGTCTTGACTTGTAAAAGACCATTGATGAACTAAACCAAGGCTTATATTTTATTAATATGGACTATTTTGTGTGTTTTTAGTGTTTGATGTATGGATGCTGTGAAAATAGTTTGAAACAATGTCAAAGTACAATTTATAAATGGTGTTTTTTTACAGGATGGGATGATGGAGTGATCAGAATATGCAGTTTCAGCCCAAAGGATAACTTCGACATCATCTTGAAACATGACATCATTAATGCACACAACAAGGGAGTTACGGCCCTTGCCTGCACTAACACAGGTGACCCAAGCTATGGCTGGAATTTCAATATTATCAGCGGTGGCGGCGAAGGGCAAGTTCGAATTTGGCACCTCACGTATAATGGACGAGAAAAACCAACATGCCGCCTCGTTGAGAATCTGAAAGAACACAAGGGCCAGGTGTCTTCCATCAAAATCAACAGTAGAAATACTGAGTGTGTAACCTCCAGCATGGACGGGACCTGCATCGTTTGGAACCTAGAGTAAGTGTGATACAATCAGGCTCAAGTCCACGGGCACCGGAACAAATACATAGAATACATGCATAGTCTGAAATAAACTTGATATATATATTAAGGATATATTAATGAATACAAGCATTCTGGTATACTTTTTATCTGATGTCAGTGTTCATCACTACCAAATACACTTGATATAGATATCAAGTACATAGTAGTCAGTATTTTTATCTGATGTCAGTATACACTACAGCCTCTGCAGTTGTACTTGTAAGGTTTTTCTGTTTGTTTCAATTATGTACCAACAGCATAGGAAGTTGGTAGGATACTGTCAAATCTTTTTTTGAAAAGAGATAGAAACTGACCTTTTATCTGAATGATGTAATAGTCCTGGTATTTGATTGATTTCAATTTTCAACTCATTTTGTTTTGTCTCCAATACCAACCATATAAGTTGATCATCATTTGATTCTATCATAGAATTAAAATCATCAAGTGCAGGAAGATTTCGAGAAACCTCAGGGACCAAATGAATTAAAAAACAATTAAAATGACTCTTGTTAATAATTTCAATTAAGACTACATGTATTAACAATATCACAAATCAAGCAATAAGTTACAAACACCATTTTCTAGACACAAAGGTTTGCTAGGAAACCAAATTGAGACTTTAATTCAAGTATACAGCATGCTCTTCGCAAAAATGAAGGACTTGCTGCAGTCTTGATGAACCCTTGAAGTTTCAATTGCCTACATTCTTTCTCTCTTTCAGAAAATGTGTGAGAAAACAGATGATCTTGCAGAACACTCTGTTCAAGAGTGTAATGTTTGACAAGGATGAGGTTAGCATAATCACTTGCGGGACTGACAGGAAGATTGGATACTGGGCCACTTTCGACGGAGCACTTATCAGGGATGTCGAGGGCGCCAAAACTGGCTCGATAAACTGTATGGATTTGTCACCTGACGGGCAATACTTTGTTACTGGAGGAGATGATAAGCTTTTAAAGGTAAGGTTTATACTGATTGTGAAATTAGCGCCTTTAGTTTCAATTGCATTTGAGTTTCTACTCTGTTTTTAGTAATGTATTTTGTTGACACTGCAGCTGTTAGTGCATCTATCCATGCTCCTGGTATTTCCTTGCCAAAACTGTACAAAACTCGTAATGGCATATTTGGAGAGTAATAAGAAAATAAAATCTGTGTCTGAATATGACCTATGACATTTTCAAGCCATTGTCTTAGAACTTCAAGCATACTGCAAGAAGATTAAGTGCTTGTATTTCTGATCAATTTCTCCTCTGGTCACAATTATTTTTAGATCACCAAAGATTTATTATCAACATATAAGGGAACTCTTTTCTGCTATTTAAACAATAATGTTGAGCATGCTTGGCTCTCGCTGGGCATTTAAGTTCACCATATTTGGTTCATGTTGCTATGGATATGTTATACATGATTTGCTATGGATATGTATGGTTTGTTCTGTTCTTGCTGCACATTTATGCATACCAAATTTGGTTCTTATTGCTATGGATATAATAGGTATGTTTGGTTCTTGCTGCCATGTTTATGCCTACCAAATTTAGTTCTTGTTGCTATGGATATGTAAGGTATGTTTAGTTCTTGTTTCCATGTTTGTGCATACCAAATTTGGTTCTTGTTGCTATGGATATGATAGGTTTGTTTGGTTCTTGCTGCCATATGTTTATGCATACCATATTTGGTTCTTGTTGCTATGGATATGAAAGGCCTGTTTGATTCTTGCTACAATGTTTATGCATACCATATTTGGTCCTTGTTGCTATGGATATAATAGGCCTGTTTGATTCTTGCTGCCATGTTTATGTATACCAAATTAGGTTCTTGTTGCTATGGATATTATAGATATGTTTGATTGTTGCTGCCACATTTATAAATACCACATTTTGTTCATGTTGCTATGGATATATAAGGTATGTTTGGTTCTTGCTGCAATATTTATGTATACAATATTTGGTTCTTGTTGCTATGGATATGTAAGGTATGTTTGGTTCTTGCTCCCATGATTATGCATACCAAATTTGGTTCTTGTTGCTATAGATATGTAAGGTATGTTTGGTTCTTTCTGTCATGTTTATGCATACCGAATTTGGTTCTTGTTGCTATGTATGTATAAGGTATGTTTGGTTCTTACTGCCATGTTAATACAGACCAAATTTGGTTCTGTTGCTTTGGATACATTAGGCCTATTTATTACTTGCTGCTGTTTTTTTGTGCCCTATATTAGGTATTTGTTGCTATGGATACATTAGATTCTTGATGCTTCATTTATGTTTACTATATTTAGTTTGTGTTGCTATGGATACGTTAGGCCCATTTGATTCTTGCTACTGTTTTTATGTACAACTTATTTTGTTTTTGTTCCTATGAATATGTCAACCATGAATTGTTTTTGCTCTGTATGTTCAGTTCTTGCTGCATACAATTTATATAACATTTTGTTTCTTGCTGCAATTGATGAACAAACTTACCTTACCATGTTTGGTTCTTACTTCCATGGATATGATACTTTTGTTTGAATTTCACTGCCATATGCATTCAATCTATGGAGATTTTTCACTGCCATTAACATTTCAAGGATTCAATGCAAAACTTTGGTAAGTATTTCAAGAAATAGAATGACATTCTGCAGCATTTCACTAAGCCCTGTACATTATATCCTTATTTACTAATTACTGATATGTTGCCTTGTACTTGCAGGTTTGGGGATACCAACACGCCGATACTTGTGCAGTAGGCATGGGCCACAGTGCTGCAATCACCGCCGTCAAGATCTGCCCTGCTCAATCATTGATTGCTAGTGCCAGTGCAGATGGGGCTATTGTCTTGTGGAAGTTCCCATACTAAACTCATACATATGAACTCAAAACTCTTTTAAAACCATGTTCCCACAAAAATGCCCATGCATACATATCTGAGCTCACGATAAATATTCATATTTTTGTGATTGTTAACGATAACCACATATTGAATTTTGTGAATATTTCACCTTTAAACTATCTGAAGAAGATATTTGTGGTTAATTGCAGAATTCTTTTTAACATTTAGTAGAAAATATATTGACCCTCAAAAAAGGCTTAAAACAAGCACACTCTTTTTTGTCATATTGGTTTCTTAATCTTTTTTCTCAAAGTATATAAGAATGATTATGTTTGTGTTAAAACATTTGATGGATTTCTATTGTGGGCAAGGATACTTATAAAATACAAAGCTATTTGATAGGACACACCTTGCTTGTCTGAAGCTCGGATACTTGAAGAATATAATGCTCATACAGGTGGTCTCTTTTTTTTGTACTTTCGAGTTTGTTGGAGAAATTATTTATATAGTGAACCTTAAATATTTGAAAGTATGAACATTTTAACCGAAAGGACTATGAAATAATAAGATGTTATAAGTGGGAATCATTGGTGTGCTTAGTTTTATATGGATAAATCAGTGGTTAAGATATGAGCCAAGTGATGGAACGGATATTAATGTGATAATCTCAGTGTATGCAAAGATTTAACTGTGTATGAAAAGAAAGTTTATTTAAAACTTAATGTTCATGAAACTTGTATATATACATGTATTAAAATAGGTTGAACAAAAAAATTAAGAAGGAATGCTTGTTTTTATTTGTTATTTTCATCATTATTTATGTGTTACTGTTTGCTTGATGATTCGAATTATAGATATAGCCATTTTTCATTCACTAATCATTCAACTTGCATTTACAGAAGGAAAACTTTTTCTGTTACCCTTGACCATTAAACCCTATGATTCTTTGTCAAATGGTTAAATTAAAGTAGCGTGTCTTTGATTATAATGACAAAATGTGCTACTTGGTCTTTTGGTATCATCTATAGATGTATGAAGTTTTCTTTAAGTATAGCCTGAAACTTTTAGCTTTGGTCTACATTCGCCATTGAATAACCAATTTAATAGTTGAGCATACTTTGACCAGCTTTTATTTTTATTTTGTTTTACTAAATTCATTTAAACCCATTTACTCGTTTTATTCCCATATATGCATTTTTCTCCACATCACTCTATAAATAAATATATGCACTTTTAAGTCAAAAGAGCTATCATTTTTTGTTAATCCTTGTTACAAAAATGACCAGTTTCTCATTTTGGCTTAATGCTTTTCATCTTGATTGATCTATATGATAAGTCAAACAGAAAAGTAGTTTAACCTCAGATCATTTACATCTATCATGAAACCAGCTTCTAAGTTAATAACTCTGAGTTTTGCTTCCTCAATACATAGACATGTATTTCTTACCAGCAGCAGTTCATTAAAACACCATAGAACATTTCTAGTTAATCTTCGGGGAAAGGTGTTGTCCAGATTAGAGTGAAAGCAAGTTTCATGTCAAATAAAGTGATAAATAATGCAATTTGTTATTTTCTTTCCCTTTATACAATAGCAAATGTTGCTAGCACCTATCGAATTTAGAACTCTTAGATGCTCATAAGGTGTACCATTAGATCTATTGGCATCTTTCACAACATACTTCTTTGTCCATAAATTGGGATTTCTCCTTTAACTTTCCTCCCTACAGTTATATTTGAAGAAAGATTAAAACAAATTATTATGATAGGCATTTCTATGATGGTTCAACAAAACTGTGCAACATTTTCTACAGGAAGCTCATTAACATCATGAGGAAGTATTTCAAGCTTTTATGTTTAATAATGGATTTATATTTTGATAAAATAAACTTTATCAAAACTTTCTCATAGTAATAGAGATTTTTTCAGAAGCAAATCCATCTTTAGCCAACAATCTGCCTGTGCTTTGCAAGAAGCTATTTATATTGAGGGTTCAGCACATGACATAAGTAAGATCTTCAAGTTCGTGAACACTTACTAGTCTTATGCTGAATACTTGACATATTATCATAGGTTGAGACAAGAGGATATCTCCTTTGCAACTTCATTTCTTTTCCCTTTTACAATTCCAATGGGTTGTCAAAATATAGGAACGCACCAACAGACGAATGAACAAACAGTTTTGAAATACTACTTCCAAAGCATGTTGACTTCCACTTATTGAGAACTTAGGTAACATGCTTACTTCATTTGCCCATATCAGAAGGATTAGGTCTACACGGTAAAACAGACAATGAAATATTGAGATGTACTGCAGGTTGGGATAAACTATGGTGGTAAGTGAACACTGAATGGATAACTTAAATATTTTTGAAACACTGATGAAGATTTAGTTTAAAACTTATTCATAATGTGATGGCCGTGAAACAACTTCTTACAACTTGGATTAATCTCTCTTGATTGCGATTCATGGAAACATCACCAGTACTCATGCCAAATAAGGATTAAAGAAAGGTCACACAGTGTATCCTGCAACTCACGGGATTCAATCCTTTTATGACCCCCTCTCACCTCCACACGAACACGAGACGGATACACTACCTCTGCAGTAGTTTAACCCTTTAAGAAACGCCTAATTTTACACTGTCCCAAATCAAAAGAATTTGCAGACAACATTTCAAAATGTGATGGAATTGGAAAATAATCTTCTGATAGGGTAAAAAACATTGTGGGAAAAGGAGAAATTGCTCGCTACGAGCAATTTCTCCTTTTCCTACAGTGTTTTCCAGAGTCATCTGCAACAAATTGGTAAAATGTCATTATTGTTTGGTAATGGGTTAAATTCAAGTTAGAGAGTTCAAGCAAGTTACTGGCCAATTGTCCAAATCTATTTGAAGCAAGAATAATTTTTGTGATACCTGGTAACTAGCAATGGTTAAGATAAAGGGGCTATGAGGGTATTTTACTTGTAGTACTTTGAAAATGACTGAACAAAACATATTTTGTGAGTATTCAATAAGGAAAACTTTGAAAGGCGATTCTTATGAGTATCCATAATATAGAGTTGAAAGAAATTTGCTATGATAACAATAAATGGTCAAGATAAAGGGGTGTGTTTGGTTTTCTTTTATGATATGGTATTTCAAAATTGACTCCTGTGGGAATATCAACAAAGTAACACAGTATATGTTAAAATTGTTTTAAAAAGATGTATTAAAGGACATGACTTATATATACGTATATAGAATAAATCAAACTAAAAATAATTATGACAAATTCATTACAATCTTGACAAATTGTCGGAAACCTCCTGCAGGAAAACATTCTAAATTATCACCAGCAAGGGATTTAACACAGGACACAAGGTCTATTGTACAATGAGAAATATCATAAGCATACCATTTTTAACTTATTCAAGTTATTTTTTTGAAACTTGTCCAACATGAAAGCATCAGCAGAAGGCAAACATAACATTTGAGAAATAAATAACTTTATGTGTTTGTTTTTGGAAAAAAAACAATATGACAAGGGGAGAATTTGCTAGGAACAAGCAAGTTCTTCTTGTATCACACTTGTTTCTTGCGTCATCAGCTAGAGGTAAATATTGATTCATGGTTAATATCATAGCTCTTCGTTTTCTCGTGCATTTACTACTTTTACAAACTTATCATTAATGTCAATATTTAGTTGAACTATGTCAGGATGCTGGAATTGCTTCTCTTTGTTGTTTGGCTTTTCTCGCTTTTTCTGAAAGTACAAAAATAATTTCTTATCTATTTTTTCATAAGTTGACAACCTTTTTTATGAGGAATATGTTGATAACATTAAGACTTGTTACAACCCATTATTACAAGTTAATGCACTTGCAGTAGATGGCTTGCGACAACTGAAGCAATATTCCATTTTGTCACAAAATGTTCTCCTAAAAATGCCAGCATCACATCCTAATTTCTTTACTTTATCAGTATAATATGATTTAATTCTTTACTACAACAACTTTCAAAAGTCAAGGTGGATTAAAAAATAAACTTCAAAAAAACTTACTTCAAATTTATTTGTAGCAGATTGCAATGAAAACAAATTGCATAAAAAGAAATCAATGGTTTTGAATTCTTAAAGTGACTATCTCACAGATGGAGAAGTCTGTCTCTTTTTAAGATAGGAAGTTCTTCTCCAGATAAAATGGCAAGACAGATCCATTTAAATACATAAAACAAGATTATTGATTTGCTTCTCATCCCTCTTCACACTGTTTATTATAGATAAAGTACAGTGAAACCTCGTTTATCCGGACCCCATTTATCCGGATTTCTCGCAATCCGAACGAAATATTAAGAGAACGGAATTATTTGTAGTAATTTGCCTAACCAATTACCAAACAATAACGACATTTAACAAGTTTGTTGCAGACGACTTTTGAAAACATTGTGGGTAAAGGAGAAATTGCTCATCACGAGCAATTTCTCCTTTTCCCACAATGTTTTCTGCCATATCAGAAGATTATTTTTAATTTCATCAAATTTGGCGTTTGGTAAAGGTTATAAGTATACATGTGCATGTAGACCATTATGTCTTAATGTGTAAAAGACCAGGCCTTGCTTCATTAGTCCGGATGACTTGTTAATCCGGAATTTTTGTTGGGAACAGACCTGTTCTGATTAACGAGACGTCACTGTACATTTGTATTGCAGATATAGTTAACTGTTTAAATGGTTTATTTTGTAAAATACAATCGCTTTTTTTCTTGAAGAATCATTGAAATGGGTAAGAGCATCTAGGACTGAGACTACGAAATGGCTCAACACTTTAAAAAAACAATGCTAGGAATTTGAGTCATAGAACAACCTCATTTCTTTTTATAAACCAAGTTTTCAATCAAAGCATTTAAAGGCACCAATACTTGTTTGACACTTATCTAATGGAAACACAATTTTTCAGCATCTTTGAAACAAAGAAGAAATGATTATCTTTTGAGTGAAGGGCATAATTTAGATGATCCTTTGAAGATTTGTTCCTTACAGAAAACAATCTGTGAGATAGTCACTTTAACCCTTTTAAAAAGTGCTGGAACCAACTTCATACTTGTGCAAACAGGTTAGATCCAGGCCAGCCGCCAAGTAAATTGGCCACTGACCAGTGATCTAACCTGTTTGGTACTCTAAGTATCTTTCCTCATCAAAATTAAGCAATTATTTAGAGGTTTTAAAACAGATGACACAAAAATCTATTTTTAGAAAATTACCCAGCATTCTAAGGGTTAAGGAGAAGAAAGGGGTAAGGGGAATATACCTCTAGCAGCTGGATCATCTTCAGGAACGTCAGGCATTTCTGGAACACTATCCTCCTCCCCCTCTCCAACATCCGGTAATGATTGCTGTAATACAGAGAATGTACATATCAGCTGATAGATACAAGGTTGTAACGTCTTGTGGCTGATATTTGGTTGGCCAACGACAGAACAGGATATAGTAGTGACACTACTTCTAATCAGTTGTATGCAGCTTTTCCGAAACCATTCTGTAAACCCTTTTTCCATATACTCATCAATCATCTCTGAGATGAATTTGTTTGCAATTTCATTGAGTACTCTCGATATTAAATTTAGCAAACAAATAAAGAGTAAATGGGTGACTGCTTTTTACCATATGATATGCATTTTATATGGTTTCACCATTGAATTGTTCTTCTATAACACCAAAGTTTATACAAATATCTGTGAAATATATCTTCATAACTTATGGCTACAAAATGACATCACCAACTTGATTATAAGAGATCATATTCAAAGCATGTGATCGATCAAAGCAATGTATGAAATGGCCAAACTGATAAAATAGGTGCATAGAAGTCAATGCATGCAAAACTTAAAGGTCATATTTCTCGATAAACAAAATTTTCTTTAATTATGGTTTTTGAATAAGGTTATGGTTTCGTTATGACGGAGGTAATGAATTTTTTCTCATACAGAAGCGAAAAATGTTGTTTTTGACTACTTGTTTTCACCTTTATCGATTTTTGTGAATGACTTATCTCCCTTGTTGTGACGTCATTTGTGCTTCAAAGTCATATGAACTATCAGTAAGAAGAATCTAGTTCTCAGTAACGACGGTATTTTTGCACAAATTTCGGACATTTTAAACGTTGAATTGTGTTTTGGGAAACGTAAATTGAATATTGAATATGGTATTTTGACAGGTCTTCTGGTGTTATTCTGCTTTTGGTAGCAGGGATGCGAGTTTCTCCCGTTTTCCGACGAACATAAAAGCTGCAAAAAGTTTCGATAAGTAAACTGGACCGTGTTTACTTTACAAATAAGCAAAAGATATATTCCCCAAACAAGAACAGTAGGCTGTGTTACTTTCACTTCGAAGACGGCAAGTTTACGCATTGTTAGGCGTTTCCAGAGAATTGATTTTATTGATCTTTAAATGATCGGACTCAATTCAAAGTAATTTATACAGGTGAAGACGCTTCAAATTCATTCTACTTATTGAGTAACCGTTATATTTCCCTGAATTGATGTTCGTGATTAAAACAATTCCTGACTGTTAGTTTGGGGTGTTAGAGCCACGTGTAGTCTTGCTAGATCTTTATATAGAATTTGCACTGTGTAAATGTAGATAAATTCAAGAAAAGGATAAATCACGTTGATTACACCTTTTTTGAAAGTTAATTTCCTTGAATGACTCTCTTACTCGCCAAGCTAGTTTTGTTTGGAACAGTTTAACTATGCTACATACTTATTCAGGAATACTTAATTAGGCTGCTTTACGATTATATTACGTAAGAATTCAGGGTTGCAAGAATATGTTAATTTCATCCAACATTATAAGTTATTGTATTGTCATGTCTTTGGGTTTTAAACGCTTAAATGCATCTTGTTCTTATTTGCAAAACTTGTTTTATGTTTTAACATAATCGTAGAAACGTTGCCATTGTACATAAATGAGACAAAATAAAAAATGTACGTTGATTGCTATGATAACAAACCGATTAAAACAAGCAAGTTTCTTTTATCTGCCGATGTCTTTGAATGAAAATTCAAAATAATGAATATTTGATATCCGCAAACTGTCTCTGGACTCATCAACGCAAATGATAATGGGTTCGATCTTAACTTAAGCGTCTGCTTTTCGGAATTATTTAAATCACACACCTCATTTTTTTGCCATTGGTGATATTGGTTTAAATGACGTATGTCACACTAAAATTCAGGTGTTCAAACATGATTATTACAAATTTATATTGACAATTTAGTAATAAGATCACTAAATATATAATTTACACATTTTAACATAATCTCTTTGTTTACAATTTAATTGATTATTGTCAGTTTACCTCACATACAAAGGGTCAATCAACAAACATCGGACATTACAAGGATTAAGGGTCGTGATGCAAATTAACACCAATCTGCCACATTTGCACAGTATGTTTCAAGTGTAGAGCCCTTTATTGTTTAGGCGAAAGATAGCCTCTGGCGTTAATCTCTTAAATATCTCTGTTGTTAATTAACAGGTCTGACACGTTCTGCTATTCCAGACATGAAATAACAAGCGGCAAATCTCACACTTTCAATGCGCGGCAATTAAATTTATCTAAAAAATCCATTGTTAAGATATAACCAATTAAGACCAAACTCTCACAGGATGTTTGGATTGATAAGGTGTCAGTACATATTTATCTCTCGATGTGACTTTGGTGATACTTTGTCGTTATGATATTCAAAGAAGTGAACATGTTGTCTTTTCTATTAGAATAGTTTGACACTTCAATAAGTATATGATAATCAGTATTCACCAAAACGGTATTAACTCTATGTTTTCAACAAAAAAACGTTTTAACATCAAAATCAAGTTTTGTCAAATTGATATTTAAATTACAAAATCATAAAAAATAAATTCAAATATTTTTATTTAAGGTTGTTAGTAAAATAAACTATGACGACTTTTTTGTTTTAACCGTTAATTATTAAACCTTTCCGAAAATTAAATGCTCAATGTGTCAAGACTACTTACACGAGAGAAAACGAACATAAATGTAAAGTGAATATGAAGAACAATTCTTAAGTCAAGACAGTTGATCTAGAAAGACGACATCGGAATCAATTTCGAAATCATAGACCTCTTACTGGGGATGGAGTTACTGGAAAGTTGCCGGATGATTTTAACAAATACTCTTGAATGTGCCAGTGTTTAGTTTTGAAATTTGGATGTGTGGTGAAAATGTGAGTTAAAGGATAACCTTCGTATCACAAGTAAGTTGATGTGTGGTGAAAATGTGAATTAAAGGATAACCTTCGTATAACAAGTAAGTTGGGTTATAATACGGTTTGTTTGTTCGCAATTTATGATCTTCTCCCGTTTCATTTCATGTATTGATAAGACAATGGAGGGTGAATTTGACAGTCAATAGTTATACGATGTACGGTTTTAAGACAATTCGTTTATTCAGATCTATGTCTTTGTTTACTACTCAATTAAAACCTTAATGCTAATACACGATCATTGACGAAAAAGTACTCATGTTTTTTTTTCAACAAATATTGATAAAAATAGCTGTTTTCACAAATATCGTCAAAATTTCAAGCCGATTCTTACATATGAAAACATTTACAAATCCTTGCAAATTTACGCGTTATGTCACTTACTCTTTTTTTCAGAAGAATATTCTTATAATATGAAACATATTCAATAAAGAAAATGCACTGTCAATCCAAACATTGACTTACGGATTGCTATTTCGAGGAAAATCGTCCCACTTTCAAGCCGTTCCTTTCATATGAACGCATTGACATATCCTTGTAAATTCACGCGTTAAGTCACTAATTCATTTTTTTCAAATGGCTATTCTTATAATATGAAATATATCCATTATAGAAAATTCACTGTCAATCCAAACAATGACTTAAGAATCATTTATTTCAAGGAAAATCGTCCAAAGTTCAAGTCGTTCCTTTCATATGAACAGGTTTACGCAATGACAAATCCATGCAAATTCACGGGTTAAGTTATTAATTTATCTTTTTTCAAATTGATATTCTTATAAAATGAATCATATTCAATAAAGAAAATGCGCTGTCAATCCAAACAATGACTTTAGGATCGTTTATTTGAAGAAAAACACCAATTCTAACCAGCGATCGCTCTTCACGCCCTTTACATGGCGCATTCAGTGGATCACGAGTGACGTCACAGCAAAGGGAAGTAAGTCATACGAACTTTTATTAATCGGTGCGCTATGACGGTGATTTATGACGTAATTCGTTATGCTAAAATGTTGCAAATAATTTCAATGTGATTCTTTTACTTCATATTTTAATTTTATGAAATAAACCCAACCTGTACATATGACCTTTAAGCGTTAAACAAAAATATTTGTGTGCTTGTATATATTTGGTTATATCATCAACATTAAGGGAGATGCTTTTCAATTATGAGTTTGAATTATTTCACAGACCAGAGATGATTTAACGTTATAGGTCACAGCATACAAACACATATTCTTTATATGTTATGGCTTATTGAATGACTGACTTAATATCAACACAATGCTTAATATGAAGTTTACTTGCTAACTCGATTTAAAAACAGCAGACAGGGATGGAAATGAGTGAAATTTACACCTATTTTTTTTGTTTTAGGTAAAAACCATCAGACAAAAAAGGAAATAAGTTGTAATGATAAAAATTCTTCAATTGTCTCAAATGTTGCTTGACCTTGTCTGATGCGGGCATGTTAAACTATTAAATAGATGTATATAATAAGACTACAATAATCCAAGACTACAGTAAGTCATTTACAGAAGTAAGGCACTTACTATAGTCTAGAATAGATCAATTTTATCCCCGTTATGAGTTATTTGAAGTAGGCAAAATCATCAAAATTAATTCCTAACTGGGTTGATGTAGATATGATGTTTTTGGCAATTTGCTTCTTCAATATTGGGTATAAACAATGTATCAAATAATTTTCAGTAATATTTTGAGGCCAGGCTCATCTTTGATAACCCCTTACTTAAATGCCAATAAGGACCTGTCAAGAAGGGGAGAACCATCAAAATTCTATCAGTCATCTGATAGACTACCTCTTATGAATTTGTATTTGATATGGGTTTTACGTCACATCATCATTATTTCAGTCATGTTTCAAAGCCCAACTCTGATGGAGGAAGACCCCATACTTAACTGCCCATAAAGACTGTATTAGTCAGCATTCCATGTGTCAGTCTGGAGACTAACTCTCATGAAAACCAAATGCTGTCACCTACACAGAGAGGGGCTGTGTGATTTCAAGTTCTGTGCTGTAACTTTTAAATTCTAATCTAATGCTACAGTGATTTGGACCCTAACAGGGAAGGGCTTAGTGATCTGGTAATTTCTTTGTTTATTTTAATGTTAAAATGCGTTTACAAACGTGAGGAGAGAGAGTTAAGAGATCATCATACCTTGATAATATCCTCCAATTCTGACATCACATCTTCCTCATCCTGGTCAGTCAGTCCTCCTGCTAGCAAGTCGTCTATCTCCTGCAAACAATCATTCATTATCCACTTAACTAATTGAAAGCAACAGCAGATCACATGAAATTACACTGGAAACACATTTTCTGTACAATATCGGTTAGACTAAAGGATCTCTTTTTGTTAAAGGAATTAATTCTCTTATCACAAAAGTTTCTAAAGGCTTATGCAAAGGGTGTAGAAAAATGAGGTATCATGGAGTAAGGGGGTTAAAGAAATTTCTTTTCCTCAAGGTAACAATTTGTAGAAGACCACATTAAAACTAGTTATCGGAGTGAGAAAATTCATTACTGAAAGATTGTATTCCTGATGAAGAATTAATATCACAATTCCTATATCAAAGGTAAAATTTGAGCACACTCTCATTTTCAAGTTATTTCAAAATGTCTGCTCAAAGGTAATATAGGTTTTACTAGAAGCTGCGTTAAATTGTTACATTTCCTAACATTTCATTCACAACAAGTCCGTTGTAGAAAACAGTGGTCCATGAGAAGAGTGTCGGCCTCCAGATACCAGGGTTCAAATCCCATGAATGGTAGGGTCAAATTTAAGCCTTTCATTTACCAAAATTCTGCGCAAGTAATGGTTATTTATCCAGGAAGCAGAATCAAAAGAAATTAATCTAAATTGTAAGAAATTATTTTACAATCAATTTAAATAAATATGACTGTTTAAAGTAACAAGTTGGCTTGTAACCATTTTACTCAAGTCAAAATCATACCTCTAAGTATCAAATACAGGAGAGTATGTGTAGTCAATATTCATTTCATTCTCTTTCACACAATGGTTTAAAATAACTTCTGCTGAAGATGTATTTACCTTTTTCTACATATAAAAAGAATTTTAATGCACTTGTAGCAACTGGCTTAAAAACTTATTGAGACAAAAGAAGAAATTGATCAAAGTGAGCAATTTCTTCTTTTGTCACAATAGTTTTTACCTAACATAAATAAAATGTAGTTTATTATAATTGAGAAATGTTGGCATGTCTGCTGCTGCACAAAAAAAGTAGTCCGCTGTATCAATAAACAAACAAATACGTTCACTCACTCTCTGGTATTCCTGGGCATCCCTCGTCTCATCCATAATCCGTTCTACATCCTCTAGTGAACAAATCTGTCAAAGAAATTCAAACAGATACAGTGGAGAAAAATATTTAAGTGATAAGGTTGTTTCAAGTTCTCCAATAATGGAAACATGCAATATGTCATTTATGGATCAATTAATATGATAGATTCTTACTCAGTACTAAAACACACTTATGAGGAAGTACTCAACTATTTCATTACCATGTGCCAAAAGAAGAATTTCTTCCATATGAAATATTCCTCTTTTTATCACAGTATTTCTAAATAGTACCTGCTGCAAGGATTTACATTTGATGTTCCTGTTAAGAAATCCCTTTGCTTGTTTCCAGTTATAAATTGCTATATGAACATCAATAAGTTACCTGACATGAAATTATGGATCTACTAGAGAGTCCCAGACAAAAAAAAAGAAAGAAAAAAAAAACAGAAACAAAGTTAATAAAATACCAAATAAACTTAGATAACATGCAATCTAACCATTTATATCATTCACGAAACTAACGGAAGATATAAATGATTGGATTTGGATTTAACACTGTATTCAACACTATTTCAGATACAAAAATGTAAATCAATGTGGTCAGCACATATATCAATGTTTGGTTTTTCCTCATCAGTACCGCACAATATTCTTCTCAGACCACTGACTGCATGTGAACATATCTGATCAATGGTGAGAATGAGAGATGGCTAAACTATGTTTCAACAAGAACATAAAAGGTCTGAAAGTATATTTTATACCTTATGTTATACCTTTTTGTTTAACATCAATTGTAAAGGAAGCTTGAAGCTTGTTAAATTCACAGTCTATGACATCTTCCTGGATATTGAACCAGTACTCTCCCAAAATTGTGGGAAGTCCCGGCAATTTTCACTGCACCTAATGGAGTTCAAACCCGAGACCCTCGGTACAAGAGGCCTTCGCTCTATCTCTGCCCCGAACGATATATTGGCTGTGCCAGGTCTCAAACCCAGGTCCCCTGTATTCTAGCATATTACCTGGTGCAATCTCTTCAAAGATTCATTTCCATTCTTCAGGCCATTCACCACTTGCACTTCTATCTGAGCAAACTCCAAATCTTGGACCTGAAAGGATGAAAGTAACAAGTTATTATGTGTGTGAGAGGTATCCAGAGGTCTATCTGTGGCTTTCGTGTGCAGTATTTAAACCACAATTCAGTCAACCCTATTTTTAGGTATTTCATTAGTACCTTATTCGTATGATGATTTTCATGACTACAAAAGGCCACATAATTTGCTTAAATTCATGAGAAGATATATCAAACTTGGTCAGGTATCTTAGATTATGACCCTGAACACATGTGTGAAGTATCAACCCATTCCATAATGTAGCTCATGGGATACAAACTTGCACTTAAGAACTTAATCAAGATTTTCTAAGTACAAAAGGCTGCATAACTTGCTTAAATACCAAACAAGAGATATGAAACATAGTCAGGGACATCAGATTATAACACTGAACACATGTGTGAAGTATCAACCCATTCCATACAGTAGTAAATGAGATACAAATTTGCACGTAAAAACTTAATTAAGGTGTGATGCCAACAGCGATGCCCAGGTGAGTAGTATAGCTCTCCTCATTCTTCAATAGTCAAGCTAAAAAGTTGTTTTTTCTATATCTTATATTTTGTAACTGCTGATATTAATAACTCCAGCCAGTCAAAAAACCTCATATAAGGTACCTCACTTAATTTTAATGCATCACTATTGATTTTCAACTTGTGTTGGTTTACTATAATCATTTACTTATCAATTGCCATTATAGAGGCCAGTCTTACCTCTTTACGAAACCTGAAGATGAATAAGATTGTATTAATCTTTTTCAAGATTATATCAGTCAGAAAATGAGGGTTAATTTGGTTTCTTCAAAAGTAAATTACACAATCAAATAAAGAAAAGTGATAAAACATACCATTTTTTCTATGTTCTCAAGCTGTCCATCCATTTTCTCGATTTGTGTTTCTCCAAATTTCTTTTTGCGCAACAGCAATTTGGCCTTCCTATTATTAAGAAAAGCAAAATTGATAACAATAAGATAATTAAAGCAATCAAACAAGTAAACAAAGTATTCTATGACAAAACATGAAGTGTAAGACTATCAGGATTTCACATGAGAACATAATTTTACTGTGAGCATGAGCATGTACTGAAGAAAACATTTATGAAAAAATGGCAGAAGAATGAATTATCAACAAACAAATGTTATCATTTTTTTTTTTCAATGTTATTATTTAAGTTGTTAGTAGAAAAATGTTTCAGGAAGTTTTGAGTAGAGTTAACATACTTCATGCCCTTTTTTCGTTAACTTACTCTTTTTTCCCATCGTGCAGCAGTTGTTTAGCAACCTCTCTATCTTTTGAAATCTGTATGGTGATCTTCTTCTGATACTGTTTTAACCTGTCCCTTTGATTCTTCAATTCCTAAAAATACAACAGCAAATATACAAATAACTTGTAATCATCAAAATACAACATCAGCATTGCGGTCACTGTCTAAATGAATAGCTCTATGACACAAAGCTCTAGTTTTTTTTATTCCTTATCTTGAAATCCTAAGATTAAGAATCAAACAATTAAGTGGCCTGAATCACATAATTATTTATTCATGCAATCTCCATGCCTATCTTTACAAAGAGTTTTCAAATATCTTATTGAATGCAATGCACAACAGGCTGTCAGAAGCAAATTGTTTAAATTATAAATTGGCAATGGATTAAAGTACATGTACCTAATTTAAATGAACCTACAATGCCATTAAGGGAAGGAACTTCCAGTCATCCTTAAGAAATTACTCTGCAACAACCTATCTGTTAATAGCGTGACAAGGCATCTTATGACAGGTCAGTTTGGTAAACATTGAGCATTTAACATGCATATGTTACAATATAGCTGGGACTGACTGCAAACCCGGCTCTCTGGGTATAAACCTTGGAAGCAATGTTTCATGTCCCCATCACTTCTCACTTTAGATTCAAGTAGCCCTGAATTTAGTCAAACTAATTTGACGCAATCAGAAAATATTGAGAATTTCTTTTGGCATCAGGCAATATCTCCCGTCACATCACTTTCGAACCATTCATTTAATGGTGGCCAACTGCAACAAAAATTTTGTCGCACCGTTTGAAGACTAATATTTTCCATTGTTATTGAAAATAATTCATGCACTTTACATGTCAGTATTCCGCATATTAACTTTGTAAGACAGTTTAATTAATGTTTGTTGACAATTAATTTGCTCCCGATAATTTTCTTCTGCACATTAAGGACATTTTCTACAGTTTTATAAGAAAATAATCCTTTCATAGAAGTTTTTAAATTTTTGATATGTTATCTAAAATTTTATTGTGAATTCAAAAATGAAAAGAAAAATGCAGGTCAACGAGTTAGTTCTTTTGTAAAATGACAGTTTCTATGGTAACCATTTCGAGCAAAAATGTCAAAATGACTATACCTTCTCCAAAGGTAATAAAATAAGTTCTGGAATGTTTATTAAAACAAAAAACATGAATTCATACATTCAATACTTTATGATTCATTGTTACTTTAAATTATTACAATCTGAACAATTTTTGTAATCCAAATCAGTTTTTCAAATTTTTGTACTCGACAAAAAACAATGAAAATTGATATGTTTATATCGTAATCACCTAAAAATACGGACAGAATTAAATACTTAATTATTTTTGAGTCTGATTTTTTAATAAATTATTTTTCTAAGTGTCTGAATTTATAGGGACATAAAATTGTGTTCAATACTTGACCAACCTTATTCTAAATAACTAAACACCATTTGTTGCATTTTACCACTTTGATTAAAGTCAGACCCATATCAACTCCAGTGATCATGTTTTCTAATTGACCTACACGCATATTAACATCTTGAATTGATAAAGGGAATTCAAAATAATTGAATTGACAAACAACTATTGAATTTAACAGTAAAGATAGGAGCCGCTTATTGGTATTTTTTCACATTCTCCATTTTAGAGATGATGAAAGCTACCGCTTATCAGTAAATGGTACCCCACTTGAGAATTGTGTTAATTATTACAATATTAAATGTTGAAATTCCTAATTGGATACATTCTATTCATCCAATCAGTGGCCAAGACTGTCTTAAAATTAATGCCGTATTTTTCCCGAACTAGATCGTTTATAATGTTTTAATTATCTGCATATGTGAAAAGCTGTCTTAAGGGTGTAGAAATCAATGAAAGCATCACAGAGTTCAACTTTCATTGTGAAAAAATGAGGACTTGTGATGGGTGAGTTAAGGTTATGAAAAGGTTACGTTGACATACGGTAATCGTAAAATTGTGAGGTAAGAAAGTGGGTTGAAGAACATTTACTAGGAATGCTTTATAAGGGGGATTTTGCTAGTTTTGACCTCCAAGCATGTCAGAATAAACTGAATAAACTATGTCCGTCCTTAATATGGAACATAAAATAAATTTTTAAGACAATATATTTTTGGTGTCCGACTTTTTAGGGTGACCAATTATATTAGGGTGACCAATCATATAGGGTAATTACGGTATTACAAATAAATGAAGATATCTAAAAATTCCTTTCATAGAATTTTCTTATTTTTCAGTATGTGAAGTAAAATTTAATCCTGAAATATCCTGAATATACAAAATGCAAATAAAAATATATGTTGACAAGTTATTTTTTTATGTAATATGACAGTTTTCCATGGTAACCATATTTGAAAAACATTTCAAAAAACGACTAAAATAACTTTAAACTTGAAAAATAGAAGCTAGGGGCTTAATATGCATGAGAAATATAAAATATTGTCAATGTCTTTTTATAGTTTTAGCGATAATATGATTATTCATTGGAAAAACTTGCCTACAGTAAATTTCATCCGATGCAAGTTCCTCTTTGGTAACAGATTATTATCTCCTTAACGAAAACGCCCTTAAGCGTTTTTTAATTGTTTAACAGTAATTGATGCCATTGTTTGGTGGTATATAAGTTTATTTAAAATATCTTGTCATATCAATAGACTTTGAATGGCCTTTTGTGCTTTAAATACGAAAATAAGAATAAAAAAAGTCCGACATTATCTGGATTGTCCCATCAGAAATAGAAAGCTGTATTCATGTCGAATTATTTTGACTACTCCGCGGCCATCTTCTCAGATTGAATTGAAGGAGAAATAAGAAAACCTGCAAACTATTCATACTGAGTTGATGGTAGACAAATATTTAAGCCAGATAATTGAATAATACCTCCGATATCTATATACATGTTAAACCTTTGATCCATTAAACCTCACATAAATACATCAGCTACAGACTTTAGAACACAATGTAACAAAAGGATAAATAGCTCATAATGAACAATTTAGTCATGTTTTCGCAGTGGTTCCTACCCTATTACAGGAAGAATCTGTATTTCACGCCATCTTTTTTCATCTGCTAAACTTGTCACAAATTCACTTATGAGGGCATAATCTAAAAGGGTGTAGGGTTGACTCGGCCTGTTTCCAACTCGGCTTGTGGGTTCACTCTGCCGTGTGGTAACTCGACTTGTGGGTTCACTCGGCCGTGTGGTAACTCGACCGGGTCAACTCGGCCTGCTATGTAAGTACTAGTATATTTCCATTGAACATTTTATTAATATTATAGCTATCTAAACATTGATGGGAATGGCGATTATGGGAGTACTTGAGGAGGTTACGTTGAAAACTGATGTATCATACATGTGTTATATAATATGTTTTTTTTCTTCTTTCATTACCACATCTTTAATAGAGAGATTTCAGAGACCAAAAAGTTTTAACTGCTCTTCGAATCAGTTAAACTGTCATTACCTTTCATCAAAGTCATTCAAATTAAAGACCTCATGTTGCTGAACCAATTTATTTGATCAATACTTTTAAAAGAATAATTGGCCATAAGCATGGCTCCTATAGAATTAATGTAGCAGACCGAGTTAACCCGGCCGAGCTAACCCCGGCCGAACCAGCCCAAGGCCGAATTAACCCACATTAATCTAAACGGCTTTCAAAGAAATGAACCTCTTCTCTACAAATTTTCATTACCAAAACGGCTCTGTCTTGATCTGTCACTCTTGACTCTGGCTTCTTTTGAGTTTTCTCTTTGCTGAACAACTTGCCCATCTCTAAGACAACAGCACCAAATGCTTAAAATCTTGTAAAGGAGCTTTTTTTTAAAGTATTTGGTATTTAGCTATCATTTCTTGTTTGTTGACAGAAAAATGCATTCAATAAACTGTCTGTTTCGAGCTGTCCAATGGAGTGGCTATTAATCGACATTTTCTTTCTCTTATCAGAACATAAGCTTATATAACATGTAAATTGATTAGAATGTGAAATAAAAATGTAATTATTTCATAAATATGATAGAATATATTCCATAAGTGTAAGAGAAATAGTTTTGTCCGTGACATATTACCGGCGTAAATGTGCAAGGTCGAAAAGTATCAGTAAACACGGAATCAAAGTACCACTACGAAGAGTTTACAAAATCCCACTGTAAGTTAATGTAAATCACGAAAGGCACGCGTTTAGCAATGAGGCTGGTGTCACTACTTCTAGCTGTTGTCGGGTTCGATTTGGCAGCTTCAACTGGACATCTGACAAGACACATCACACAATCAGGATCTCATAGGTCAGAGGAATTTCTAATTTTGGGCTTTGTCATGAAGCAATCACTTAAAATTTCTTCTTCTAATCTAACAATTTCTTCTTCTGAAATCAGAAAGTTGCTGCAGAAGAGTTCAATCAATCCTATGTATAGCAACCACAATTTGGTTTTTGCAGAGGGCAATATCTCCCCTTATGTCATTTTTTTTCTTTGAGAGCCACTGCACCAATATGTCTTAATCTTATTTGAGGAAAACATATCAAGAAAATGATGATTAATAAAGATGAATTTCCATTAAAAGTGCACAATTTCTCTTCAGATTATAATGTTATTTTATGTTAAAGATAATTTTCTCATTTTTTCACAATGGTTTTACCCTTAAAAGATTATGATACATATTCAAAGATAACGATATATTCAATTTAACAAGCAATTAACAATGTTGTTTCACATCAGTTCTCATTTTATTTACAGGGACTTGGTTACCATGTTTGAAATACTGGACAGAGATATCGAGATACATGGTGGTGCAAGGGTAGAGTGTTCTGTGTTGTTTATAGAGACAATACCATCCGGGGCATATGTTGACCCATATCAGTTGTCTGCTTTGAGACCTTATGGTGGACCCGATGTAAGTACATTCTACATTATTAACCCTTTCCTTCATATACACACATCTTAATGCAGCTGCTTGTAAAGGTTAGGAATCCATCATGACAAAAAGTGACATTGCTCCCAGTTCCTTCTTGTATCACAAGGTTTCTTACCAATATATGGGGCTCATTTTAGCCCCACTGCAAAATCATACATTTCCTTTCTTTCGTCTACTGCGAAAATTCACTTTTATTGCTTTACTAAAAACAATATGTTCTTTTTTTGCAAAATAGTTCAGTTTTGACCGCTTTCCGTCAGTTTGAATGTCATTGATCATTATCTGAAATTACCATGGCTATCCCATTGTTGGGTCATCCTATTTTCTATCCGACAATAGGAATATCTTTGAAGAAAAAAAACTTGGATTGAAAAGCTGCAAACATAATGACACAACTGTAAATGACTTGTTCATGAAAGAAAGTTACTTTAGTCTTTACTTAACGAAATATTTTTTACAATATACATGTACATGTGTACTGTAGTAGCTGTTATATTACTACATCTCTATGATAAATGCACCATTTATGGAAACATTGTTGGCAATAGAAGTACAGTCGGTACTGTTTTAACCCATTACCAAATAATAACAACATTTGACCAGTTTGTTATAGATGACTCTGGAAAACAAGGTGGGAAAAGGAGAAATTGCTCTTGATGTGCAATTTTTCCTTTTCTCACAATGTTTTCTACTCTATCAGAAGATCTTTTTCTAATTTCCTCACATTATGAACTGTCGTGTGCAAACTCTTTCAATTTAGGACAGTCAAAAAGTTTGAGTTTTATAAACCACTTTTAAACAGTGTGTGAAAAGTTATCTTATCAATTGTCTTTTTATAGGATGAAAGTCATTAAAAAAATTCCTATTGTAGCTTTCTGAATGATTTGCGATTTAAGTTGTAAGTTGTCATATTTGTTATGATTCTGTCTACTTTTACTATGGTTGCTAAAGTTAACTATATACATTAAAAAAGATCTAAATAAGGGTTGTTTTAACCTTTTACCAAACACCAACTTTTAAACTGTGCAAAATTGAAAAAGTTTGCAGACGACATTTCAAAATGTGATGAAATTGGAAGATTATCTTCTGGTAGGGCAGAAAACATTGTGGGAAAAAGAATTTCTCCCTTTCCCACAATGTTTTCCTGAGTTGTCTGCAACAAAGTCATTAAAACTCGTTATTGTTTGGTAAAGGGTTAATAAGAATCTTTTGAAATGGTTTGACAAGATTATCTTGTGAGTTCACACACTACAGTGTTGAGAATATTGCATGTAGTATTTCAATTTATGCAGTAAACCTATATTTTTAAACTCAACAGAAAGCCACTATGAGATTATTCCAACAGTAAAGGGTTAGATAGAAATTGAGGAATGCAACAAGATGTTCAAATTTTGTCTAGAAATTCCTCTTTAGCTTATCCGTACCTGGACTACAACGATCCTGAGTTGAGACCTGGCTTGCGCAATATTCTTTCCGATTTAGTTTAAGTCAATTTGACATGATGAATTTGTCTCTCACCACTGATCGATTAAGTTTATGTGGGAAAGCAGTCAGTTGCCTCTGTGGCCTAGTGGTTAGAGTACAGAACTTGAAATCACATGACCCCTTTCAGTATTGGTTCAAACCCTGGTGACGGCATTTATATTTTCATGAGAGGTAGACACCAGACTGACTTATGGAACCAATCATTCTACTCGACTTGACTGGCCCTTATGGGCAGTTGAATATGGGGTTTTCCTCAATTGTTATTAAGAATCTGGCATCGCAACATAACTGAAATTGTTTTGAAGCGTTGTAAAACCCCATATAAACAAAGTCAGCAGCCTTGAAAGAACATAATACAGTACTGTAAATAAAATCCTTGGAGCATGGATAGGTGTGCTGACTGTCGTGATATGACTGAAATACTGTTGAAATGGTGTTAAATCCAAATCCAATCATCATGCTCATGTTTACCTCTAATTGTTTCAGTTCCTCCTAAAAAATGACATAGATTTAGAGCAAGCTGAGTTTTTATCAAAAGAGTTCCAGTTACACATATACAGCAATTTGACTCGCCTTGGAGACACATGGACAAGTGGGTACACAGTTCCCGTCCATCTACGTTATCATGCAGTGTCGTCAGAAAGCTTCGATCTTATCAAGTTTGTTAATCCAGATATACAACTTCGGTGTTATGATATAGATACGAAAATGAGCTATCAAGGTATGCACATTAACTTGATATATCTTTATTTTTCTTGCAATGTTCATAATTTGTCTGATACTCAACAAGAGTTTTACAGTTGACAACATTCCTTTTCTTTCGCATGGTATTTAACGCCATATCAACATTTTTTCAGTGATGTTACAGCTTTCCTGGATCAACAGTACTAGCCTAGAGATTTGGCAAAACGTCACTCCCACAAAACCAGAGGTGCTGGTAGGGCTAGAACACAGGACCCCCGAGTTCTAAGTCTACCACCTTAACCACTGGGCCACGCAGGACCCCTGACAACATTCTAAAACCCTCTGTATAATGTTAGATATCTGTATGAATAGTCAAAGTTCTGATTTATTCAATTAAGTACTTACTTTATTGAAATTCTCATAAATGCATCAGCAGCAGTTA
The DNA here is from genome assembly GCA_947846245.1 of Cerastoderma edule. Lineage (NCBI taxonomy): Eukaryota > Metazoa > Mollusca > Bivalvia > Cardiida > Cardiidae > Cerastoderma > Cerastoderma edule. The sequence continues at coordinate 16,504,699 of OX401406.1, forward strand.
ATTGAAAAAATAACGATTACAAAAGAAGATATTGCTCATGATAAGCAGTTCCTTCCTTTGCCCAGAATGATTCCTTCCCAGCATCCTCAGTAGTATGTTGTTTTCAATAATCAATAGTTGTTGTCTGTTTTTGATTTTGTTTTTGACTATCCAATATAATACTGGTATTAGAAACCATTATAATAAATTAAAGGACAACAGTTTGCATCATAAAATATGTCAACTTAATTGTTAGCAAATTTTATGTATAGATCTAAACTTAAAATCTTACTGGTCATTATTTCATTGGTAGTGCCTTTTGATACTTGGTTTGAAGCAGTTATAAAATCTTATCAAGCCTAGAACATTTTTAATATCTTACAGAGACAGAAGTGTAATGTTTCCTAACATAGATTAATTCTTTCCCTGTATATATATTTATCTGATTTACCTTTTTTAACCCACTTGTAGCACACAACTCAAGAAATGGTCAAACTACTTGAAACAAACAAGTTTCCCTTTTGTCATAAGGTTCCTGCCACATAAAGCAATTTCTCCTTTTGTGACAATAGTTTCTACCAAATATCACAAAGGAAAATGTGATTCTTTTCTTACATTTAAACTGCTGTCTGATTTTGCTTTGAAACTCTATCAGTCATACAGTTTCACAATATGGAATAGGTTAACTCTTTATCACCTGCAGACGAAAAATTTTACTTGAAGCAGACGACTTTAGAAAAGCTTTGTAAACATGTGAAAACCTTTCAATTATTTTATTGTGATATGTGAATAGATTGAAAAAAGCATTTGTGCCAAGGGAAAATTGCTTGTGACTAGAAATTTCTCCTTTTGCCACAATGCTTTTTGAAAGACATCTGCTGCAAGACGCATAAATGTGGCGTTGGGTGGTAATGTGGAAATGATTCCGTTTATCTTGCAGGATATAAAGGTCCATCTGTCCGCGAAATAGAGGCCCTGTGTGGCAGCAACAGTAACTGGCTCTGTGACTGGACACAGCTGACTGTGGAGTCGGTAATGTATAATCTAATTGTTAAAAGTATATTAGCATTCAGAAAAATGAAAAACTGTGTAATATGAGTTATAAATTATTATAGAATATGTCGAAACATAGCAAAAAACTACAGGATCATGACAATGTAACGCCTGCACTATTTATTATCCATTTTTCAGTGCTATTTTTACCCACCAATTCAACTTCATTGTTTACAATCGAGTAATATCTAAAATAGCAAGAGGTGCTCGGATTAATGAGTAGGGATCACCTGGTTAGAAAAATCACATGAAAAACATATAAATACTGTCATTTATCCAATATTGACAACTTAAACATTCAAAATGGAGAATTTCCAGGGTTTTATTGGTTCCAAACATTTCTCAGCTGACCTTGTTTTATCGCTAATTGTAAACACATCTTATAGTATTCACTCTTTTAGAAGCATCACATGAAAATGTTACAGTCTCAATTCTTCTGTAAAAGGCAAATTAGAGTACTTTTAAGTCAATTTTCAATTATTCTATAACTTTCACAATTAAAGTGTAAATGAGCGTGAGTATGGCTTTAACTTGAATTGTTTCTCTAATGGCTGTGCCTTGATATCTCAGTGAGTAGCAGATCTGACTTAAAATGGTGAATCAGTAGATTCATAGGCTTTCCCTCTCCTGTGATAGGGGGTTGATCATGACCATATGGTAACAGAACTGAATTTTAATCCTTACAATGCTGGGTATCCTTCTAAAAGGAGATTTGTGTCATCTGCTTTCCAAAACCTTAGATATCTGCTTAATTTAGTTGAGGAAAGATACTAAGAGTAGCAAACAGGTTAGATCACAGGCCAGCCGCTATTTATCTTGGCGGCCAATTTACTTAGCGCCTTGCCTGGATATAACCTGTTTGCATAAGTATGAAGTCGGTTCCAGCACCATAAGGGTCAAACCACATGACATCTGTACATGTGGGTTCGTGTCACAAAAGCACTAGATTTGAATTTTCATAGGAGGTAGTCTCCAGGCTGACTAATGGAATGTTGATGGTTCTATCCATCTTGAGTAGCCCTATGATGAGCCTTGCATCACAATTTAACTGAAAAATTGTTGATGCAATGTAAAAACTAGCATTGAATACACAATGTTGTGTCAGCACCTAGATGGTTACGAAGATCTGAGTATCAGAGACCCTGTGTGGTAGTAACAGTTAATGACCATAAATGTGATTGAACACAGCTGACTGTCAACTCTCTGTATGATAAGTATTTAAAATGTTTTTGTCAGATATTGTCATAGACTTAAGAAAGTTCTTAACTCAGGAAAAAGAGCAACTTTAATCCTGTAATAGGAAATTCACATTATTGTAGATATCCAAAACAGTGAGTTGAGTTGATATGCCCATAGGAGCAAATTCAGGTAAGGAAATCACATGACAAATGTTTAGGATCATGTGTCCGAACATTGCTGCATTACAAGTATTTTTGCTTTTTTCACCTGCTTTTGCCAATGATAGCCATATTGTGAACCCATTGAATTAACCATCAACTTTCTGGTTCTGGTGGTATATGTTTACCAATGCTTTTTAACGGCGTTGTGGCGAACACTCAGCAGACAGGCGCGAATGACCTAAAATCATCACCCATCAACTGCAGTTTCTTTGTGGCTATCATTGACAAATGTTGGTAAAAAATTATAATTACCTGTTCTGTCATGGGCGTGGCCATCTTGTTAAGACATTATGGCCATCATCATAAACGTTGGTCTTGTGATTCCCCAGCTTGTTATTAAGAGTCTTTTTCCAAAGACCAAAAAGCAAGATCAAAAGAAGTTTATAGACTGAGATTTTATAAGTCTTTGCCACCTTCCTTTTTTGGTTTCATTTAATGTTTGCAATCTTAATTCCTTAAATTTGGGAATAACAAGTCTTTTCATCTGACTAAAAACTAAGTATTATGAAAAGAAGTATATGTAGCATAGGACATACAAATAACTGTTATGAATTATATTACTTTATTTCAGAACACAGAGGAATTGCGAGTATATATGCCAGTTGGTAAAGAGGAACATTATCTTATAGTGACAATGGGAACTATTCTAGCAACAGTTTCGGGATGTGTGTTTCTGATTTATAAAACTGTCTATTCAAATGTGGGATATAAACTTAACTGAATCACTTGGTGGAGTTTCTGTTTTCTTTTAGCTTGGTAAAACTGACCCCACACCTAGCCCAACCCCCACATGAAGCTAAGCCTGAATCATTTCGTAATCCACATGTAAAATATACATGTACAGGTATAAAACATTTAAAAAAAACCCATTACAACCAGTATGATGAAAGGAATTGTAGAGCAAGTTTCTGTCCCAAACTTAGGATTTCTCAGTCACAGGGCCCTAATTTTAAAAATAGCACTCCCCAGGGGCCTAAATTGATCCCACTGCACTTAAAATTCGTCGAAAGCCTTTTAAATTTGTCCCATGGCCGGTCTACTTGCATCTGACATTGTTTGTTACATTTGATTTGGTTTAAAAGCAGTATTTTTTGTGCTAAAATTCCAGAATATATCTTGACCCATTATCAAATAATAACGACATTTGACCAGTTTGTTGCAGGCGACTCTGGAAAGTATTGGGGGAAGAGGAGAAATTGCTCTTAACGAGCATTTTCTCCTTTTCCCACAATATTTTCTGCCCCATCAGAAGATTACTTTTCTATTTTATCACATTTTAAAATGTCGTTTGCAAACTCTTTCCATTTAGGACAGTCGAAAATTTTGGGATGCACATACAGTCTAACTTGTGTTAAGCAGCCACCCTTTTAAGCAGCCAACCTGCCTTAAACAACCACTACAGAAAGTCCCATTGTTAGATTTATAGTGTACATCAACTTGTGTTAAGCAGCCAACCTGTCTTTAACAGCCAATTGGCTCTGTCCCATTAGCTGGCCTCTTAACACAAGTTTGACTGTATAAAAAGCAATCAATAGGGGAAGGGTTCACTTCTCCCATGCTGCACCATTCCCGTCCATCATGTACTCCAGGGCCTGAAAATAAATCCTGAGAAAGACACTCATATCTGATAGTTTATGAGCACTATCATCTTATCTTATTGATTGGTAGTATTATAAATACATTATAAATTACTTTAACTCTTTACGAAACGCCAAATTTTCGACTGTCCCAAATTGTTAGTTTGCATACGACATTTCAAAATGTGATGAAATTGATAAATAATCTTTGATCGGGGCAGAAAAGATTGTGGGAAAAGGAGAAATTGCTTGTCGAGAGCAACTTCTCCTTTTCCCACGTTTTCCAGATTCGCTGCAATAAACTGGTCTAATGTCGTTATTGTTTGGGAATGGGGCAGCGTTTGAATTGGATCTTATTCCCCTTCTTCATACAAATTTATATCAGTTTTAAAACACCAGCAGATGTCCTTTCAAGAAATGACTGTATCACAAGGAGAAATTTCTCTTAATGGTGAATTCCTCTTTCCCACCCCTTTTTCTTCCGAGTACTATGAAAAAAAAAAAAAATTAACATACAGTATAATCTTGATTTCCTGTTGCTTTTAATTAGAACGTGTCAAAGACTTAAATAAATAATGTCATCGGATTCACATGAATCAAATGGGACAAACACCCACACCTTATCAACCACTTACAACTAACATGCCCCACGCTCATTACATCCCATCCGCATCTTTTCAATTTTTTTTCAATAACAGGTTTGTCATGGATGGAGGAAGACCCCCCACAACCTAACTGCATCATTATGGTGGGTAGAACCATTCACATTCCCATAGACAAAATATCATGAATTAATGCTACATGATTTCAGTCTATGTTAAAGTGGCTTTGTATTATCTCACATATTGATCTGGGTACCATTTTACTAAACAATTTATGTTAGGAGTTTGCTTAGGTTCGAAACAACGTTCCCTCTTATTTCAATATAAGGTAAGCAATATTGCAAAGTAACACATCATTGGAATCGTCTCGAACTATGACATGTCGAATTGCCATGTTTTATTCTTGTTCAAGATAATATCTTTGTTTTTCAGTTTTGATTTACAGATATTTCCGTAAAGCGTTAGGTAAAACGGCACCCAAGGTCTTATTACAACTGATGACTTCTGTTATCAAAATATTGGGAGGAGCATCAGAGCTTGAGATAACTACACCACTCAAAAGATATGCAACCTGCTAAAACTAAGGATCAAACTGGGGACCTGACATCATCCTCCAATTTGAAGGTCATTCATCACATATGTGATTTCTCCTGGTGGCTCCTTAGTCTGCCTCTGCTGAAAGTTATTCAAAGCCAGTTTGGAGAGAAAGAGTAAAAACACACAACCAATCAGTTCAGTCTATCTCTATGTTTATTATGTCAATGACAGATGCATTTGTACACACATGAACAAATATGAGATGACTATATGTACAATGACAACATGATTTGCACTAAGGCCTAGAAATAAATAATTTCACCTTTTTCTACTAATGACATATAAACAGGTTTTTAAACAAGAAAAGACAACATACTTAAACACAAAAACTGTGCCAATTAACCCTTTTAGTGCTGGAACCAACTTCATACTTATGCAAACAGGTTGAACAAGTAAATTGGCGGCTGGCCTGTAATCTAACCCGTTTGCTACTCTGGGTATCAGGCAGGTCATGTTGCCTTTGTGTTTTTTTTCCCTTGCAATCTGCTCATTGTTTCTGAAGTCCTCTACAACAGATGAAATAAAGCAGGTCGATATATTACAGGAATGGACTAAGTCAAATCAATTATCTATAGGTATAGATTGTCTGGTCATGGGAAAATTCAAGGTATCATGCTGAATTCCTGGGTCAAAATCATCTGATGCAATCTAAACCCTTTCCATGTTCAGAGAAACTACAATCATCAAGGTAACATAAATTACTGACCAAAAACTGTAAAGTTTATTAAAGGAAAAAATGAAGCAATTGTAACATAAACAGTCCAAAATAAAATATGGGTTTATGAACCTAGAATGACTGTCTAACTTAATGTATAGCATAATTCATAGTTGACTAAATTCATTTAAATTCATGCAAGCAGAGTCGGTTAAATAGCTAATCCTTTACAAATACATGTAGTATGATGATAATCATTCACCAATTATATTTCAAACTTGATTCAAGTGGAAAATTTATGTTCATACTACTTACAGTAAGTTCACTCTACACTTTAATAATCAAAATAAATTTTAAGTGAAAAAACAATTTGCCTAATTTTTCCTTGATAAATGTTGCATGGTCTTCATGAAGACGGAAACTGGTATTTTCAATCTTGAAAGAGAAAATAATTTGATTTCTATATATATGTAATTCATTTTATAAATTAATATGACATTTGTACAATCTAGTCATCCGCAAACACAACAATTGTATATAATGAAAGAGTATTTCTTGTTGGAGACAAAATTGAAAATGATGCAAAAAGTGTTCAGTTTGATAATCGAAACTTTTATGTACTTAAAGATTTTTAAATCTATTATTTGATTGATACTAATTAGTTAACACCTGTAGAGGTCAGTTTCACTTAGCAATAGTCAACATGTTCTGTACAGGGTGGTTTGTATACTGAATTAAATTAATTCAGTTGAATTGTTAACAGACAAATGATTTCTCATTTGATTCAGGTTCTTTTATAGCAGAGGACTAATATATTTAGTGATGGACTCTAAAGGAGATCAAAACATTCTAACATGAAAAATATACAAAATTTAAAAATAGCATTTGAATACATGTGTATAATAGGAGATGAATGAGTCTATATTACAAAATGAGAGCCATACTATTGCAAATATACAAGATGAATTTTGATCAAAGGTTTTGAGACAAATATGTATGTATACAGTCAGGAATTTCCTTCCTTATCCCTTATAGTGCTGGAACCGACTTCATGCTTATGCAAACAGATTAGATCCAGGCCAGCTGTCAAGTAAATTGGCAGCTGACCTGTAATATAACCTGTTTGCTACTCTGAGTATCTTTCCTCATCCTAATTAAGCAGATAGTTAAGGTTTGGAAAGCAGATGACACAAAAGTCTGTTATAAGAAAATACCAATCATTTTAAGTCCTTTGGAATCCTGTTGTTTCCTCTTTTCAGATTAATTACATCAGACATTAAAACAAGGACATGTGCTGGCCAAGATTGAAATTTGAAGAGATTTGAACAAATTCTTCTTGAATGAATATCTATAAAATAACAAATGCAGAATTTTCTCATTATGAGCAAATTCCCTTTTGGTAAAAATGATTAAAAATGTATTGATTAGAAAATGAAATTTGCTTTACTTCTTTTTAACTAATTTCAATGTTTGGTCATCTTCAACAAATAAGTCAAAACAGGAAGAAGATAACCCCTTATCTCAGATATGATGGACGAAGACCAAATACACTAATATTCCACTTTAACAGAAGGAAAAACTGTTATTTTTCTTACTAAACGATCAATACCTGTTGTTTTTGACCAGGCATGAGGTCTCAAAAGAAATAGAAAAAAAATATTCATACAATAAATTTCTGTCAAATTAACAGAAAGAATTTTGTCCATTTACTTTTCAGTACAGAAGAATTTAATATGAATAGTGATTGATGACTAAGTAATACCATATCATTGAAAGCAGTAAAGACGTAAAATGTGAAGATGGTATTTCAAGACTTATGTGGTATAAATATTTACAGCAAAATGCCAAAACTAACATGCTTTCCTTTCCCATGCAAAAAACATCAAAGTCAGCGTAACATCATGAATTAAAAAAGGTAATGAAAGCCAAAAATACTCAACTGAAAAATAGTCAGTCAGGGAACTAGAAAGAAAGATTATTGTTGACAGTGTAATTCGAGTTAATAATTAATTGACTAGCATCTTTTCAACAAGATAACTGGTAGTTTATTAATGTTATTTATATGAGGTTTTATGTTGCGTCAACATTTTTTCAGTCATGTTGCAATGCCTGACTCTAAATGATGGGGTAAGATCCATACTCAATTGCTCGTAAGGGCTGGTCAAACCATTGGCACTCAGTAAGTCAGTTGGTAGACTGCATCTCATGAAAATCCATATCCCTCTCAGGATTTGAACCCACATGAAGAGGAGCCATGTGATTTCAAGTTCTGTACTATAACTAATAGACAATGGAGGCTCCGTTTATCAATGTAGTTGTTTAAGCTCAGAAAAGCCTTTCTAAAATCATTATTCTCATTGGAGACAGGGTGAATATCAGTAGAAAACAGAATGAGAAAAGAACATAAACATTATAGTCAACTCTGCCACAATTGTTACAATCCTCTGGAAATACCTACAATGGCTTTCAATGATCAACTAATTCCTCGATTATGTGATGGGTCAAAACTGTCATTAAAATCTGTGTGACCAAAGTGAAAAAAGTAACATTTTCTTTACAAGGTTAAAAACCATTATAACAAAATGAGAAATGTCTCATTTTACCACAGTGGGTTCCAACATCTACTTCTCCATATGCATACATGAAATGGTGAAAGAAAGGATCATCATATCCCTCGTTGCTGCTTCTTCCATATTTACCCCTTCATAGATACATTTACAGTTTCCAACAATTGGTTTCTAAAGAAATGTAACGTCTAAGCTAAAACACATTACCTTATAAAAACAAAATGTTTCTTAATATGTATCTTCTAACAATAACATAATTTACAGGAAAAAAATAATACCAAGTCTGCATCTACCATCAATGTCGAAACCCTTTAACAATGCTGCTCCAAAACCTTTTCAGGAATACAAACAGTTCCAATCGGAATGAATTTTGATTGGATTTGAAAGGATTCCAAAATGATAAATTAACAGAATATTCAAGTGAAAAATTCATCTTAATGAAAAATACATGACTGACTTTCCCCAAGAATCTCAATCTAATTAAAAATCAATATTGTCCATCAACACATGCAACTATGGATGTCAAAAAAGACAGGTGTTGGTTTAATATAGCAAAATGAAGATTTCTATTAAAGTAATAAAATCTAATGAAACAATTTAATAGATAAGAGAAAAAAACATGCTTGAAAAACAAAAACAAAAAAAAACCTTAATCTGCAAGAGGCATAACACCAATGTTGATTTTAAATTTAAAATGTTGACCTGAATAATCCAGTTTGATCTTTACAAGCCAATCTGGGACAGAACTTTGCACATTCTAGGTATTTTGATTTGCAAAAGAGATACTCCAAAATCAATTCACAATGAGATGTTTTAAGATCTTGTACAGAATTAGCTGTTGAGAATTACAGGTCGATCGAAAGCAATATTTTTCCTCAGAAGTTCCAAGTTATGTTCAGAAGTCTTTATTTGCAATGAAAAAACTAGTTTTAGAAACTTGAAAAACAAGTCAACAATAAATATGGGTGCATTTTTATCAAACTGAATGTAAAAATTTGTCCTTTAATGATTTAATTCTTTGTGCAAAGAAGGTTTCGAGCACTTCTGCACACTGGAAAAAGGGCGTGTCTGGCGGATTGTAGAGACGGCAGTTATTGAAGATCTTCGTCACATCCTTAATAAACTCAGACAACTTCCGGTATTCATGTAAATCCAAGTTAGTCTCCACCTGAGCAAGGTCTGAAAGGAAAAGAAATTTGTAATCAATGACAGAAAATACTTAAATGTTATTTAACCCTTTGCCAAATGCCAAATTTTCGACTGTCCCAAATTGAAACAGTTTGCAGACATTTCAAAATGGGATGAAATTGTAAAGCAATCTTCTGATAGAACAGAAAGCATTGTGGCAAAAGGAGAAATTGCTCGTTAAGAGCAATTTCTCCTTTTCCCACAATGTTTTCTAATGTCGTCTGCAACAAGCTTGTCAAATGTAGTAATTGTTTGGTAATGTGTTTGACAAATAAATGTCATGGGAGACAAATGTGGCATAGAATGCAGATGGTGGTTTAATAACTAATCTTCTGCAATCAATTTAACTGGCCTATTGATTCAATAACATCAGACCACATAGCCCTTCTCCAGCTAGGTTCGCATCCCAGTAGGACTAGATTTGAATTTTCATGAGTGCAGTCCTCAAGCCGACTTCCTGAATGCTGATGCTCCTGCTTGGCCAGCTTTTATAGGCTATCTAATTAACCCATTACCAAGCAATAACGACATTTGACCAGTTTGTTGCAGACGACTCTTGAAAACATTGAGGGAAAAGAAGAAATTGCTCGTAATGAGCTATTTCCCCTTTTCCCACAATGATTTTTACTCTATAAGAGCATTGGTTTTCATTTTCATCACATTTTGAAATGTCATCTGCAAACTCTTTCAATTTGGGACAGTCGAAAAATTTGGCGTTTGGTGAAGGGTTAAGGGTCTTCCTACAAACGGACAACTAAAACAGCAGATGATATTTTAAGTCATAGTGACACAATAAGAATTTACTTATAAAGAGGAAATTCTAATTTCATCGCAATAATTTAATTCTTAGTTCATTGTAATGAATGAGGAAATACCCATCTTCATAACAATATAAAAAATAAGATAATTATTTCCTCGGCTTTGTAATCTAAGGTGTTTCTCGATACCATTCCTAATTTCTAGTTCATATAACAGCCTGACTGGTGATTGATTACAATCACATACAAATGAATTGCATTTCTTTCCTTGCCAAAAAATAGTCATGCATTTACTTGCATGTCTTCAGGCTTCTCAATCTTTTCCTCCAATTTAAAAATGTCTCTTAAACAGGATTCTTCAAAGTCTATAACAATTCTTAACTCTTTCCCACCTGCAGACAACAATTTATTACTTGAAGCAGACAACTTTTGAAAACCTTAAGTCAACATGTGTGAAAACCTTTCAGTTCTGCTGTTGTGATATGTGAATAGATAGAAAAAGCATTGTGGCAAAAGGAGAAATTGCTTGTCACAAGCCATTTTTCTTTTGCCACAATGTCTTTTTAAAGACGTCTCCTGCAAGACGTAAAAAATGTGGCTGGCGTTAGCTGGTAATGTGTTGGATAGTGTTAAAGATTCTAAAAGCTCACCCATTGGATCCTTTATAACTGCGTAATAATCAGGAACCTCATTTGGATCAACTGCTTCAAGGAAAGGCCACGCCATTTTATGAGACTAGAAACAAACAATTCTTACAGTTAACCCTTATAGTGATTGAACAGACTTTATGCTTACGCAAACAGATTGGATCCAGGTCAGCCACCAAATAAATTGCGAGATTGTTTGTTGTATTTAGCGAATTTATGTGAAAATTTCACCAGGCTGAGTGAAGTACAGCGTGACGCAATGTCAACCACTCCTATTTTGTGTACGCATGCAGGTAAATTATTCTTTAAAGTAAAGTGAATCTGATTAGACAACTCGTAATAAATACTTAACTATCTCGTTATTTCGAATTGTCAAGTCGAAATAACGACATAGTTTTCTCATTATTTCGAGTTATTATGTCAAGAAAAAAACAGGACTTAATTATCCCGTTATTTCGACTATCTCGTTTTTTTGACTAACCAAAATAATGGGGGAATAATTACATAATAGCTTTGTTTAAGATATGGAAGGGAGTAGCCAAGGGGTAGAGCATCTGCTTCAGGACACCCTTCGGCATGAGTTCAAATCGCATAGATAGCGGAATTCTCCTTGTGACTCTTCATTAATCAACATCTATTGTGAGTACTACTTGTGTATCCAAGTGCAAAAACCAGACTGATTAATGCAAGTTGTAAAACTTTAGTTCACAATTGATGTAAAATAAATAAGTTAAAATTAAACCAAACTTTGTTTAAGATTTATTTAGTTAAACTTAAGCAAACTTTGTTTAAAATTTGTTCATAAGGGAATATAATATAGATGTTTGTGCAAAAAAGAAAAACCCTTTTCAATATTTTGAATGAAGCCTTAATCAAGAAAGAAACTTTATTATTGATAAAGGCATGGGTAAAAGTTCAGAAAAGTGAAAATACTGAAATTTCAAGCTGGGGGCCCCCGGTGGGTACAGGGCAACGCCCTGGCTGGGGGTCCAGGGGGCCAGAGGCCCCCTGAAGCCCGCCCCCTGAAGCTCCTGGATTTTAGCATATCGGAGTGCAATCTGAGGCCTTTAAATATACTTAAACACTAATATTATTCTCTACATTTTGAAGGTGAAATAGATGACAACACTACAAATCAAAGGTTCAAAAGCAGAAAGTTGATCCACACAATGTCAATTTATTTTCACAATCAGTAACTGTAAGATAAGAAAGTTACTAATCACCCAAAAGTCACTTAAAATTGACAGGATCTCAAAAATCTCTACGGAATCGTGTCTAGGAATGATTTTTCTTTTCAAAAACACTTTTTGTTTTATCAAAATCCGTCAATGCAATCAGAAACAGCAAAGAGTTTCACAAAATTCGGCGTAAAATTTCACCATGACATTCCTGACGTCCACGAACGGATGCACGAAACCGGTAGTTTTTAGCAAATTTTCACTAATTCCTCCCCGAAAATATCCAAAAGCCACATACCTTCGAAAGATATGTCCATTCTCTTTAGATATGATGCGGTTACAACATCGGGCATCTGTCACACAATTCACATTTGCGATATTAACGATAAATATTCACTGTTTGACGTTTGGAGTCGGCCATTACTTTTACTAATCGGAGTAAATAAATAACGTAATCCCATTGGTTGTCAAAATTAATTCGATTGATTCAGCAATTATCATTGTTTTCTTAACCAATGGGATGACGTTATTTATTTACTCTGTTTAGTAAAGATAACAACAACAATTTGACCTGCCGGTCCTTGGACGTCAGGAATGTCATGGTGAAATTTGACGCAGAATTACACCCCCCACATTTTCTCCTCAAATTTATGCGATTTGGAAAAACGGCCCTGACGAAGATCGGAAATACGGAATTCCTTTATAATACGGAAAACTTTTATCCATGTAAAGGTTTCTGCCAAAATACTGAAAAAAGAGCTTTTTTAATAGAATTATCATGATAATCATTTTTAACATTAACTCACCTGTAAGCTTCTCAACAGTTTAAAGAGAAGATCGTAATCTGTTTCATTAAGTTCCTTCAGATTGGTTGGATCTTCCTGGTCCTTGCGCTGACAGTTAGGACAGATGTATGAGTCTAGTTCATCGGCCTCTTTCTGTGTGATACCCACACATTCACAGTGGAACCAGTCCTGACAGCGATCACAACCAACATAAAACCTGCAGGGGGAAAATAATTCTTTAACCCTTTACCAAATGCCAAATTTCCAACTGTCCCAATTTGAAACAGTTTGCAGACGACATTTCAAAATGCGATGAAATTGGAAAAAAAGTCTTCTAATAAGACAGAAAACATTGTGGGAAAAGGAAAAATTGCTGGTTATGAGCAATTTCTCCTTTTCCCACAATAATTTCCAGAGTAATCTGCGACAAAGAGGTTAAATGCCGTCATTGTTTGGTAATGGGTTAAGTGAAGCTGTTCCCTCATATAGAATTTTGTCATTTCTTCCAATAGTAAGCACTGTTGATTAACACATTACAACCTAACCCCACTTTTTTGGGTATTGCAGTGAACGACTTACAAAAAGTGTTGTGGCAAAAGGAGAAATTGCATGTCAAAAGCACTTTCTCCTCTTGCCACAATGCTTTTTCAATTTATTCTCATATCACAGTAGCAGAACTAAAATGTATTTCACTGTTTCTTTGTGTGGAATTTTGCCATTTGTCCAAATAGAAAGCAATTTTAATTCATAAACATGGCAAAAATTCACCATCAACATATAACCTACATGAGGAAAGTAAATTGAATCATTTAAGACTCTCCAACTCCTTCCATATTTGTTTGTAACAATGGTAATTACAAAAAAGCACTTTTAATTATTCATAATTCATAATAGTCACATGCTATTGAGCAGAATTTTTTCACATACGGATCACTTACCAAATCTATTTGCGGTGGAAAGTGAACAGAACCTATAAACACATTCCCTCATACCAATTTTTGTGTTATTTCTAATTGATAACAACTGCATGTGAAAACTTGAGCAAATTATGTTTAATATTCGATACGAATCATTGTGCCAATAAAGGAGAAATGGCTCATTAAGAGCTTTTTCCCCTTTAGTCAGAACTAGTTCTTATTATACACCGTCTGCAGGAGGGTAAGATTTTGCATATTTATAAAAGGAAAAATTAACCCTTGTAATGCTGGTACCGACTTGACGCTTATGCAAACAGATAAGATCCAGGCCCGCCGCCAAAAGAATTGGTTGCTGGCCTGTGATCTCACCTCTTTACTACTCTGAGTATATTTCCTCAACAAAATTAAGCAGATATTTAAGGTTTTGGAAAGCAGACGACGCAAAATTTTATTTTTAGAAAATTACCCAGCATTATAAAGGTTTAAACAATACATACTAAAGCGTCATTTTTACCTGGATTCATCGTAAGCTGTCTTACACAGGCAGTAGAGCTCCTCTGTAGCCACCTCCTGTTGTTTCTTACAATCAATGCACACAAACGAGTCCACAATCCTTGACTGGTTCTCAGATATACCAACACATTCACCATGGAACCAGTTAGAACATAGGTCACACCCAATATAGAACCTAGTTGTATACAATGCAATAATTAAGTTATACCATTACCAAATGTCTGTTAAAGACTTTTCTTTTAAATAAAATTGCTGGAATAAGGTGAAAACAATGAGCACTTTCACATTTGTTCAACAATATTAATAATTTCTTACCTCCTTGATGAATATTTTCAATCTCTATTTCATTTGTTTCTCCAAAAGCTTAAATCATCTAGCTGTATAACATGAGGCTTTATAAGAATTTTTTTTTTTGTTATTGCCAATTTTATCTATTCACACACTTATTGAAGTTACCATATCTTGCAATAATGTCAACTTAACTTACTAAATATTTTGGCAGAGCACTGAATTTTAGAATGGTACTAAAGAAATAATGAAATACTTTCCCAATTTTTTAAAGTTAATGAATAATTTTGATACTTATTTTCCAAATATTTTTACATAATAAAATCATATAGATACTTAACCAACCAATGTTCAATATTTTTTTTTCAGTTACCTTAATCGAGAAAAAAACAAAACATTTCAGGTTCATTTATAGTCAACCTTGTAACCACTGGCATCCTCTATCACAGAGCATCCTGTTGTTAATTAAACATTGTCTAAAAATGTCTACTTCAAACAACCATATCTAAATAAAAAGCTCTAAAATATATATTTATCATACAAAACACTTAGCAATTTCGAGGTAAAGAATTTATCTATTGACTCACCTTGAATCATCATAAGGCGTTTTACAGATACAGTATAGTTTTCTCTTGGGATTCAGGCCCTTTGGTGCACCTCCTGTAGATATCAGCTTATGCTTCTTCTTGCTAGCTTTGGCTGCCTCTGCCACCTAAATACAATGTACACAAATTGAAATTGAGTATTGTATCTGTAAACCTATTTATCCATAAACATTCAACCCAATTTAGAAACAAGAAACCATTGTGACAGAAGTATACCTGGCTCATTATGCTACTCTTTTGTTACAATTATCAACCCTGTTTACAAAATCAAAGTGTCCTTCTCTAGATTATATTTAATTAGTGTTGCCGGCTATTGTTATTCAGAACAATCTATAAAATTCCCCAAAAGGTCAATAAATATCATATTAATCTTTTCACTACGAGACCTTGTTACTATTTCGTATACCAAGGGAAAATGTGGAAAAAATGGGAAAAAGACAAAATTTAACCCTGCACTGCCTATAACAGATGCTCAAATGACGTCACCGATTCATAAAAATCAATATCAAGTTTCAAAGTACACAATATACCAATCTTCTATACTCTAACTTGTACCTAGTGCTTCTATACATACAACCATTTAACACCGTTTATTAACGGTTGATATGGTATATAAGGTGCTTCAAGTGCGCCAGATGTATCCTGCGCTATATGTTATGAAAAGTTTAAATTATGGTAGACGTTGTTTTCAAATGCACAACTTCAGGCAGGGTTCACGCTGGCCTTCGCAAAAGGCGCCATTGGCGACAAAATTAAGAAATTGGCGCAAGAAAAACAAATTTAGCGAAAGTGCCTGGCGCCGACTATTTTCCCTGAGAATTTGATGTTTGTTTACCGCATGGTTGCTGATCTCGAGTCAATATCGATTTGTTTTTACTGTAAAGCCAAGAACCATGTATCGATGGTTCCCGTAATCGCAGTACTTTGAATTAGAACTCTAGAACCAGCTTGTTTATCAAATGCGATTTCCGATACGGGATAATCCTGTTTTCACACTTGTTCAGTTCATTATCTGTTGATTGTCAAGTTTGTTGAAGGTGACACTTTCTTGTGTACACCATTTAGTCATTCACCAGCCTTTACAACTTCAATTATATGGAAATTATGACTTTGATTACTTTAATTGCTTTTCAATCAAAATGTTTGCCCTCGCGCTCCTTTTAAAGAAGTTGACATCAAACATCGACGAAATCAGTTGTGTTGATTGACAAATAAATGTAACTCTTTTATGCACCGAAGTTTTGGTATATAAAATCTGCGGTTTTAAGTGACACTTAATTCTGATCCAACAAAAGAGTGACTTTAAATCGATCTTCTCAGTCGTTGAATATGCCTCCCACTTAAAATAGAATAAACATCTGACAAGGAGGTCTGGAGGACAGGAAATAGTTGGTTATAATATGACGCCAAGGTGAAAGTCACGTTTCTGCTATTTCCTGTTTCAAATGTTGAGTGTGAGAGAGGATTTAATCCATAGAACCTAATGAAAACAGCACATAGAAATAGATAGAACAAACGAACACTTGAGAACCTCTTTAGAACCGTAGGTGACCCTGATGAAGTATTTCCCCTTCTACAGAAGACTACTTTGGCTCCAACTTATTGAATTTGGCTCCAATTTTTTAAATTTGGATCCAACTTTTTCAATTTGGCGCAAGTGTTGGCGCAAAGAAAATTTTAGCCAGAGAGAACCCTGCTTCAGGTATTCACAATTATAGCAATTGCAAATTAAAAAAATCCAAGTAACAAAACCAAAGCTTTGTACCAAGGTAAAAGTTAAAGGCCTGGGTATGTTACCTGAGCACTACTGGGCGGCATGGGTGGGAGATTGGGTACTTTCATACCCTCCTCTTTTTTGGCCTGCATCAACATGCCAGGTATGACAGGTTTGGCCATCGCCACTGTCTTCCTCTTACTTCCTGTCTGGTTCTTCTTCATGATCTCAGCAATCTCAGCCTGTACAAGGAAAACATTGGTTGAGTAACTGAGAGAAGTATATCAAAAAGTGACTCATCTTGTCTCTAATTATGAGAATAGATGATTTCAGATAAGTTTGATTGACCTGATGTTGCTTTGTTACCTTATCCTATTCCCAAACAATAATGACATTTGACACATTTGTTGCAGATCACCCTAGAAATCATTGTGGGAAAAGGACAAATTATCCTTAACGAGCAATTTCCACTTTTTCCACAATGTTTTCTGCCCTATCAGGTTATTTTTCAATTTCATCACAATTTGAAATGTCGTCTGCAAACTCTTTTACCTTTCGTTTGGTAAATGGTAAGGACAGATTTAATCTAAAGGCTTCTCTTTTCTAATCAAAGAGTAATATGAAAAACTTTCACATTAATTACTGTTAAATATTCTGAATCTCTAGCAGGGAATCTAAAAGCAACCTTTATAATGACAAGTATACCCAACATACCTGGATTTCAATTTGCATGTTGCGCTCATTCAAAGCCCTCTTCCTCTGAATTTCCTTTTTCAGTGCATCCTTATGTTTGCAGAGTGTCTGTTGTATTTTTGTGGCTTGAAGTCGCTTCTGCTTTTCCTCGGCTGACTCATGCCTTTTCTGCATCTTCTGTTCTTTCTTCTCTTCTCTCTCTATCTTATCAAGGATTCCTTTCATCACTATATTGCACACTGTCATCCTGTTGGTCAGTAGATATTAGACATTAATAGGATATCAGATTACTGAATAAGTTGGAATAAATGACCCTTTCTTAACAACAACTAAATAGTTTTTCAACAAATAAACATTTTTTGGCACTAGCTCGAATGATCTATCAAAGAAATTGCTAATGAGTGACAGGATTAAGAAAGATTGCATTTTAAAAACAAACCTAACTGAATCTGAAAAAGGTGGAGTCATGGTATCACAGAATGGGTCATTTGGACCCAGGGTTGAAGAAATTTTTGCAAAAATAGAAATAGTTTACTAGATAAATAAGACAAACATATGCCAGATCAAGTTAATAAAATTCAAAGCTTTAATGCTTTGACAGTCATTTGTATGGTTGTCTATACGCGGTTTATCACCATGTCACCGTTTTTCAGTTATGTTAGGGCTATCATGGAATCATCAGCACTGAGCAAGGCTCTGATGTGTTTTGCCAAGGACACTCCCAAAAAAATAAGAAGTACAGCTTGGGCTTGAATCCAAGTTCTTACCCTGCCACTTAAACTACTGGGACGAACAGTACCCTGAGAGAAAGACTTTATTTACAGATGATGTAATCCTAATTGGGGCCTTTTCTAGTGTTGTAATTGTTACTCTCTTACCTTGTGTGTTCTTCCTTCTGTTCTCCAGACAGATTGACAGGAGTTTTGGGTTTGACTGTTTTCACCTCAAAGCTATCCGTCAACTTGGACTCAGCGCTGAGACTAGTTTGAATGGTGGAGGGGGTAGACACAGTGGTATAACTCTTCACCCCATCTTTCTGGGAGCCCATGTGTTTCTGCATGGCAAGCAGTTTGGCTTGAATCTCTGGAGTCTGGTTCTGCATAAGTGCCTGTCGCACAACTGAAATGGTAAACAGGAGGGTTCAACCTAAATTAATCTATTAAATCTACTTTTTCTTTGGTACACAGAGTCAAAAGGCATTACAAGTAAAATTTCAGAATATGGTTACCAAATAAAACAATTATTCCTTGGAGAGCCATAAATACTTCCATTGTACAAGCAACTTATTTGTTTTTTGTTTTCATTTCTAATTTCAAACTAGATGTCAGTTGCTGCATTTAACTATCAGCTAAAATATCGTTTTAAGCAGAGAAAATATTTAGGTTCCCTATGGGTCCAGGTAAGAGGTGTATGAAGGCATTGTAACTTAAAGTTAATTCTTTGTATAAATTGGGATCATTATCGTTTTATTAACATAAGTAGGTTGTTCAGTGTTTACATTCTAAAAGAGGTAAAAGTTTAACGTCCCTACCTTCCTGCACTACTTGAGGTGTGACTGCATACTTCTGATTTCCAGATTTCGAAATGGGTGATGTGACCACAAGCGCTGGCGGCGACTTTGGTGTTTCTTTACTGATGGTTCCTGTGGCCATGGTAACTTTAGCTCCTCCTACAACTGCTGTCGACGTCGGCATCTGTATCTGCTTCACAAACTGATCCTGGAAGGACTTGGCTCCCTGAGCAAGGGTCACCTTGGTGGTATCGCCCGACGATACTGTCTGCACTGCGGGCGAGGATGTCACAACCTTTAGATTCTGCTGTTGCTGTAAGGCAGCCAATTGTTGTGGGGTAACAGTGATGGTCTGTGGGCCCGATCCCGGTACGGATGATGCGGCACTCTGAACCAGCTGTGATGGGACCTGTATGATCTGCCCCGAGGGCAACTTCATCTGGGTCTGTTGTTGTAGCTGGGCCTGAATCTGCTGGATCTGAGCCTGCTGCTGGGCCAACACCTGCTGCTGTTGCTGTAGTTGCTGCTGCTTACTCTGAATGTTCTGTGTCTGTGATGGTAGAACGATCTGTGGATTCAGCTGACGAATGATCCTTGGCCCTGTTGGTGTATTCGCCATGGCCACTATAGGGGTACCGCCTACCTTTTGTAGCACTGCACCAGTAGTTTTCATGGGAGAGACAATCTTGGCAATACTTTGTCCAGAGCTGGTCATCACTGTCACGGTTCCTGATGACGGAGCAGAGCTAACCAACACTGCTCCTGGGATGCCTGACACCACTCCACCTTGCTGAGAGGCGACAATAATCTTGGGTTTCACGCCTGCGACAGCGCTCTGTGTGGTTGTAACTGCTCCAGTGGCACTGTTCACCACGATGGTTTGAGGACGGAGTTGTGACTGTACTGGCTGGGCTTGTACCACCCTAACAGCTGGACTGGCAGCTGACGCAGCTGACACAACCTGGGCCGTGTTTTGTTGTTGTTGGGGTATTGTGATCAACTGTAGACGTCCATCAGGTAACCGGATTATTTGTTGACCTATACAGGAAAAATGATAGGTTTATATACCTGCTTGTTATTCTAAATATATTTTACAGATTTCTGATCTTTTGGTACTGTTCTACTAAATATTGATAATAAAATACAAATAAGCCTGAGTTATTTCATAATTGCAACCAAATTGCTTATGCTTATGTTCTAACCATCATCATGCTTCAGGAACAGACAAATATTTGGCATAAGCAAAAACAGGTAAACAAATTCAGGCTCACCCTGGCTGGAAAAAAGTCTGCGCCAGCACATTCGCCAAATGACAAAAACAGGAGCCAAATTTAAGAAGCAGGAGCCAAATTCTGAGCAAATGGCTCCAATATAAATTTCTTGATTTTAAACACTTTTCATGTTATATGTACACATATGTGTTAAATCCTCCTGGTAAATTATTTTCTTTTTGTTATGTTTCACCATTTGTATTAAAGTTGTATTGTCATAAATATATTATGTAATACTAATAAAAACATGTTAAAGAAAAGAAAAAAAACCCGCCAAAATCCCCCCCCCTTTCGGACAAATTTAAAATAAAGATGGTTAAAGTTACGCTTGCTGTGAGTAACAAAATCAAAATGAATCTTTTATCTCAGATAACATTAAATCATTGTGAAGACTATCATGTTTCTCGGTTTTGTTAATTATTTTAGAAATGTCCGATAGATAAATGAAAAGTGTAATCATGATTTTAGGTCTCCTTGTTTCTACTCTCGTGTGAAGACACCGGTCTGATGATTCGAATGATTAAAAATAGACAAGAGTATCGCAATATGAATAGTACCGGTGCATCAGCGAAGGAAGCAAACTGTCAAAATCGAAATACTTTACAAATTAACCCACTTTTAATTCTCGCATTCATGCATCATAACACACTGGACGGAAAGAGGTAAATATTATCGGTTTTCGTGGAACAGCCGCATCGAGGCTACCAATCAAGCGTGCCGGGTTGTTGACACATAATGATGGCCCGATTAATACACGCCTCGGGCATTGTTTGACACGGGGATAACAATTAGCGGATTAATTTGGTTTTTTCGGAGATACTGTTAGTTGTGTCAAAAGACATAACTGTCTAATATCCGGACAGGTTGAAATAAAGTAAAGTCGAATGAAAAAAACATGCGCCAACCAAATTCGCCAAATTGGGAAATCTTTCGCCAGAATGAAAAAATATATGCATTTGGCGCATTTGGCGACCGACAGCGTGAGCCCTGCAAATTGAATCATGAAATATCTTATCAATATTCATATATATAGACATATACAATAATAGCTCTTCGAAATGTCTTCAATTTTGGCAAAGGATTTCTTAAACTGGCTACTACATAGGCTATAGTATGTAGTGGGTTCAATGTGCAAAACTTTTTTTTATACAGGAAGGTATTACAGTTCAAACAATATCAACTGATATGATTATCAAATTATCAAAACCCCTTAATATTGTAAAGAATAGATAATATTTGGGTTTTTCTTTTTTTTTCTCTCCTGCCATGGGATACAAGGTTAAATCATCACTGGTCAGATAATAACTTTGTAGCAAGTGTTTTCATAATCAATAATGATATAGCCAAATAGCTCATGACAAACAGGCTAATATTCATTTTATTCAATGCTGAATTGTAGAGTATTTGAAAATATTGAACAATAATGTTCAAGTTGATGATGTGATCTTTAGCCATGAGGTATAAGGAAACATTTCATAAATATTTATGTGATTTTACATGGTAGCATTAAATAAATGGAAATATTCACCCCTAGAATGCTGGGTAATTTTCTAAAAATATATTTTTGGATTGTCTGCTTTCTAAATCCTTAAATACCTGCTTAATTTTGTCGAGAAATAATCATAGTAGTGGAGTAATTTACTTGGGCTCTTGCCTGGATCTAACCTGTTTGCATAAGCATGAAGTCGATTCCGGCACTATAAGGGTTATAAACTACTCACCTGCGTTGAGACCTTTAACTTGTAACTGTCCATTTGGTCCTTGTATAAGTTGCACATTCTGAACATTGGAACCAGATCCAGTTGCTTTTACACCAACTGAAAGACAAAATAATTACTTTTTGCATGTTTTATCTTCTGTGGGTTATATGCTTACAATATCTAGCAGGATTCTTTTTAGTTATTGAGTTATTATAACCATACGACATCTTTTTAGTAACTAAAGAAAATACAAAAAGCAGTAAAGGCATAATGAGTCTTTCTTACTTATTCCTTTGTGGTTAACATTTTATCATATATCAAATTGCAATAATTGCTTCATTTTCAATGCTTCTATGTAATCTTAATGGTAAGCAATATGTGCCTTGCCCAAGAACATTTGACAAGATAATGAAATGGCTGAAAACCCAATTCTAGATGCCAAATATACACAGATCAAGGATAAAACAACCATGCTAATCTTTCAAATAACATTTCATTCTTCTTAATTCAGTTCCTTTCCTAACTGACATAAAAAATGCTTATGGTTTTGGCCCTTAGGAGCATTCAAGTTTGAGGTCTTCCTTCATCCATAATGAGCAGGGGATTGCAACAAAACTGAAATAATGTGGGTCTGATGTATAACCCAGATAAACAAAAAATCAGTTCACCTCCCAGGAGATTACTTCAACCATAATTACCTTTAGTAGGTGTTTGTTGTACAGTAGATCCTATAACCTTTGGTATCTTGATGGCTGTTAAAGGTTGTGAGCCTGTGGTGCCCGCTGGACTGGCAGACGTGGTTATAACCGCCCCAGGTGTGGATGGTTTGGGGGCCAGAGTTATTGTTGATGAGGCAGGGCGAAGGGTTACAGACCCTGTTGATCCTGGAATCTGTACTTTAACCATGGGGCGTACACCGGTTCCAGGGGTGCCTGTAGAAAGATTGTTTATAAAAACTCTTTATATAATGACGAATGAATATTCTTTTGAATGCACCTATGGCAAAAGTCAGACACAATTGTGGCCATAGTAGATATTCATGCTGTATTTTTGATGGTTTTTTTCCAATTGCTGCCTTTAGTTGTTTTAACTGTGAAGCAGTCATGAAAATCTTAAGTAAGACTGTGTGACTATGAAACACTTCACTCCACGTTATTTAGTGAATCACATCATTCTAAAGAAGAGTTAGCAGCCAGCAAAATCTGAATAAAATTTGAAAACAACATAATATGAATATCTATCACTCATAGAACGGAAATTAACGATCCGCTGCTGATGCTTTTATACCTTTATACATATCTAACCTGCAGTAAACTCTCTATACCTTGATGTTTCAGGGACCTCATGAAAATGTTTGACAGAGAGAGGTTAACTTACAGATGTTTGGAATATCTAAACCTAAAAATATAGAGCAAATATTTTGGGAGTCAATATTTACTTCATCATATAGAAGAGTTTGACAATCAGAAGTTTGGGGTATAGATAATTTACTGTATCTAAATAAATGGGTAGACTGAAAATAAAATGCGAAGTGGTAAATCAAATATGATAAAGCCCTCAGGTCACCCAGACTGACCACAAGTCTATAGTCTGGGATTGGCGCAATGTTGTCTTCATGCCGTTACACACATAAGTGTCAACGGACATTTGAGAGCAAGGATGAATCATCATAGGGCTTGTTTGGATTATTGACCAATTATTTTCAATGATGTTTAAGAGTCTCAGAAGTAAAAGTTCATCCACATTGTGATTATCTTTCAATACGGGCCACCTAGACATTCATGGAAAGGGAATGGGACTTTCATAAACAATTTCTTCAAGTTTTATATTGACACATGTAACTGGGACAAAATGCCCTTTAATAGCTAAATTGAACATATCATCAAAATTGACAGCAATTCAATAATAGGCCAATAGAATCAAATTGAAATCATCTGCAGAATACAAAACAATTATGTGCCAAACTCACACCTTATTTTTCTCTTATTTCCACAAACCTCCTTACACCTTATTTTTATATTATTTCCAAACCTCCTTACACCTTATTTTTATATTATTTCCACAAACCTCCTTACACCTTATGTTTTTTAACTTATTTCCACAAGACTAAAAAGTTTGTATCATATCCCAATTCATGCAAACAAGAATTTAAATACTTTTAAAGCCAATTCTCATGCCCTTTATAGACAAAGAATACATGATATTGCCTAAACAATAAGAAAAAGATGTAAATTCTTTGATGGAACTCTGAGTATCAGCAAGCCCTCAGGTCACCCAGACTGACCACAAGTCTAAAATCTGGGATTGGCGCGATGTTGTCTTCATGCCGTTACACACATAAGTGTATACGGACATTTGAGAGCAAGGATAAATCATCATAGGGCTTGTTTAGATAATTGACCAATTATTCTTAATCAATTTTAAAAATCTATAAAATAAGATTTTCATCCAGAATTAATCTGCGATTATTCTTCAATGTGGCAAGCTAGACATTCATGACAAGGGAATGGGACTTTGATAAGCACTTTCTTAAGTTTATACCAAGTGTTCATAGAACATTGATGATGACCCTCCCCCCTCCTCAAAGACTTATGTTGCAGGAAAAAAATATGTCATTGAATAGCTAGAGTGAACTAATCATCAAAATAGAATGCTTGTAAATCAAAGACCAATGGAACCAAATTGAAATCATCTGCTGATAACAACAGAAAATGTTTACAACTTTATTTCTCATATTTCTAAAAACTCATTACATGGAAGGATGTTACTAATCTCATTAAATTATTCTAATCATTTAATATGTACTATTCAACTTCATTGCAAATGCTGTCTGCGTAAAAATCAATGAAGTACTTGGAGTTAGCTAATTGACCACTCTAAGTATAAGCAAGCCCTCAGGTTACCCTGACTGACCACAAGTCTAAAGCCAGGGATTGGCGCAATGTTGTCTTCATGCCAATATACACACATAAGTGTAAATGGACATTTGAGAGCAAGGATGAATCATCATAGGGCTTTAAAAATCAGATGGACCAGGACAGCATTAAAAGCTGACTGAAATTAGAGGCTGATTCAACTCACTACTTTCTGATAGTTTCTGAATCTTTTTGCAATAGGAGATGTGAGAAACCAAAATGATAACAACTGGAGAAAATGCACAAGATGAGTAACTTTCAATTTATCACAATGGCTTTTGTTCAGTATTACATAGGAAATAGTACTTCTCTTACTTAAGAACCATTGTATGATTTTGTTATCAAATTATAAAGTTAACAAACCCCATTTGACACAATGAATCATTATAAAATCAAGGCAATAAAAATATCTCAATGTCACTTAATTTGTAAACAAATGCATCTTTCTCAAAATGAATTGCTGTAAGCTAAAATAGTTGTATGGTCAAGTTATGGAAAAATCCAAAATAGGGAAATGAGATATAATCATCGTACCTGGAGTAACAACCTGTTGTCCCTGCTGAATCTTTTTGATAAGATTTCCAGAGGAGAGAATAGTCGTCATTCCACCTTGAGTCGTCTTCAAAACAGAACCAGAAACTATGCTAGTGATGTTCTTCAGGACACTGGGACTTGCTGCAAGAGAAACAAGAGAGGTTTGTCATACTAATCTAAAGGCTATAAACCTGTATAAAAAGAGCTCTCACATTTCCCCCATATTCTTTTTTGTTGACTAGAGGTTTTACTGTGTCAATAATTTACCATTTTTATCCTGTCACTACTGTCATTTAATTTGGGACCGATAACTAGGTGCCGTATAACATTTGTGATATCCGGCACAAACCATATAACACATCCACATGACAACTCATGACGTCATAAGAACGACATGACATCATGTTTACATCATTCTCTTCTTACTTTTTCCTTTTTTCTCGTGATTATTTACATCTTGTTTGTTTGAAAGAATACATAAAGGTAACAGGATAAAAAGAATAGATGTTTGGTGTCTTTGAATGGGAAAAGTCATCGGGCTCGGCTTCGGATTATTATCCGTTTCGCCTTCGGCTCACCGGATAATAATCCAAAGCCTTGCCCGATAACATATCCGATTCATGACACCAACCATCTAATCTCTATTTACATTTCCTAGGATTCATCGTAACAAGGCTAAGGTTTCAAAGCATTCTACCAAAGAACACAAAACCAGTGGGGCTTGAACCCTTAACTTCCTGAGTCCATAACCTTAATCACCAAGGACGCCTTTTCATCTTGACCAGGCCTGTTTAACTTGTGATACCCTGGCTTAATCTTGAGTCTTTATTCTAAACAAGAGCTTTAAAATTTACAACATTGATTATTTGTGTCAACTTTCATTTTTTGAATTAAGCTGATATTTGAATTTGAAAGGATAATAACAAAAGAATAAACAAGCATAAACTTTTAAGAGGCAAAATCACAAGTATTAACAGGTGGACCAACCAGCAAGCTGACCATTCATAAGAGCATCAAAATTCCTATGCGAGGTATTCAAAATTTCAATGAAATTATCAAATTTCCTTACGTATACCATTTTAAGAGATAATGACATATTCATGCCACAAGAAAGATAATAAAGTTTAAATGTTAGGTAGATAGTTGTCCACCACTTTTGTGTTCACAGTACCTGTTACAACATTCGTAGTGGTGGTGAGTCCAGTATGAACAATTTTTCCCTGACTGTCTAGTAACCGCTTCTGTTGCATGGCTGCCCTCTGTTGTTTTAGCTGCTCTTCCATCTGTTGTTTAATCTGACTAGCATTCTGTTGGGCTTGCTGTGTGCTCAACTTCTCCTGTAGAGCTGCCCTTTCTTTCTCAACTCTGTAACATGACATAGATATTTGTTAAATAACAGAGATACTTGGTTATCATTATATATCAAAACAGCTTAAACAATAAAGCATCAATTAGCCTGACAATACTTGAACAAGGATTTCTTAAAATTACTGCATCAATTATCCATCCATTCATACATTTTCTGTTGTAGGTATAAATTAAGTGTTTATTCCCATAAAAAGATATTGCATGGGGTTTCTACGGAAAACGAAAAGATTAACTGTTGAAAGAACCAAATGGTCTAAAGTTAATAGCATGACTTACTTTTCCCCAAACATTTTGATTTCCCAGAGTTCCAAAACTTCTTCAGGCATCCATGTTTCAGTGACACTAGGTTCTGTTAGTCGTGGAGATTCAGCCCTCTTTCGTTCTCGAAGTCCGCTTCTTTGGGGAGTATATTTTTCTAAAAGATGGGTAGATATTTATTGCTTCATTTGCAAAAAAAAAAATAATGCAATGGCCTTTTACAACTTGATAGTATTCTTTTATGAAAAGCTAATTTCCTAACCTAGTCAGCTGTTCATTGAACAATTCCCATCTGTCATTGTAACAGTATTCCAATTTAACCTCAACATAATCAAGCATTTTGTTTGAACCATTTACATTCTACAAGACAAGAATTACTTAAGACTTCCTCTCATTTGCCAATTTTAATACAAGGAATGGCTCAATACAAATATATCGCTTTCATAACCGTTCAGTAAAGTTAGCCATGAATTATCAAGCTACCCATTATATCGTTCAAATCATAGTAGAGAGAAATTAGCAATTTTATTTAATTTGTTGACTGGACTTTGTGGAATTGGGCCTTACCCATTTCCAATTAAATAATTCAACAGTATGCATTTGCAAAGGACTAACATCTTTTTAGACCAATAAATAAGTTGTGTGCCAAAGGAGAAATTGTTTCTAAAATTCCATAAGATTTAAAAGTAGAAATGTGTTGAGATAACTTATAATTTAAAACAAACCTTTAGGTTGCTGTGGCACTCCAAGAGGAACCACAATCTTTCTAACCAAGAATTCAGATCTTAAGCCATAAGGCCCAATGTCTCTCCTCTTCAACAGTTCCTTGGTGGTAATCTCAGTCTCTGTCGACACTGTGTTTGTCCCGCCCGCTGGAGACCGTGTCGACATGTCATCCCATCGGATACTCGCCCACAATATGCGTAGATGAAGGGCCGCACCGGCGAGAGATTTTATTGTCTGGATTCTGTACCTAAATGCTGTTTTAAACAAAGGCCTGGGGCAGGGATACGGCCAATTCACATTGCTCATTTTACAGTCATATTTGAACCCAGTCACTTCAATCTTACCAGACTTTCTGGCAAGTTTTCTCCCTTCCCACCTTTCCAAAATGAATAAGCTTTTACCCGAGCTGCACTTGAATTTGTGGGCTGGTGGGAGAGAAGTCTTTTTAGTTCCTTTCTTTTTCACACCTGTTTTTGTCACTTTAACCAACTGAATGGGATTTTTAGTGTGCCTTGTAGGGGGAATTTTAGCACGGAGATCTTCCACAGACATCTTTTCCAAAGCTTGCTTAATGAATTGCTGCGCTTGTGAATAAGTCAAGGTTTGCCCAGTTTTCTGTGCAATCAGCTGAGCCAGATTTCCAGGTATTGAGATTGTTGTAGTTTTCTTACCAGATGGTGATGTTAAACTAGCAGGTTTGTTTGTAGCACTACTTGGGTTTGGTTTTTTGTCAGACGTCTCTGCTAAGTCTTTATTGACAGGCACATGAACAACTTTAGGTTGGTTTGCACTAGAGCTACTGGGAGTGCTTGTAGAAGTTTCAGAAGAAGCACTAGCCTTGGCTTTCTCCCCCTTATCATCCACAACATCTACATTTTCTTCTCCATTCCCACTTTTATTGGCACTTTTATCTGCATCAGTTTTACTGGGTTGTTGTTGTTTGTTTTCATTGTCTGGCTTACACTCAGAATCCTCCTCATCCACCTCCATTTCAACATCAGCCGCATCATCAACATCTATATCGTCCTCTTCCTCCTCTTGTTCCGATTCAAATCGACACACAGCTGAGTAACACTGGCCACCAGGTATACCACCAGACACACACAAGGGAGAGTAACAAACATATTTAACTGGCTTGGGTTTCTTCTTCTCAATGTCTACAGATGTTTCAGACTTTGACAATGAGATTATCTTTTTTTCTGGAGATTCTGACACATCGTGTTTCTCTTCTTTAGCTGCCTCAAGTCTCAACTTCCACTGAATCTGTTGTTCAATCCCATCCCGCTGTTTTTTCTCCATCTCCTCCAGTTTTGTTCGTCTCTCTAGTAAATGATCCAATCTGGAGTATGGTTTTGTAACTTTTGGATAGTATGTATGCTCAGACAATGACTTACTGACGTCAATAAGGTCAACATCACATTTTTTTGTCAATAATGAATAAGCCTTCAAGTTGGCTTTTGATATATTTCCCTGAGATAGCCTCAACATTTTCATTTCCTTTTTGGGCGACACATGTTCAATGTCAACATCTACATGTATATCCTTTGTGTCTTTGTCAACATCCACCTCCATAGGCTCTTCCTTTATATCAGTATGCTCATTCATCTCAGTTTTCACATCTACATTTGCGTCACCATCACTTGGTTTGACATCTGCAGCACCTTCAGCAGTGACCTTCTTTTCATCAACATTTGACACAGAATTGTCGCTTGAGACCACTGTCTCCTCTTTAACCTGCAGACCTGGATCACTGGAGACCGTTGTAGGTTTATCCTCACTCGTATCCATGCTTTCTGTCTTAACTGATGGTTCATTGGAGTCTGGTTCCTCTTTCTTGGGTTTGTTGTCTGCAATGTTTATCTCATTTTCAACATCTTTCTTGTCTGCAAGAGAAACAATACAAAAGGTAGCATTGATCTTCGTAACACAGGAGGACATGCAGCAGTCTTTTGTATGCATTATTCAAAACATATTTCCATACATTCTATGTTGTGACTGAAGTGATCATCTCATTCTAATGAATACCCACACTATAGAAAAAGAGATTAGAAAAATTACCTTTCTTTTTAACATAATGACTACCTTTTCTTTATGGCATATGGTAGAAACTTATCCAGCAGAAAGGATAAAGAGCCATATACAATCCATTTCTCCTTTTGTCATAAAAAATTTCTAATCCTCTTCTGCAGGTATATCTAAAACTAATAATATGAAGAAAGAGGTTAACGAAAAGACAAGACAGTAAGAGAAGAGCTCAAATAAAACATTACCCGAGCCTAAATGCTGCCCTTAGGATGTAATTTTCAAATTGGAAAGTCTTCATCAAAAACAATACAATATCATTACTTTTCAATAAATAAAAATTAAAAAAGGAAAATACCATCATCTGTTTCGCTGGAACCAAGTATTTTGTTTTTCCTGTTCTGCAGTTTTTTTGCAGCAGCCCTCAGTCCTACGGTGTCTTGTGGAACTAGATTTGATGCTCTTGTGTTGCTGATCCAAATCCAGCCATGGCCACCACTCACCCGGTACTCTTCTCCTCTCTGCTTGTAGACCTGGAATAGGGTTATCATGGTCATACAGTACAGTGGTCATACAGGGCAATATCTTAGCCTTGTTGAAATAAATTAATATTGAATCGAAATGGAGAGGTTTCTAAGACTTTTTCAAGAGTTATCTAGTTATATCTATGCTACTGTATTTGTATCTTAGCTTCAAAGTACTCTTTTAAAGCCTCTCAATGCTTTCCCACATTAGGGACGTTGTAGAACACTTGGAGATGAAAGAACCACATTGATTGAACACTGTTAAGAACATGGGCCATACACAGTTTTGGTTCATTTGATGAGGTCGTTCATCTGATGAGGTCTGGCCTCATCAAATCAAATTATTGGAGCCTAAGTCAAAATCAAATTAAAGATTAAGTAACTGTCAATTCAAAGTTAAATAGGTGAATAAGATATAGAGATAAAAACAATCATTTAGATACTTATTGGTATAGATGATTGCTAAGGAAAGGTTGACTCCTCTTATTTTACATTCATTAAGTAAGGGAGCACCACCTCACAATAATTCTTGACTAAAACATTCCAGCAAGATGACATAATGACAATAGCAATAAACTGAATGTAAGCTAGTTTACTTTAACTACTTTATATCAAGACTAAAATAATATTACATGCATATTAGCGTATTATTGAAAGGTTTGCCAACAACTAAGATATCCAACATACCTGATGTTTAAGACCCAATGTATATTTAATCCACACTAAAGGGCGAGACAAGTCATCATCTGCAAACTTCTTCATCTCTTTTTCTTTTTTCTTCATTTCTTCTCTATCAAAAGAAGTTATTCGCTTCAGCTTCACATGCCCTTTAACACAAAAATATTCATGGTATAGGATATTTATCAAAATTTCTCTCCAAAGAGTAAAAACCATTTATGAGGATATTTAAAAGATGTGTACATTTTTCCATTCTTTTCACATGCTCTTTACATCCATAAAAAGATCACAAAATCTACTGTGAAAGCATGTACACAAATTGTGCATATGCTTTAATGATCTTCTGAGGAAATTTCAACAGCTAACTATCTTGTCTGATAAAACTCTTTGTTGCAGTATTAGAGTAGCTTCAATCAGATCAATATAATGAGTATCAACATATTAAAAAGGTGGAATGAGGGATGCAAGATGTTAAAGGAAAAGTCACTCACAGACTTTTCTAGGTTTTTCCATATGGGACATAGTTCTGTACACACACACAAACTCTAGGTAAATATGTCATACAAGATAATCACAATGTCAGGTTTCAACCCACTGCATACAGCTGTTAAAGGGATATCTGCTTATGTACAGACAATAACTAAAGATCCTCCATCCATCAAAAAGGCAATAGTTTCAGTCATGTAATCCAAAAAGGGATATCTGCTTACAGACGATAACTGCAGATCCTCCATCCATCAAAAAGGCAACAGTTTCAGTCATGTAATCCAAAAAGGATTGTTGCTTTGAGCTTGGAGCAGTCATGAAACACCATTTAAGACACAAACACATTAAATACATTATCAAACAATAATGACATTTAACCACTTTGTTGCAGACGACTCTGGAAAACATTGTGGGAAAAGGAGAAATTGCCTGTGTCGTGCGGTTTTTCCTTTTCCCACAATGTTTTCTGCTCAGAAGATTATTTAAATCACATTTTGGAATGTCGTCTGCAAACTTTTTCAGTTTGGGACCATCAAAATTTGGTATTTGATAAAGGGTTAATACATACCTAATGCCTCATGCCACACTGTCAGCATCAAAACTGGTTTAATCGATGCTTCAAGGATGGAAATGGCTAGACTAAAGTCCTCTGGTTTTGAGCACTGATGCAATGCTTTAATCCATGACTGTCTGTGAAGCTGCCAGTTGGGATGGAGAAATGGTGATGCAATGCTGCTTTCTAGCTGGGATAATGTTAACCGCAGAGTGGACACCGTCATGATTTTGTTCCCATGCACAGTGCCATTCCACTTAAATTCACTTAAGTTTGTCAGACTAAATTTGTGAGACAGGTATCGTTTCTTATCTCTCTCCTCATTGTGTTGATGTTTATTCAAGGCCAGAGTTTGGGATGTGTATTGGTTCACATACTGTTTGTAAGATCCATCCATTCCTGAAAGTAACATAATATTGTGAGATAATAATATTTTAACATCTATATGTACATATAATTCATCTAAATTAGAAGAATTAAGTTTCCAACTGTGTCACATTCTTCTCTAAACATGTTAAATGCACTTAAAATTGAATGCATTACAATTGGGTTGAGGCTCTGTTGAGTCAAGAGCTGTTCAAGGGTTCAATCAAGACTATAGTAAATGCTTCATGTGTATGAAGCACTTACTATAGTCTTGCATTGAACCCTCTAGTTATTGTAACGTGGAATAAAAGAAATTATCCAAATGACAGGTTTTTATTTACGGAAAGCATTAAAGCCTTTAACCATTTACTGTTCAAAAAAATCAGGGAAAAAGAAAAACAATTATAAGCACGGGCTAATTCTCCTTCTGTAACAATAATTCAAACTTTATAAAATAATTCAAAGAGTTTGCCCTGCAGTCTGGGTCACTTAAATGGGCAAACTTACCAAAACTGGGGTGGAATCAGGGGGTTGTTTTCTTTTCCAGATTTGCCTCTGTTGTTAAGCAATTCCATAGTTATATAATCTAAGCTAATGCAGAAAGAAAATCTAAACTCTGATTGTATTTATAGCCCATTGTCAATTTTGGACTTGTAAAAAAAATCCATACGAGATTCTTCATATTGTATATTAACAAAATGTCCTTTTCTGCAAATGATTTTAAGTATCATCTTCAAATCAATTCAATTATCAACAAAAACGTTCTCCGATAAGAGACATTAATTCATGATCTTACCAAGTTTAAAATATTGCTGTTGTTGGAATATTGATGAAGAGCCCGACATCTTACTGCGGGTGATTTTGGTTATTTCACCATCTTTGTTGATCACAAGGACTTCGTCTGTGGTTGAAGACGAAGATTTTGATCCAGAAATCTTTATGTTCGTGGAGCCCATGACGGAATCACTAAACAACTTTGGGGTCAGGGAACCTGTCTTGGATCGTGTCACCATTTTACCTGTAATTATAAACATAACATAACTTGGGTCTTCATAACAAGGCTCAATAGACTTCTGCATTGTTTCAACAGCTGCTCAGGATACCATATTTTGTGTGTACAGGTTAGAAATGTGTAGTTTTGATGATTCTGACAAATACCCTCAATATAGGGATAAGAGAAAATTAGATTTAATTGCGTTTGCCTCTAATCTATGCCTTTGGATTCATAACTGATATTGTTTGCTCTATACTACCAAGCTTAATAGCGAAAAAGAGCAATCTCCAAAATGATGGTATGAATAGCAGAGATTATTCTGGTATGATAATTGAAAATGCATTAAGCTACAACTTGCTTTTAAACACTGATACGCTATTCTCATTCTTAAAACAGTTTCTTTTAAGTTTCATTATAAGTGTTGAGAAAAAGGACAGGGGGTAAACAAGACTTTAAATACACTAAACATAAACATGTTTTGTATGAAAATAAATCACCTCATCCAAGACTGCAAAAGTAAATTTATGTCAACAAACAATTTTTTTGTTAACCCTTATCTCTAATCTAACTGTAATGGACTGTAGTACTACTAAATAGTTTAATGCAATATCATGTTTGTTTATACTAACCAGAAGCTTGTCCATTTTCAGACTCGCTTTTTTGTTCTTCGTTTTTATCTGCAGAATCCGTTTTCTTAGGCCCTACACAAATTTTCATTTGACCGCCATCTTTATTCATTACAACAAATGTGGTTCCTTTCGACTCCTCGTCCTTGGTTGTTGGACAAACAGACTGAATATTCATGATGCCAGATTTCTGCTTGTTTTCTGGATTGATCACAATGATTTTATCCCCAGGTTTGGACTCTCCCTCCTGACCTGACGATTTGTCACCATTAGGCTTGCTGTCCTGTGATTCTCCATCAATCCCTAAACTATTGTTATTATCCCCAAGTTTATCACCATCTTTTTTATTCAACACAACAACTCGAGGTTCTATCATTTTAACAACATCTTTGTTCTCCGAAGACGGTGAATGTTTCACACTGGTAATGGTTTTTGTTGTTGTCGTTGTAGTTGTGGTTTCTATGGTCTCTGTGGCAATCAAGTTCCCGCTGTTAGTTGTTGAGATGACTTCGGTTGTGGTAAATGTGTTTGAAGTATCTGTAGTATTAGACTGTAAAGTGGTGACCTGTTGATGAAAGTTACAAATATTTACTTTAATATTTACTTTATAGCTATCACGATGGATCTTTACTATATTCAACAATTCATGATGATCTAAAATGACAGAATCGGCAGTTTCAGTGCTATATTTCAACTTAATAAATTTTATACATGTAATCATTAAAATGGATTCAAACACCCCCCAATTACAGTATTTCAGAGTTAATTAGGGTTTGTTTCTTGATTGCCTATACTATGAGGATTGCTCTCCACAAAATCATGTTTGTTTTTTGCTTGTTTAAAACTGAAAACACCAGCTTAAAAAAAGGTCATGAAAAAACCTTTCATCATAGAATTTTGACTACAGTGACCAAAGAGTATTTGATTGTTATGAGCAATAAGTCTGTTTGCAAAATTCTTCACTAAGGTTTCATCAGTTGACTAAATGTGTTTTGAAATGACAAACTTTGAACCTATAGATTAAGAGTCTAACAACAAGTTCAATAAAACCTACTATGTTCTCAGAGATGTCCATTTCTTCCTCAACCACTTCCCCATTCTGCAGTTCCTCATCTACATCTAATATATTCTCTTTCGATTCCTCCTCCTCCAACCGTTTCCTGATTTCATCTTCCTCCTTTGCTTTCCTCTCAGCTTCCTCCTTCTTTTTCTGTTCAGCTCTCTCAGTTTGGATCTTTTCTAGGTTTGCTGTAGACAAAAAATATATGTTAACCTTTTTCTAGGTTTGCTATTGACAAAAAATATCTATTAACCTGCTATAACTTGCAAGCAAAATTCAAATTACTGTCTGCCTAAACTTGATCTTTTCTTGCCTGATAAACACCCAGTCTCGATACAAAAAGATATAAGTAATCTCTTCCTTACCAAAAAACAAAGGTCTACTCTCTGTTTCTTTTGTATTGGATTCAACACCTTGTAAATTGTTCAGTTATACTATGCTTTCCTTAGATTCACCAGTACTGGGCTAGGGCACTGAAGTGTCTTGACAAAGTGCAGTCCAACAAAACAAGTTGTTTTGGTTGGCCTGGAACAGGGTGACAAGACGACTTAACTACTGGGCAACACAGGTCACCTTTCTAAATGCTGGAAAAGTCCTTTCTAGTCATGAATTATTTACTAAGACACAGAATAGCCTATTTTTACCATGGCTTTTTAATTCATCTCTATTACATAATTGTATAAACACACCTGCAGCAGTAGATTAATACTCAACCATTGTAACATATCTAAATCAGATGATTAAAGAATTATAAGTCAAAAAAGAAAGATTTTTTCATGACCAAAGTCTCTATGTTTCCTTCAAAATCAGTGAAGGAAGTGTTTCACGTTTATATCGTTCACATTTCTACCTTTTGATTTGAACAAATGTGAATTTTACAAGAGGGAAATTTTTGAAAGAATTTGATTTGAAACATTCCTTTTCTGGTTTATTGATAATAAGACAGCTTTTCAAAAAAGGTTTTTTTCTTTAAATCAGCTGTTATCATTTTCAGCAGATCTTTTGACCAGGAAATGGTAAAGAAATAAAAAGCAAGATATCCAGGAGGAACCATCAATCACCCTCAGGTCAGCAGCGACACCCTTTCCACAATGGACTAAATATTTCTAAATCTAAAATTCAATCAAGGTACAAATCTAGACATTACCTTTTTCAATTTCAAGAGCAGATTTCTTTCCATTGTTACGTTCTTTTGTCAGCTCTTCAGTAATTTTCATCTGTCGAACGATGTCGTCTCTCATATCACTCAGTACAAAACACAGTTCTCGTTCAAACCCACCCCTATCAAACACATTCACCAACTCCTCAATCTGGCCAGGGGTGCTATAGTACCAAACCTCATTCTCTCCTTCCCTGTAAAAACAACAGTAATATCTGATCAAGACAATACTTTGCAAGAGGTCCATGATTTGATAATAATTAATTTCTAATTTCAACCCTGCATGAGATGCATTTTTTTTTTACTCATTTTTACTTTTCAACAAAACAACAGATGACACTCGTCTTTAGGATCTTTTGTAAAAGATATAGTGACTGAATTATATGTGTTTTTTTATTCAAATTGCTTTTAAGTTAGTTATAAGTAAGCTTTCCACTGTCATAACATGACATTTGTTTACATATGGTTTGTATTATTGGGTTTTTTAAATCGTGTCAACTATTTTTTCAGTTATTTTTCAATGCCTGGCTAATCATTGATGGAGTAAGAATGTTACTGCACCTAAGGCTGATCAAGCTAAGGCTGATCAAGCTGTATATAACTACTGATATTCTGTTAGACAAAAATACAAATCTACCTGTACTATGATTTGAACCTTTTCAGAGAGGGACCTGGTAGTTGCAAATTTGGTGCTTTAACCATTAGGCCAGGAGAGGTCTATAAATTGGGTATAAGATTTCTTACACTATGATCCGTCGGGACAAAAACCAATATTTTCTCCCATGTCTGTCATAACCTAATGGATCCTGTCTGCAGAGCAAGCCTCCTCTTTCTGCCTCAGACACACAATCTGTAACACCCTTAACCTGTCAAACAATTCAAAACACTGTCTAATATGGAATATTGTGAAAGTTGAATATGTTTTAGAGTAGTTTGCAAATATTTGGATTTGATGAAGTTTTTTTGTTTATATCACAACTATAGTTTTTCTGTTAAATTGAGATATGCCAGTGCTTTCACACCAATTAACAGCTAACAGGATATTACTTTTCTATAATCTATTGTGTTGCACTTCAGATCAACATCTTATACCTGTACACAGATATATTAATATCATTTTATCAGACTCTTTTGCCAAAGAATTACATGCAACTTTCTGCTTTGTCTTGGCATTTTTATCTTACTTAATCCATGAGCAATTTGCAATTTACCAAACACAGACATTCATATCAATTTATCAGACTCTTTTGATAAAGAATTACTAGCAACTTTCTGCTTTGTATTGGCATTTCTATCTTAGCAAATCCAGTGGCAAATTGCATTTTACCAAACAAATAATTGTTATTGCACATCTGTAAATGATATATAGGGTTGTCATTAAGAGCCAGTCTATTTGACCTCTTCAAATGACTTTGGTCAGCTCAAATAACAAAATATATGATAGGCGGTCATAAGTAACACCTAATGTTTGTTGGGTGTTTGCTTCATTGACCTCCTCAAATTGAAAAATGGTCTCACATTAATAACAACCCTAAAATATATACCTGATGCGCCCTGCAAACCAAACATAACCAGTCATCGTCCGGGACTTGTTCTAGAGGAGGTTCAACACAGGTGAGATGGTAAACAGCAGAGCAAGTTTCACAGCACAGCAGGTCCCCAAGTCTGTTAAATAGACACATTTGTATTGAACATTGAACTCAACTAATGTTGAAATCATTGCTTTAAGCAAAAGGATACATGAGTTTGTTCTAACACCATCATAATAATGTATGGGAGAATCATGACAAATTAAAACTAAAACTTTTAGTAATTTTGTATGTCAAAATGGTCAATGTCTCCTTTGGCTTTCTTATTTCTTGTATTACAATATAATATTCAAAGCTAAATCATGTTGAACGCACAGAAGAAAATGTGT
Source organism: Cerastoderma edule (assembly GCA_947846245.1). Lineage (NCBI taxonomy): Eukaryota > Metazoa > Mollusca > Bivalvia > Cardiida > Cardiidae > Cerastoderma > Cerastoderma edule. Next base: position 16,543,083 of record OX401406.1, read on the forward strand.
ATCTTTATTCAAATAAATAATATATTATAAAATAAGTATGCAGGGGAAAATTAATCTTACTTGTGACAAGCTCTGCAGTGGTCATCATAGGTGATATTGCCCTCATTCATTATTTCTTCTCTCACTCTATTGGTACTGAGAAACAAGTCTGTTAATGTTTGGAGGACTTTGACTTTGTCTGACACACTCACAAAAGGGAAATCTGGCATTTCTAATACACCTATTGCATCATCGAAATCAGCAGCTGAACTTCCATCACTTTCTAGAAATGACCGAATTATTTCTGGCCAAGTCATTGCATCGTTAAAGAAAAGAGCAACATTAATACTATCTTTTGTGTCAGAAGGGCCAAATGTGGTGCTGTTACTGTCTTCTTCCCTTAATATTGCTCGGATTAACATGACATTTATTTCTGCTAAAAGACTACACTGCTCATCACTCAGCACAGATGCACACATATCCTCAAATGTGAATGGGGACAACCTGGCAATGATTCTAAAATGTCTCAAAATCTCGTATATTCCTAAACATTGCATTATGTATTCATTTGGTATTAGTAAATCTGTTGAACTTGGTGGTAGAACAAGGGCAGGAACATCTAGATCATCTGGTATGTCAGGACTCTTAGGGCGCCGGAAGAAAACAACTTTCCTTCGCGAAGATGATGTACTACCATTTTCAATACTTTCAACACTGAAGTCAGAATCGGAGTCCTCCTCAACATTAAAGGAATCATCGGAAAGGTTGTCATCAAGATTTGAAACATTATCCAAACTTTCACTGTCCTGTGCAAAAGATCCAGCCCCTGCACTGTCTCTTGACAGTTCATCATCATCATTAAATATGTTTTGTGACAGGTTTTGAATAAAAGCTCTTCCTTTGCTAGCTGCATCTCTCAACTTGCCCCTCTCAGATTTGGCCCTGCTTGGTGTTCCTGCTGGAGATATGTTTACCGGTGTGCTTGACCTGGAATTCCCATCTCCCACGAAACCTCCGCCAAACGCTTTAGGTTTTCTCAAAAAATTTGCAGATCTTGGCGTTACCGTTCTTGGAGGCCTTCCACGGGCCCGACCCCTCCCGCGACCCGTCATGACTGATTCACGTAATCCTGGTTTGGGTTTCTCACATGTATACACTCAAATGTAAACAAATACACGTGCTCATGGTTGGGAATTTCGCGAATTAGAATCCATGTTTGTAAATTTAGAAGCCGCCATTTTCCATAATCAGGTCACGTGACCTTTTGAATAGCGTACAAAAGCGGCGATTTCAAATGCCCAGTCCACTATATATGAAATATACCACCTGTTTTCAAAGAAGCTAACATAGTTCTATCATACTGTTAACATTTCTTTTCCAGGTAACTCTTGAAAGTACCACAATACTGCTAAAGACAAAGTTTTTCTATTGTATTTCACGATAGATGGCCCGACGCGGCTTTACACATAGACTATGCAACCGAGTACGGTATTGGATAGATTCTTTGTGTGAAATTAATCAAATATGGACTTAATTCGCTATTTTTTCTTCCTTGATGTCATCTGCCAATCGAAAGCATATGAAACTAGTATGGCTTATGTTACAAAAGTTTAAGTGTCGGACCAGAATGAGTACTTAGTTGTATCAGAGAAAAATAGACATTAAGCCATTGACCAATCAGAAAGAGCGTAACAAAATGTTATAGGTTAATTAAATGACGGCATTAAGCGAGACTTTACGTTAAAACGCGAGAGATAAAAAAAAAAAAGTCTGCGAATATTGCCAGTATTTAAACAAAATTCACTTCCCAAAATAATTTGGAGTTGTCTGTCCGTGTCAACTTTTCAAGATTTTCACTTAAAAAAGTATAACTTGTATCCCTCGTAGTTTTTCGTAAATGTGGCCTGATAGCGCTTCCAAAATGTCAAATTTCCGTCTTGAACTTTAGGGGTTTTCTCAAAGAGTTTGAGTAGTTCTACTTTCCGGGGGGTTTGTACGCGTGTACCTCTGCTGTCAAACAACCCGTCAAACACCACTTTACTTGGAGACAAATTTGTACAACAAATTGCTTTCTCTTTAGAGTTTGTAATAACCTTACCACTGGTTAGGCAGACATCTTGAACGACTTTCACAAAATACAAATACCTTTTAATGCTTTCGACTATACAAGCCTGTGTTGTTGGTACATACATCAATATCATGACATTCGGCGAAATAAATAAAGCTTTTCAGAGACTCGTGACCTCAGTGCCCCAAACTGCGGAAGCCCATTAGGGCCATTTTGAGTTAGAACTTAGAATGCAGTAATTAAGACTTAGAATTTAGAAGTAAGATCATAGGAGTAAAGTGGTCCGTAAAGACGGAAATATTTATAAAGAGTGTCTCTAGTCTCTGTTGTGTGTTCTTCATTATTTTTTTTTAACTTTGTTCTGCAACGCATATAGTGTCTTTTTGATTAGTTTCTAAAATTAATTAAAATTTCGAACTTGGATCTTAGATATAAGAACTTAGATCTTAGAACTTAGAAATTAGATCTTATTACTTAGAACTTAAATCTTAGAACTTCATCTTATAACTTCAAACTTAGGACATCGTTGACCTAGATACATTCTCAATATGAATTATTTGAAAGTGACACTTTGAATGTTCATACTACAAAGTTCTATGAACTAATGAAAAACGTACTTTATACACTTGAGTTCACTCTTTTCAAACATATTCACACATTTAAGGTCATGTTTGATTATGGTCCATACGGATTAACGAATAAGGTCACCTTGTCAAATGCAATATTTCACTTTATGTGTTTCTTCCCATTGGTCAGAACATCTAACAAAATATGACGGCAATTCACTGGGCAAACGGTTATGATCAATAATGTTTCGGGCTATCTTTTTCTATGATCTAATTTCTAAGTCCTAAGATGTAAGTTCTAAGTAGGCTACGAATTGCTACCTTCTAAGTTCTAACTCAAAATGGCCCCAATGGGCTTCCGTACCAAACACTTAGAGCTCTAAAGATTGAAACCATCGCCAGTGGGCGTGTCCTCATGTGCGTGTGTGTGTGCTGTGTGCTGTAAGTCTGGTCGTGTTCATTTATACATCAATACCTTTCCCTGTCTTTATAGTCAGACCGCAACTCGAACCTAGGACCTCCAAAAACTATGCGCAGCCCTGTACCTGCTAACACATCCAACTCTACCTTGAGCATGTAGTTATAAACCCCTGCTACGTAGTTTGCCGCAAAATTGAAAATCCGTCCCTAGTTTTTGGGGCACTGGGTTCATTTTCAGAGTATTGCAAAATCTCTGTTACAACCACGTTTCAAATAAAATACCAATTTTGAAGTAATTACTTATGTTCTCGTGTTTTATTTCAAAACTGGTTGCGATGTCTAGCCACTTTTGAAATAAACTATTCGGAGGAAACGATTTTGAATAAACTTGGACAGATTGACACGGACAATCGTTTATAAGCATTTTACAAGAGCTAATTATTTCCTCAAATTAGTCGCCTTACCTGAGTTTACCACACATCCTCTTGGTTTGATCAAAAGACATAATACAAACTATCATGTCTTTGTGGTTTGAGTTGATTAAAGAATTCCCGTTGAATTTCGTGTGGCTTTACATTTTTTTTATATCAAAAATGATTCTGCAGGCGGATTCATTATTTATGAGACCGTAACAAAACTCAACTAGTATAGACATCTAACAACCGTTTGGGCAACAATGGACTTTTTTTTATTTCGTTTAATTGAAACCCGAAAGACCCCCTTCATCCAAGCACCAACTTGGTTTGCTTACAAACATCACAACATTGCCGATTCTTTTCTAAAGCATTTGCACCAAAATCAGTAGTAACGTAATGCTATGATATATTCAATGATAGTGCTTCTGACCGACCAATAACTTACAAATGTTTTTTGGATTTTAAGATTATCTAGAGTCTTATGACATGACAAAGGCAGATTAATGATTCAATATACATAAGGAGTAGGCAACTCATTTTTTCCAGCTGATTGACAAATGATAAGGCGACTGTAGTCTTTTAGAATTATCAAAAATACATTTCCAATCAGGTTGGTTCCCCAATTGAATATCTTATCAATTTGTCCTGCCTTTTTAAATTTGAAAAAGCCTATAAGGACTGGATGCTTATCTGACCAAGGAGCAACAAAATACAAATTCGAGCAAAAAAGTCATAAACTTCTTTAACTCAAGCCTTTGAATTGGATTTCTGGGCAGGTCTAAATTGAAAATATGTTGCAGACAATATCTAAAAAGTATGAAAAATCTGAATTGTTTGTGGTATTTGATGGGCTCTTTATAAGCATTTTCTCCCATAGTCAAAGTAATTTCTAAAGTCACACTCTTAGGTTGATGTATCATCAACATTCATAAAACAATTTTTTGTTCTAAATATGGCATCGGAACTGTTTTATTCCTTCAATTGTGCACTATGATAATGATACCACTATCTTGATTAACCAATTGCATTGCCCCCATATGGGGATATGCGACTTATATAACTTCAATGTAATAGCAGTTTAAGTTTAAGCAAATCATGTTTGAGGATCGTGTTTCGGTTTATTATGCAATGTGAGTGAACACTTTTCAGACCAATAGCAAGGTAACGTAATCACAAAAGGAAAAGGGTTTGTAAAATACCGTTAAATTCGCGAATAGCGTCGGTGACAGACTGAGTTTTAATGCAAAACTGACCGATCTCGAAAATCGGGTACGTGCAATACCGAACTATCTAGAAATATCGGGTAAACGCAATACTGACCTATCTCGAAGTTAAGGTCATTGCAAAACAGAACTACCTAGAAAATCAGGTTAGTGCAAAAATGACCTTTCTCGAAATAAGGGTTAGTGTTTTACTGAATTGTTTCGAAAATCGGGTAAATGCATTACTGATCTAAATCGAAAATGGCTTTAATGCAAAACTGACTTATCCCCAAAATAATGTTAATGTAATACTGACATAACTAGAAATTATAATTAGTGCAATACTGACCTAACTCGAAATTAGGATTAGTGTAATACTGACCTAACTCAAAATTAGGATTAGTGTAATACTGACCTAACTCGAAATTAGGATTAGTGTAATACTGACCTAACTCAAAATTAGGATTAGTGCAATACTGACCTATCTCGAAAATACTGTTAATGCAATACTGACCTATGTCGAAAATAAAGTTAATGCATTACTGACCTAACTCGAAATTAGTATAAGTACACTACTGACCTAACTCGAAATTAGAATAAGCGCAATACTGACCTATTTTGAAATAAAATTAATGCAATATTGGCCTAACTCGAAATTAGGATTAGTGCAATACTGACCTATATCGAAATTAAGTTAATGCAATACTGATCTATGTCGAAAATGAGGTCTGACCTTGTTTATCCGGAAGTCACGATTGTAGTCAACTTATATACCCAATGCTTAACATTGCATTGGGGTGGTTATTTTCTTTAAAAGAATATCATTTCCTTGCCTATTCTCTTACTTACCCAAAGTTCCTAAAATTGTATATGAGAAAAAGAATGAAAAGAATAAGAGTTATTACCACTCGTGCATTTCTATTGTTTCAACGGATAAATCATCTTTTACTTCCCTTTAATGCCTCCCACTTTTTTAATTGAAATACAAACGTTGCACTTCTCCATAGTAGGACCTACAATAGCGCAGTTGGTAAAGTGTTCTCAAAGCCGATCAACGCGCAGCAAGGATGGCCTCCGGGGTTCGAATCTTGCTTCCGGAAACATGCAGTAATTCTTTTCCTCGTTTGTTTTTTACTTTTGATACACAAAAAAGCGTATGGCGTGGTTTTTTATCTCATTATATTCATTTATATAGGAATAAAATACAAGTTTTAAAATAAATGCTTCAATTCTCGTATTTCATTCCAAAACCGATCGTGACATCTCAACCAGTTTTTAATAAAAAAAAAAAAAAAAAGATAACTGGTATTTGTTTCAAAATTGGTAAGAATCAATAATCATCATATTTGGTTGAATTTCGATATATTTTGAGTTGTTTAAGTCTTTTCTAGTTGATTTTAGAGAAAACAAATCATTATTGAGTGAATTTGGAATTTGCTGATGAGCCCGATTTTGGCATTCATTACAAACACATGGTGAGTTATGAGTACATTTTGACAAGCAAAAGTGTTATCTAGCCGAGTTAATGTATTGGGAATCATTTTCGAGTTATTAAAGATTTGCTGATAAGCCCGAGATGGCTTTCAGGAAGCTACACTTTTTTGTAGAGAACTTACCTTACAATCAACTAGCATCATGATATGCTAACAAAAAGTTCCCTGGGTCAATCTGTCCAAGTTTATTTCAAATCGGGTGCCTCCTGCTGATAGTTTATTTCAAAATCGGTTTTTTCAAAAATGGTAAGATATTGCTACACGTTTTTAGATTAGATTAGATTAGTGTCATTGACTGACAAAGGTCCCATATGGGTCCTCTTCATCAGTGCTGTGCATACATTTTTCATTTCGGAACGGCTTTCCTGGATGCACCAGTACTAGGCTATGGCTCTGAAGTGACTTGCCAAAGTTTTGAAATACAAAACGAGAATTGAAGTAATTTCTTCAAAACTGGTGTTTTATTTCGAAAGTAGTTGTAACAACGCTCTTGCGAGTCATTTACTAGGGGCGACCATGTAACCAAGGTAAGAAAATCATGCATCCAGACTGGAACTCAAACCCTGACACTCCGCCTATCCTGCAAATACTCTCTCCGACCCGCTTCACATTCAACTGTTCAATGTAAATCTATGCTATATGTATGCTCACAATGCCACCCAACCGATCAGGCAACTACTATGATTTTCACTGATCGGGTGTCATTGTGTTGGTGAGGTATCTCTTTGATAGATTCGTATCAGTAAGGAAAAATGCAGGCATTGACATATTACTTGAAAAACAAAATACTCTAAGGACCATACTTTTCTGTTTTGACCACATATAATGATCTTTCTGGGACATTGTTTTACAATTTGGAGGCATAATGAGCAATACTCAACGCGTTTGATAAAGTGGCACAATATGACATAATTTGTATAATTTTCCGCTTTCACTTGGCTGTTGCTGTTAGAATTCCTGTAATCCCATCGGTATAGTGGGCTGCCCTACGTTCGTTTAACGTTTACGACTTCAACTGGTAGAGGCATAAATGCACTTGTGGGGGTACAATGCAGGTGATGATGTATCTAGAAATAGTGGTTTGAAACATTAACTTATTTGTTTGCACTTTGAAGATTTAAGTGCAACTGGCTTGCATAACAAAACAAGACTGTTCGTTATATTTGTCACCGTCTTGTCAGTTGAAGTCTTCAAAGAGAAGTCGCCTGTTATGGTGATGATCGGGTTTCTTGTCTTGTCGTGACACGACATTGTAAGCGAATGATGTTTTGAACTCAAAGAAGTATTTAGAATACGTTGTAAAACACTACCAAAGACAATGAACATGGTCTTCATGCTTCGTGATGTGGCTGTGGATGCAACAGACAGACGTGAGCGACATTTGCAAAAAGACCCAGGGTTACTACGATCGACTTTCTTGAACATGGAAGTCTCAGGCTCGATTTTCTATTATCTGATAAACATGCTGCATATTTGTAATAGCAAAGAAAAATCATATTAGTTGAATTTCATGCCCCAGTCACTGGCCCACTGTTGGAGGCTATCTAGGTCCTTTTGGAGAATTTCATGGTCTTTGAAAGATTTGATGGGTCGGTAGAGAAGACAATCATCTGCAAATGTGCGAATCTGTGACTTCACCCTTAGTGGAAGGTCGTTGGTGTGGCACAGGAATAGCAAAGGTCCAAGTACTGTTCCTTGAGGGACACCAGAGTTTACTGGGACTTGTCGTGATTTCTCCCAATTTACAACTACGCACATCTCTCTCTGTGTGTGAGGAAGTTACCTATCCAAGAGAGTAGGTTCCCTCTGATGCCGTAGTTTTCAAGCTTCTGTAGAAAGCGCTGGTGGGGGACGGTGTCGGAGGCTTTGCTGAAGTCCCGAATGACAGTATCAACTTGGTTGTTCTTGTCGTACAGGTTAAGAAGGTCATGAGCTGTTACAATAAGTTGTGTTTCACAGGAGTACCCGGAACGAAAGCCATTGTCTAATAAGGTTAGAGTTTGGTGTTCATCAAAGTGGTTCAGTTTATGGTGGCAGATACTGTGCTCAAGAAGCTTTAAGGTGACACAGGTCAGGGATACAGGACGGTAATTTTCTGCTGCATGACGGTCTCCCTGCTTGTAGACTGGTGCTACATTGGCGTCTCTCCAATTCTTTGGCAGTTCATCGGTGTCGATATATTTCTGAAAGATGGCTGTTATGGCTGACGCTAATTCAGAAGCACAGACCGAGACGACTCTGTTTGGAATTGCATCTGGACCAGCGGCTTTGTTGACCTTGATGTTTCTCAGCCCCCTTTGTACGCCTTCTTGACAAATCACTAGTGAGGGGATGTCTGCTGTAACTCGACCAGAGAGTTCTGGTTTTTGTTGTGAGTTATCATCTTTTGTTCTGCCTTTGGAGTCGGTGACTAAGTGACCAGTGACTAAGTCGACAAAACAAAGCTGATGAAGAGACGTATCAGACTCACCACCAGGAATCATTCCTTCAGTTTGAGATCTTCTGTCGGTAGACGACTATAGAACAGTCTACCAGACTGGCCGGTTGAAGCTGCAAATTTCAATGATTTCAAGACAAAATTGGACATGTGCTGGTAAAGAAGGCAGTATGTTCTTGACAAGATTTACGCATGCGACAGATAGTTCATTTAGAAGACTTTAGAAAAGCGGGAGAAATTTACAGGCATCTCCCTTATTCCTGTATTAAGGCGGTATCACGATATCATGGTATGTAGAGAAATCGATCGTCTCCTGTTTGGGACAATAATTGTACAATATCATTTTTGTCAGAAGAATATTTCCACAGTCGATTAAAATTGTTGCCCTAAACTTTTCACATTGTGGGTTATAAAATGATACAGGCACCGTTGCCTTTGACTACATAATCGCACTTTCTATGTGGACACTATTTACGTTAGATTATGTAACTATGTCAATCTAAACAACGGAGAACAGTTTTAGTAAGTGCTCTTAAGATTAATATTCTGAGTGAGAACAGCTGTTGAAGCACAATGAAGCTGATCACGTGCACTTCTTTGTTTGTAAACGACATGTATATCACGTGATATGTTTAAATATCACATGATAGCAAAATGTCAGCTGACAGTGACAATAACAAAGTTTTAAAGGTCTTTCACAGAAGAGGAAATTAAGTACGAAATGATGGACGAAAAGCTGTTGCTTTCACAAGAAGATCAAGAGATTCCGAAGTTGATGATCTTGCAGAGAAATCAGACATGGAACAAATCAAGCCGACGTTCTTTCCTGAAAACTATTGTAACAATTTGTTTTGCGGGGCTCCTAGGGTTGGCCGGGATTTATGTGTCGTGGATGCGACCGGGTTGCTGGATGGTAAATATTGACACAGTCTGTGTATTTTCGTTCTAAATCTTTTTTTTTATTTACACATTAGTTAAATACTTAGCTATCAGCAAAATCATTAATGATGAAAATATGGTTTAGTTGAGATACTCTTTTATGATTTTTACTTATAATAGGGTTTGTCTTCTTTTATGGTTTTGTTGCAATTTGTGGGATTTACAGTGATACTGGATGTTTCGGGATAGTCCTTAAATGTACCTAACTGCATCGTTGTTCTTTGTCCTTGAACAATGAACAAATCCTTAGCTTAGTCCTGGGGGATTACCTAGTCAAAATATTTGACATGAAGATTGCTTTTTATTTTCTAATGGTGCAATCTAACGTGGAAATTACGAAGGATCAAAATAGTGTTGGACTTTTCAAATGCTGATTTTTGGATTAAACCACAAAAAGGTAATTTAAAGTCAATTGATGAGACTAGATATGTAAAATAAACTTATTTACCACCAAATAATGGCATAAATTGCCGTTAAACAATTAAAAAAAAACAATTAATAGATTTTTCCCATTCCAGTGCGCATGTGCAGAGAAAATTTATCTGGAGCAAAAAATCGTCACCTTGTGTTAATTAAACCGTGCTTACAAAAGTAGATATGTGATATACAGACATGTAAAGTGCATGGATTGATTAAAAGATGATTGAAACCGTTCTTACAAAGTTGATATACAATATACAGACATGTATAGTGCATGGATTGATTAGAAAATGATTAATTGACAACTGTGAGTAAATTAATTTGATGATTTTCAATTCTATTGAAATATTGGTCTTCAAACGTTGCGACAAATCTTTTGTTGCACCGTCCTCAATTAAATGAATGATTTCAAATTTTGACGTGACGGGAGATATTGCCAGATACAAAAATTTATGAATATTTTCTGATCCCGTCAAATAATTTTGACTAGGGGATTACCCAGAAGCATAGAAGAGAACTCTTGCCATGATATAACTATGGGAGGAAAATGGAATCCATTAAATTAGCATTCTCCATAGAACCATTGTGGTAATAGAGAATGTCACTGCTTATGAAACATTTGTACATTCCTATGATTTCAGAATGATACGTCAAGCAGTACAGAAGGTAATTCTATCACAAATCACTTGTTTGATGCTCCACAGTGCTCTGTGCTACCTCCATCTGTCAATCGGTTTGATTGCTGGCCTCTGGGTTTTATCAGCACTAGAGAAAGATGTGAAGCTAGAGGATGTTGTTGGAAGCCTGCCATGGAAAATCAAAGGTAAGCAGTGTTGTATAATACCAAGTTATGAAAGAGTTATGTCTAACTTTTCTGAGACTTAGAACTACTAAATGATAAAAATCTTAGATGTGTTTGTGTATGTTGGAAAGCAGTCAATGGATTGAAAATGATATTGTACAAGAATGCGACACCTGAAGGATATCACGGGATAGAATGTAGTATAGAGTACCCACTCAACGAATAACTCTTAAAGCGAGTTGTTCACCCTTATAACAGCCCATTCGAGCGTCACATTTTCAAAATCAATCGAATCCAGTTGGTTATTCAGTTATAAACGATCATTAGTTAAGAGCAAAATTCTAACGTTCGCAACTGTCTGATATTTACTGTAATTACCGGCATAACGTAAACCTTACCGAATCGTACCGAAATATTTGATACCATATCCGTCCTTCTAGATGATTTAAACTTTTATTATTACTTTAATTATTTGTCATCCAAAACATTGAATTTACTAGTAATCATTTTATTAGGGCATAACAAGGAAGAAAATTACATTAAAATATTTCACAGAATGTGACAGTAATAGGGTTTATGTATAAGTACTACTTCTACAGTCTCGCTGTGGAAACCCGGTTTTATGGGTGATTCGGTAGAGTGGTTGGCTTTCTCTCGAAGTTAAGCAACATACTAAGTGGTTAGTACCTGGATGGGTGACCTGCGATGGCTTTACTCCGAGAAGGACCCGATACAAGTAACAAAATTGGTGGCACGGGTGGGATGTGGTTTGATATCACCATCATTCCCGTACCCTTAATTGTTCGTCGCATGTTATCGAGCCTTGTTTCTGCTTTGAGGCAGTGTTTATAGTGGCAGTTGTACCTTCTTGAAGAATAAAAAAAAAGTCGGTAGCTGCCCATGTATGTTTGTGACATTTGTGACTTCAGGACGAAGTAAAAAGAAAGGTGGGAGAAATGTGACAGTAATAGGGTTTATGTATAAATACTACTTCTACAGTCTCGCTGTATAAGCCGGCTTTTATGGGTGATTCGGTAGAGTGGTTGGCTTTCTCTCTAAGTTAAGCAACGTACTAAGTGGTTAGTACCTGGATGGGTGACCCACGATGGCTTTACTCCGAGAGAGACCCGATACACGTTACAAGACCTTTGTCTTGAAATGGGTGTCATTTTTTATAACAGGCTTGGCAATGTACCTACTTATTATCCATAAATTACCATATTCAGTTCAGCCATTACAGTTGAAATGGGTTTTTATTATTTATAACAGGTTGGGAGATGTACCCTGGTGCTTCTACCCCAGTAATTACCAACTCTATACAGTCCAGAGTTTACAGAAATCCTCCACGGGAATGACAGCACAGTTGGTCAGCAATTCCAGCTCTGGTTGGCCAAATGACATTCATCAACTAAAGTTAGACATTGTTTATGAGACGTCAAGCAGACTTCATTTCAAGGTAAGAATTGCTTGTACAGCTGTAGTCTAAATTGGGCAGCTTTTTGAGACATTTGATATATTCCCTATATGGAAATTTGTGACCAGATTGAAAACAACAGCAGACAAGAAAAATACCAGGGGAAAAAGACATTTTCCTTATAATGTTGGGTTGAAACATTTTATGAGAAATTTGTTTTAAATTTGTTTGAAGTAGAAAATTGAATGTGTCCAGCTCTCTCAATTAATTGTTGAACATGTAGGCCAAAATGTGATGGACTTATTGTAGTCCCATATCCAAAAATCAGATTTGGGTAGTATTGTTGCAGTTAGTCATTATGATTATTTTTATTTTTGATCAACCAACAAATAAAAATCATCATGGATATGAAAATAAGATCCTTCTTCAAAATGATTGTGGTGCTATCTTACAGACATATGTATGTGAATTGAAAATGAATTGCATCTTTAGGTAGATTGAAGATGCATTAACCCTTTACCAAACAATAATGACATTTGAACAGCTTGATGCCGACAACTCTGGAAAACATTGTGGAAAAAGCAGAAATTGCGCTTACAAGCAATTTCTCATTTTCCCGCAATGTTTTCTGCCATATCAGAAGATTATTTCTCAATTTTATCACATTTTGAAATGTTGTCTGCAAACTCTTTCAATTTGGGTCTGTTGAGAATTTGGTGTTTGGTGAAGGGTTAAAGCTGTGTCTGGTTCTCTTGTTTCTTACTCAGATGATTAAATGATCTAAACAACAAGATATATAAGGTTCCATTAACCATATCTATAGTAGAGACACCAGATATATGATCCTAACAACAAGAGGTATAAGGTACCAGTGACTGTAACAAGAGTAGTCACACCAGTGTTAGATACATACACTGTATAATGTTTCTGGTTCTCTTGTTTCTTTACCAGATATATGAACCTAACAACAAGAGGCATGAGGTACCAGTGACTGTTACAAGAGTAGTCACACCAGTGTCAGATACATACACTGTATAATGTTTCTGGTTCTCTTGTTTCTTTACCAGATATATGATCCCAACAACAAGAGATATGAGGTACCAGTGACTGTTACAAGAGTAGTCACACCAGTGTTAGATCCATACATTGTATAATGTTACTGGTTCTCTTGTTTCTTTATCAGATGTATGATCCCAACAACAAGAGATATGAGGTACCAGTGACTGTTACAAGAGAAGTCACACCAGTGTCTGATACATACACTGTATAATGTTTCTTGTAATTTCTTGTTTCTTTATCAGGTATATGATCCCAACAACAAGAGGTATGAGGTACCAGTGACCGTTACAAGAGTAGACACACCAGTGTCAGATACATACATTGTATAATGTTTCTGGTTCTCTTGTTTCTTTATCAGATATGTAATCCTAACAACAAAAGATATGAGGTACCAGTGACTGTTGCAAGAGTAGACACACCAGTGTCAGATACATACACTTTATGTTATGTTTCTGGTTTTCTTGTTTCTTTACTAGATATATGATCCCAACAACAAGAGATATGAGGTACCAGTGACTGTTTCAAGAGTAGACACACCAGTGTCAGATACATGCACTATATAATGTTTCTGTTTCTATTGGTTCTTTATTAGATATATGATCAGAACAACAAGAGGTATGAGGTACCAGTGACCGTTGCAAGAGTAGAAAACCAGTGTCAGATACTTACACTGTATAATGTTTCTGGTTCTCTTGTTTATTTATCAGATATGTAATCCTAACAACAAGAGATATGTGGTACCAGTGACTGTTGCAAGAGTAGACACACCAGTGTCAGATACATACACTGTATAATGTTTCTGGTTCCCTTGTTTCTTTATCAGATATATGATCCTAACAACAAGAGATATGAGGTACCAGTGACTGTCGCAAAAGTAGACACACCAGTGTCAGATACATACACTTTATGTTATGTTTCTGGTTCTCTTGTTTCTTTACTAGATATATGATCCCAACAACAAGAGATATGAGGTACCAGTGACTGTTGCAAGAGTAGACACACCAGTGTTAGATACATGCACTATATAATGTTTTGTGGTTCTCTTGTTACTTTATCAGGTATATGATCCTAATAACAAGAGATATGATGTACCAGTGACCGTTGCAAGAGTAGACACACCAGTGTCAGATACATACACTGTATAATGTTTCTGGTTCTGTTGTTTCTTTATCAGATATATGATCCTAACAACAAGAGATATGAGGTACCAGTGACCGTTGCAAGAGTGGACACACAAGTGTCAGATACAGACTATATTGTAGATGTGCCATCACAAGGTCCATTTTACATCACTGTGACAAGGAAATCAACGGGGAAAATATTGTAAGGTCTTTGGAAATGTCTCCTCCAATACCATTTTACCCTTTACCAAACGCAAAAGTTTCGACTTTCCCAAATTGAAAGAATTTGAAGATGGCACTTCAAAATGTGATGAAATTGAAAAATAACCTTCTGATAGGACAGAAAACTTTGTGGGAAAAGGAGAAATAGTCCATTACGAGCAATTTCTCCTTTTCCCACAATGATTTCCAGAGTCTTCTGCAAAAAACTGGTCAAATGTTGTTATTGTTTGGTAATGGGTTTAAGAGTTATGGAGTTGCAAAAATATAAAACAACCTGAGCCCATTAGCATGGAATAGAAAAGGGTTTTTCAGTTTGAATTTAAGTATATTTCATCATGATAAATGAAAGAACTGTTTTCACATTTAGTTCAATGTGGTCTGCCAGTGCTTACAATAATATAAGGATTTCAAATTTCTATCAAATTTTCAAACATATCTTTAAATTTAATGCCCAAAGGGAAAGTAAATCACGGGTTTTGTTAGATATTTCAATAAGCAAATCTATTTTTTGTCAAACTACAGGATTTTCCTCAGAAGCATCTAATAGGTTATCCTTATGTTAATCTTGCCCTCTTCCATGTTACTTTTACCAAGATTGCTATCTGTTACCTTTGGTATTTCAATTATTATCTGCAAGTCTTTCAATTTGTGACTCTTAAAACACTCTTATGGAGGGTATAGATTTAAGTTAAAGTTTCTCATTTGACAAACATTTACATATAACTTACTAAAGTCTCACACTTAGTCAAAATTATTCAAAGAGATAACCCATTACTCTATGGTACCTCAATTTAGCGCATCTGCTTCAAAAGTCTTTAGTTACCGCCATCACAAAAGAATAATTTGCTCCTAATTAGCAATTTATCCTTTGGTCACAATGGTTTATATCAAAAGAAAATGTTTTCCTTTCATGCTTTTTCTTTGTATCATCTGCTGTTGCTTTCAATTTGGACCAGCCACAAATTCCAAATTGATGGTTTAGGATAGAAATTAATCCCTTTAAGGACTCCTTAGCAAGCCTGATTACTATACTTCATGCTGTACCATGATACTTGTACTATTTTCTAACATTGCATTCATAATCAATTCCACATGCACAAATTCCCGATCACTGCATAGCTTAGCTGCCAAATTCATGATAGAGTTGGGTAATTTTCTAAACTTAGCAAATTTACTGTTGCCCTGTGTATGTTTCTATCATATTTCAACAATTTGCAGCATTTTTAGAATCAACAAGAGCTTTGCTTGCTATCATGTTTACGCAATTGGATTGATTACAAGATTTAACAGCAGTTCTGTTGCCCCAGTCTGTTCATTGTAAAGTTGAAATAATTTGTAAAGTTTTCCAATTCAACAGCAATTTCTTTTTCACACTGCTTATATTTGCCACAAATACATGGATTACTTTCACTTTTTCAGGTTCAGTAGCAAGTCTGTTGCCCCTCTTGTGTTTGCTGACCAGTTTATACAGTTTGGTACCCAGCTAAGCTCCCAGTTTGTATATGGTCTTGGAGAACACATGGACAAGTTTGCTGTCAGCACTAAATGGAAAAGGTTGGTCTTTTGGGCAAGAGATCAGCCTCCAAAGGTAGATATGTTATTCTCCAATAGTTTATCCCCTTTTAAAACCTTTTGTCTTGTAAGGAATGAAATTTGACAGTTGTCATATAAGATACTATTGTCCTAGGTTTTTTTTTCTAAAACTAATTGTATATTTACCATTGTCCAGATTTTGAAATTTAAGTAATCACCATTATACAATGTATGTATTTGTTGTTTTGGCTTGATTACCTAAATCCAGATTTGGCTTAAACATTAACCAAACACCAAATTCTCGAATGTCCCAAATTGAAAGAGATTGCAAACGACATTTTAAAATGTGATGAAATTGAAAAATGATCATCTGATAGGCCCGAATATTCTGGAAAAAGGAGAAATTGCTCGTTAATAGCAATTTCTCCTTTTCCCACAATGTTTTCCCGAGTCGTCTCCAACAAACTTGTCAAATGTCATCATTGTTTGGTAATTCATATTTTCTTCCGAAAGGTCCTTCATTCTCTATTCTTCTTTTACATGTATTTCCAGCTCAATGCAAACCTGTACGGGTCTCACCCTTTTTACCTCAATATTGAGGAGGATCACAATGCTCATGGAGTTTTCCTTTTAAACAGCAATGCAATGGGTGAGTAGGATTCTCAGTTCTAGACTCTCAAGTTACTTACCATAGTCACATTTGCAGCAGACAAACTAACAAACAATCGTGACAAAATGGAAAAATTACTTGTCACAAGCAATTTTTAGCACTGAATCAAAGCTCCATATTTTGTTTTCATGTGTTAGTATTTGTAAGCTTTTGTTTGATAAGATGGTTCTTATGAATTCTATTAAATCCCTTCCACATGGTTCTCTGTAAGTCAAGGCTAACTAAAAGAAACTCATTTTGATAAGATGATTTGTAGTAAAAACACAATGATGTTTCAATTCAATAAGCATCACAGCAAAATTTTAGAAAGACAGAATATGTTCTGTTTCAATATGCTATATTCAAACACTTTTCAAACAAGTTCATTGGGGACAAATTATCTTATCTTTTCAGCATAGAATTCATAAAAAGTTGTAGGCATTAGCCATTAGCCTTGATTGTATTATATGTAATCCTTGGTTTTGTTTTGACTTGTATTACATGGATATGTATTTATTATTCCACATTGTCATCTAGGTAACATGGACCCTCTTCTAAATCCCATTATTCGAACCCCTTTATGAAACAAAATATTCATGTCATGTCCATATTAAACAGAGATTGAGCTGCAAGAGGCTCCTGCCCTTACATACAGAACCACTGGAGGGATTCTAGACTTTTATATCTTCTCTGGGCCCACCTCCGACACTGTTGTGGAACAGTACACTTGGCTAATTGGGCGCTCATTTATGCCAC
Organism: Cerastoderma edule; assembly: GCA_947846245.1. Lineage (NCBI taxonomy): Eukaryota > Metazoa > Mollusca > Bivalvia > Cardiida > Cardiidae > Cerastoderma > Cerastoderma edule. Next base: position 16,560,579 of record OX401406.1, read on the forward strand.
CCTATTGGGCGCTTGGGTTCCACTTGTGTCGGTGGGGATACGGAAGCTCTGATGAAGTTAAAAAAGTGATTGGTAGAATGAGAGAGGCTAAAATGCCATATGTAAGTACAGGGTATAGTATCCTCTAGTTGTAGGTGCTGGGACTAGTAATCCCCCCATTTCCTATGTAAAATTTACCCGCCATCAAGTTACAGGTGTTTTTAGCAGAAATGTATAGAAATAGGTGATCCAAAATACAGATACTACCCATTGCTAGCATATTCCCATTAAACGCCTAACACTCATTTCCCTACCATCACCATTGATCCCACAGTCTGACCCCTCTATTCCAGAGGTAGAGTTACAAGAATTTCCAGCTTTGACCTATAGGACTACAGGCGGAATTCTAGACTTTTATGTCTTCTCTGGGCCAACCTCTGACACTGTTGTGGAACAGTATACTGGGCTTATTGGGCGTTCATTTATGCCACCCTATTGGGCACTCGGGTTCCACTTGTGTAGATATGCTTATGGCAGCAGTGATGAGGTGAAGAGGGTGATTGATAGAATGAGAGCCGCTAAAATGCCCTATGTAAGTAGGTGATAGATTTCTAAATCAAGGTTCCTGCTAAAATGCCCTTTGTAAGTGTCTGTTGAATAACCATATCTATATTCCTGTATGAACACCTTATTTAAGTAGTTCTTAGATAACCATATCAAGATTCCTGTAAGAATGCTTTCTGTAAGTTGCTGATAAATTTCTATATTAAGGTTTATGTAAGAATGTTCTTTGTAAGTATCTGTTGAATTGCCATATCAAGATTGCTGCTAAAATGCCCTTTATAAATAGGAATATGCTTCAAGGTTCCTGCTAAAATGCCCTTTATAAATATACATCACTATGCTTCAAGGTTCGTGTTAAAATGCCCTTTGTAAATATGCATTACTATGCTTCAAGGTTCCTGTTAAAATGCCCTTTGTGAATATGCATTACTATGCTTCAAGGTTCCTGCTAAAATGCCCTTTGTAAATATGCATTACTATGCTTCAAGGTTCGTGTTAAAATGCCCTTTGTAAATATACATCACTATGCTTCAAGGTTCGTGTTAAAATGCCCTTTGTAAATATGCATTACTATGCTTCAAGGTTCCTGCTAAAATGCCCTTTGTAAATATACATCACTATGCTTCAAGGTTCGTGTTAAAATGCCCTTTGTAAATATGCATTACTATGCTTCAAGGTTCCTGCTAAAATGCCCTTTGTAAATATGCATTACTATGCTTCAAGGTTCCTGCTAAAATGCCCTTTGTAAATATACATCACTATGCTTCAAGGTTCGTGTTAAAATGCCCTTTGTAAATATGCATTACTATGCTTCAAGGTTCCTGTTAAAATGCCCTTTGTAAATATGCATTACTATGCTTCAAGGTTCCTGCTAAAATGCCCTTTGTAAATATACATCACTATGCTTCAAGGTTCGTGTTAAAATGCCCTTTGTAAATATGCATTACTATGCTTCAAGGTTCCTGTTAAAATGCCCTTTGTAAATATGCATTACTATGCTTCAAGGTTCCTGCTAAAATGCCCTTTGTAAATATGCATTACTATGCTTCAAGGTTCCTGCTAAAATGTCCTTTGTAAATATGCATTACTATGCTTCAAGGTTCCTGTTAAAATGTCCTTTGTAAATATGCATTACTATGCTTCAAGGTTCCTGCTAAAATGTCCTTTGTAAATATGCATTACTATGCTTCAAGATTCCTGTTAAAATGCCCTTTGTAAATATGCATTACTATGCTTCAAGATTCCTGTTAAAATGTCCTTTGTAAATATGCATTACTATGCTTCAAGATTCCTGTTAAAATGCCCTTTGTAAATATGCATTTCTATGCTTCAAAGTTCCTGTTCAAATGTCCTTTGTAAATATGCATTACTATACTTCAAGATTCCTGTTAAAATGTCCTTTGTAAATATGCATTACTATGCTTCAAGGTTCCTGCTAAAATTTCCTTTGTAAATATGCATTACTATGCTTCAAGGTTCCTGCTAAAATTTCCTTTGTAAATATTCATTACTATGCTTCAAGGTTCCTGCTAAAATGTCCTTTGTAAATATGCATTACTATGCTTCAAGGTTCCTGCTAAAATGTCCTTTGTAAATATGCATTACTATGCTTCAAGATTCCTGTTAAAATGTCCTTTGTAAATATGCATTACTATGCTTCAAGATTCCTGTTAAAATGCCCTTTGTAAATATGTATTACTATGCTTCAAAGTTCCTGTTCAAATGTCCTTTGTAAATATGCATTACTATACTTCAAGATTCCTGTTAAAATGTCCTTTGTAAATATGCATTACTATGCTTCAAGGTTCCTGCTAAAATTTCCTTTGTAAATATGCATTACTATGCTTCAAGGTTCCTGCTAAAATGTCCTTTGTAAATATGCATTACTATGCTTCAAGGTTCCTGCTAAAATGTCCTTTGTAAATATGCATTACTATGCTTCAAGATTCCTGTTAAAATGTCCTTTGTAAATATGCATTACTATGCTTCAAGATTCCTGTTAAAATGCCCTTTGTAAATATGCATTACTATGCTTCAAAGTTCCTGTTCAAATGTCCTTTGTAAATATGCATTACTATACTTCAAGATTCCTGTTAAAGTGTACTTTGCAAATAAACATTACTATGCTTCAAGGTTCCTGCTAAAATGTCCTTTGTAAATATACATTACTATGCTTCAAGGTTCGTGTTCAAATGCCCTTTGTAAATATGCATTACTATGCTTCAAGGTTCCTGTTAAAATGCACTTTGTGAATATGCATTACTATACTTCAAGGTTCCTGTTAAAATGCCCTTTGTGAATATGCATTACTATGCTTCAAAGTTCCTGTTCAAATGCCCTTTGTAAATAAACATAACTATGCTTCAAAGTTCCTGTTAAAATGCCCTTTGTAAATATACATTACTATGCTTCAAGGTTCCTGTTTAAATGCCCTTTGTAAATATACATTACTATGCTTCAAGGTTCGTGTTAAAATGCCCTTTGTAAATAGGTATCATTACACTTCAAGGTTCCTGCTAAAATGCCGTGTGTAAATAGACATTACTATGCTTCAATGTTCCTGTTAAAATGCCCTTTGCAAATAAACATTACTAGGCTTCAAAGTTCCTGTTAAAATGTCCTTTGTAAATATACATTACTATGCTTCAAGGTTCCTGTTAAAATGCGCTTTGTGAATATAAATTACTATGCTTCAAGGTTCCTGTTTAAATGCCCTTTGTAAATAGGAATATGCTTCAAGGTTCCTTCTAAAACACCCTGTGTAAATAGGTATCATTACACTTCAAGGTTCCTGCTAAAATGCCCATTGTAAATATTCATTACTATACTTCAAGATTCCTGTTAAAATGCCCTTTGTAAATGTGCATTACTATGCTTCAAGGTTCCTGTTTAAATGCCCTTTGTAAATAGGAATATGCTTCAAGGTTCTTGCTAAAATGCCCTTTGTAAATAGGTACATTACACTTCAAGGTTCCTGCTAAAATGCCAACTGTATGTAGCTGCTAGAATGCTTAATCAATAATCTTATTAGAATACCCTATGTAAGATTCCTGTTAGAATGCCCTATGCAAGAAAATACTGTATAAGGTTGCGGTATCAAGGTAGCTGCTAAAATGTCCTATGTAAGTAGCTTTTAGATTGCCATATCAAGGTTTCAACTAAAATGCCTTATATTGCAGCAGATCGATTTTTATGTTAGGGTTCTTGTGTAAATGCCCTATGTGAGTAGCTGTTAGAGTGCTATGTCAAGGTTCATATTAGAATGCCCTTTGTAAGATACCATTTTGAATGCCATATGCAAAAAATGTAAGGTTGCCATATCAAGGTTACTGCTAGAATGCCCTATGTAATTAGCTGTTAGATTTCCATATCAAAGTATCTACTAGATAGCCTTGAGTAAGTAGCTGATATATATTTCTTTATCAAGGTTCATGTAAGAATAGCTTATGTAAGTAGCTGTTAGAATGCTATAATAAGGTTTCTGAGAGAATGCTCCTTATAAATAGGTATAAGATTGCTGCATCAAGGTTCCTGTAAGAACGCCCTATGCAAGTATCAGATAGGATGACATATTAAAGTTGCTGATAGAATTCCCTATATGATTCTGTGCTAGATAGCCTTGTCAAGATTTCTGCTTTATTGCCCCCCAAATTAGACAGTTGCATGAGGGCTGCTTTGATACCTGCTTTGAGTTGATGCTTTTAACTGTCCTATGTAAACTATTCCTTAACTTAAATGTGTGTGCCTTCTCCATATTGAAAGCTGCAGCAGACAACATATACAAAGTATCATACATCATTTTTACTTTATTCTATAAAGTAGAAACAATTATGACAAAAGCAAAAAATTGCCCTTTACAAACCACTTTTCCTTTTGCAGCAGTGGTTTGTTAGACTTTTTGATGAGGGTTCATTGAAATATAAGGAAATCCCAAAATGTTATTCATTGTCAGTTGTTAGAGTACCCTCTGTTGTATGAGCCATAGGAAAATATTGGCTAGAATATCCTTAACTTCCTACTTCTTAACACCCAATTTTCCCCCTGCAGAACACTTTAGAAAACATTGAGAAATAAAAGATAATTGCTCTTTATGAGATTTTTTCAGTTTTGAAGTAGGCAGCCTTCGGAAAAAAAATGTCTTAAAAGAAAATCTTTCGTGCTTTCCTCTCCTCTTGTGTGTTTTTCTTTCCATATTGAAATAAGGGGTGCATGTTCTTATTTAACCCATTACCAAATAATTCAGACATTATACCAATTTGCTGCAGACGACTCTGGAAAAACACTGGGAGAAAAGGAGAAATTGCTTGTAAAGAGCAATTTCTTCTTTTGCCACAATGTTTTGTACTCTATCAGAAAAAATCTTTCCAATTTCATCACATTTTGAAATGTCATTTGCAAACTCTTTCAATTTTGGTCAGTCGAAACTTGGGCATTGGGTAAACGTTTAAGCAACTGTTTATATCCTCTACTAAAGCTGAAAACATTTGGAAAAGGGGAAAACTTGCTCCATTTGAGAATTTCCTGATATAATGATTCTGGCAGGATTGTTTTGCAATTTCTGTTATTATGAATGAAAAAAGTAAAGAAATTTAGGTAATCTATGTGTTTTGCTTTAAATTAATATTTTGTTAAAAGAATTTGTAAACTTGCCCATAGCTCATTATTTCTCTTGATAAAGTAATTATCTCTTGATAAAGAGAAAAAACAAAGCATCAGAAGATATACAACAATATACATAATTGAAATGAAATGAACTTGCCTCAATGAAGCTCTCCATGTTTTCAAAAAAAAAATTCTTCTCAATTGACAAAATTTATGTTATAATAAGTGTACCGTATTTTATATTAAATATGCACATTTAATCTGCTAATTGGGGATTAAATCTAATTAAAAACTATTAACAGGACACTCAATGGACGGATATAGATTACATGCGATCACATCTTGACTGGACCTATGATGCAGATGGTAAATATCCAGGGTTACCGGATATTGTAAAGGATCTCCATGACAATGGGCAGCACTATATTCCCATCATTGTGAGTATTGGATTGGATTTGAATGTCAAAGCATTGTTTAAAAAAGGAGTAAAAGCCCTTATACAATCTTCTGAGAAATAAAGGTCAAAGAAACGTGTGAAAAATGATGTAAACTTAAACCTTATAGTGCTGGAATCGACTTCATGCTTATGCAAAAGGGTTGGATCCAGGCCAGCCGCCAAGTAAATTGGTGGCTGGCCTGGGATCTAACCTGTTTGCTACTCTGAGTATATTTCCTCAACAAAATTAAGCAGATATTCAAGGTTTTTGAAAGCAGATGATACAAAAATATATTTTTAGAAAATTATTCAGCATTCTAAGGGTTAAATTCCCTTTTTTCTTAAATCAAAGCCACTTTGTTCCTTATATAAAAAGAAACATTTTCATTAAGAGCTATAATTTTAAATGATACTTAATGTTTTCAATTGCTATAATTGAAAATATTAACATAAACAGAATCCTGCAGTTTGTTAGATTTGCTTTCGTAAGGAAACAGAGAATGCTTTTTTGACAGACTACATTGTGCTTTGCTGTCCTAGAAATATATTTTTTTTCTCATCACTTAAATCACCTTTATAGAGGAAAAGTAACTGAGCTTGACATTTGAAAGCAGACACCTTTTGTTATAATATGCACAATTGAATGATTGTATTATTTTTTAACCCTAGGACCCAGGCATCAGCAACAAACAGAAGGCTGGAAGTTATCCTCCGTATGATGATGGAATCAAGGAAGATGTTTTCATTAAGAAGCATGATGGTTCAGGACCCATTATTGGCAGGGTGAGTCTTCAACCATAAACCTGAGAAAGAATACTCTTGGTCTTGATCATCAAGAAGCATGACGAGAAATAAAGCTGGAGATAGAACACTTCTGGCCATGCCCATCTCAAGGTGTGTTGGTTCATGGCCTACGGTAACATGGGCAGGTTAAGTAAACAAGAACTTGAGATGAAATACTTCTCTACTTGATCATTAGGAAGCATGATGGATTAGGAAAAATCATGTTGTGTTTCTCATTGACTTGACATTTATTTGGGAAGGGCCCATTGATTACGCTTTATTTTGTTTATTTAATTTGCCCAATATACTTCATGTTATTTAATTACAGGTGTGGCCAGGTACCACTACATTTCCTGATTTCTTCCATCCCAATTCCACACGGTACTGGACCAACCAGGCTAGAAGCTTCTTTGATCAAATCCAATTTGATGGACTCTGGATTGTAAGGCTGAACAGTTTATATTCTATCTCACTTTTGCAACTTATTTCTTATGTTTTGTCTTAATTGAAATCGGGATATATTTGGTATGGATGTATATACAAATCAAACTTGTTTAACTTTAATAGATATCCGATTTTGTTAACATTGTTTTCATAAACATTCCACCTGAGAAGTATTTTTTGTGTTACAACATTCTTTATCACATCTCTTAAATCCATGGGGGCCTCCGTCGCCTAGTGGTTAGGGGACAGAAAACACATGGTCTCTCTCAACATAGGTTCAAATCCCTGTGACAGCATTTGGATTTTTATGAAAGGCAGTCTCCCGACTGATTTAGGGAGTGCCAATGGTTCTACCCGGCTTGACCAGCCCTTATGGCCAGTTGAGTATGGGGTCTTCCTCCACCATTTAGAGTTCGGCATTGCAACATAACCGAAACAATGTTGATGCGATGTAAAACCCCATATAAATAAATAAAATAAATAGATAAACTTCAATCTATATTATTGGTATTCATTATAATTCTCTGATTTAGATGATTCTAATTAGATCCCACATTATATGGCATACCAAATAGTTTTTTAAATACTGCAAGAACAAACTAACAGCTTCTTATTTACCCTTGAATTTGACCTTTGACCAAATTTGTTTTGTAGGATATGAAAAATGTAAAGCCCAATATTGGCCCTATTGGCCCTTGCATTTGACCTTTGACCCACTCTGTTTTGTAGGATATGAATGAGCCCTCCAACTTCCTGAGTGGTTCGACTGAAGGATGTACATCCTCCTCCCTGGATAAACCTCCATTTGTACCCAGAGGTAAGAACGTTCTCTTCATTAACCCTTAGACTGCTGAGTAATTTTCTATAAATAGATTTTTGTGTCGTCTGCTTTCCAAAACCTTAAATATCTGCTTATGGTAAGAAGGATCTCTTCATTAAATCTAATCAATTTCAAGACATTTGTTTTATGTAATTGAGTAGAATCTGTTGGGACAAAAGGATGAACTTCAACTATGATGGGCTTTAGGAGGTCCTCTGTACCAAAGTGGGGTATCTTGGAGTAACCGTTTAACAGAGGAAAAATTCCCTTTAGGATGATACAAGACTGTACTCACACACAATATTCTAAGATATATGTTCTATCATTCTAGGATAGCCCTTAGAAGTGAAATTTGGGATGATCATCCTTGCAAGCAAAGCTTCATTTTGTTTCATTTGTTTCTTAAATCATCTACTGCAAGTGCATAAAAAGGGCTTTCTGAGAGATTGCGATTCCATTTTGTTCATAATATATTGTTTTGGTAATAGGTTAAGATGAGTGCAAATGAGGTAAAAGTTCTATCACTCTTTATTATTGTCGCCTGTCCTCGTTTCCTTTAAGTTTGACTTGTCTCTTAAATTAGTGAAAGAGTTGTACAATTGTATTTGAAAATCCTTTGATTTCAGGCATAGATGGTGGTGACATGCAATCAAGAACACTTTGTCCCTCAGCCAAACAGTATTTATCCACCCATTACAATCTCCATAATCTGTATGGTCACAGCGAAGCTGTAGCTACTAAGAGGTAATTAGTCGTCTTATAAATTCTTAATGAAATGATTTGATTAATTTGGGTAATTTACCATTATTCTCTTCTGTTCAGGTTGTGAAAACAGTTGGCCTTTTTTTTGTTGGGAAATGGGTCAACTAGAAGTAATATTTCTTTGATAATTTGAAAAATTATGTTTAATAAATATTAGACTATTACAATGATAGGAACTCTCCTTAATGCTTGACTCTTCCTTGTATAAAAATGCCCCCAAAAAAAAAATGTTTCAGTTTAGAACCGCAAAAGCATGCCCTCCTTGCCAAGCAATAATTACATTTTATAAATCTTTATTTATTGAGTAAAGGGATTAAAATCAAACTTTCACATTTAAAAAGAAAAGTCATTGTTTTACTTTTTTTCCAGTGCCCTAGACACATTACTTGTGAATAAAAGAAGTATTGTGATTTCTCGTTCCTCATTCCCCACCACGGGAGTACACTCTGGCCATTGGCTGGGAGACAATAATGCGGAATGGGACCATACCTACTACTCTATTACAGGTAAATATCTCAACCCTTTACCAAACAACAAATTTTTTACTGTTCCAAATTGAAAGACTTTGCGGACGACATTTCAAAATGTGATGAAATTGAAAGGAATCTTCTAATAGGGCAGAAAACAGTATGGGAAAAGGAGAAATTGCTTGATAAGAGCAATTTCTACTTGTCCCACAATGTTTTCCAGAGTTGTCTGCAACAAACTGGTCAAATGTTGTTATTGTTTGCTAATGTCTGATTGAGAATATACGTAAATGTAGGTACATATACTCGTATATATTTTTTTTCAAAATTATTTTTTTTAGCACATCGGCTGATTAAAATAAAAGAAAAGACTGTGAGAAATAGAGATGAGATGAGTAACTTCACTCTTTGTTGCAATGGTCACTTCCTAATTGGAAATGTTGATGAACTGCATGCATTTATTTTTCATCATGCTTAATTGCTATTGATACAGAGAGGGTAAAAAACAAAAGCAAATCACTGAATGTGTTTGAATATAAGTCAATAAATATGTTAAAGTAACATAAAAGCAGTTTGCCTTTTAGACCAGCTTGTTGTATGCAAGATAACACTGTGGAAAACTAAACAGCTTTCTTTGAAGTTTGTGTTTGAGGAAGATCTTGTCTGCTCCTTAGACCATTAAGTTGTCCAATGAATGCCTGCGCAACAAATTTGAGGCATCATTTCATTTTCTTCTATTTTACTTGCTATGGACTATATACGCATCAACTGTTGTTTTCAGGAATGCTTAGTTTCCAGTTATTTGGAATCTCCATGGTGGGTGCGGACATTTGTGGGTTTGGTTCAAACACAACTCCAGAACTGTGTGCTAGATGGATGCAGCTCGGAGCTTTCTACCCATTCATGAGGAATCACAACTCACTGGGTTCAAAGGTAAATTTGTTTTTTTCCCTTGTTTATCCCTTATAAAGCTGGAAATGACTTAGGCTTATGCAAATAGGTTGGCACCAGGCCAGCCGTAAGTAAATTGACTACTGGCCTGTGATCTAATCTGTTTGCTACTCTGACTATCTTTCCTCAACAAATATAAGCAGATATTTAAGGTTTTGGTATAATGTGGCGTAACTTGACATATGTGTCTTTGAGAAAAACATTGTCCAATTTTAAGCACTAATGTCATTCTGTTTGTTTATATCACTAAAATGATTATTCAATGTTTCTACTTCTCATGCTTTGTGTATTATGGGCTGGTGGCCTAATTACCTATCAATATTATTATTTCTACATGTTATTGATAGATACTGTTGAAAAATTACATGTATCTAAATCACGAAACCTCAAACTTTCTAGCTTAAAAAAGATTTTTTTTATATACAACTACAGCAGCAGATGTAACAAATCACTGCTAGAAAAGATTTCTTTAACTTTTTTTTAATTTCTCTTTTTGACAATAAACTTGATTAAAGAAAGGTAATTTTGATTGAACAGTTAATTTATATGTTGTGAACATTCGAAATTAACCCAAATTATATTTTCAGGATCAAGATCCGGCCGTGTTCGATGAGGCCACACAGAACATCATGAGAGATGCTTTAAACATCAGATATACATTACTGCCCTATCTGTACACACTGTTCTATAGAACCCATGTTAATGGTACAGCTATAGTTAGACCACTCTTCTTCCAGTAAGTCTGTTGCCTTATTTTGTTGTATTTCTTGTTATTCATAGGAGCAGTTCGTTAGTTTATTTTTTCAATGATTTTGATATTTGTTCATGATAATGCATTTTCATTGGAATATTTGTCATTATGATATCATGTTCATATTGTCAGTTGCAAACTTGAAAAAATATAGGAACATGGTTGTATGTATACATCGAAAGAAGACCAGGATTTGATTCGATCAAGCTGGAACACATAATTCTTGCAACAGCATTGAACTAAGTGTAATTTCACTAAGATCATTATATATTCCATTTCAGATACCCTGAGAGTGCTGACAATGCTATTTATAATGTAGATGTTCAATTTATGTGGGGAACATGTCTACTGATTACTCCTGTAACTTCAAAGGTAATAAAAACAGTAATGTTTTCCTCCATTTCCCATTAATCTTTTCGTTAATCAGATACAGTTGAGCCTCGATAGTCCGAACGTCGTTAATCGGTATTATTCACCATCAGAACAGATTTTGTAGGGAACAGCCCTTACCTTCATTAATTCCACTGTTTAATCCGGAAAATCCGATTTCCGGCTCCGGACAATAAAAGTCGGGAACCAAGCCTTACTTCTAATAGTATATGCGCATGACTAATCTGGAAACCACCATAATGATTTTTTTTTGCGGTTACCTACGTTTATTGACGATACGGTAATCCAACATTCACACCATTGGCAAATTCACATGTTTGCTTGATTATAAAATGTCACCGAGTGTAGTGTAATGAAAGGTGTTGATTGTTTGTAAATCGGACATTTAGTCAGTTGACTGGTGTAACCTAATTGTAATTGTCAGTGCATGCAGAGAGTCGAGTTTGTGAAAGGTGTTAACTCACTGCATTAACAGTTATCAGGAGACAATGTCTGGCAATCATTTTCAACTATTACGTTTTTTTTACTTCATAGTAATTACTATGAAAGACGGTGTATAGGTAAACATTTCACTGGTAACTCGCCGATTGTTTATTCCAGATTATTCGTTAATATGAACATTACTCTTGGGAATGCAAGTGTTTTGATAAACGAGGCTCGACTGTACTTGCCATAAGTCTATGCCTGCCTGTGTATGTAATCTTGTTTAACCCTTAGAATGCTGAGTAATTTTCTAAAAAATAGATTCTTGTGTTGTCTGCTTTCCAAAATTTTCAATATCTGCTTAATTTTGATGAGGAAATATTCTCGGAGAAGCAAACCGGTTACATCACAGGCCAGTCGCGAATTTGTTTGGCAGTTGGCCTGGATCCAAACTGTTTGCATAAATATGAAATTTTTATTAGATATTAATACTTTTTGAAAAAGATCATTATAAACTGAATGGTATTCTTATTCTCAAGTTTGGTAGGAATGCTTGTATACATTACATAAGAAACGCGACATGAGCTCAAATAAAGTCCATAGGAAAATTGTTACTATAAAAACGCACTTTCATTTTCTCAATTATCTCCGGCATTTGTTCTTTAAGCCAAACATCGAAATGGCAAGATATTGAACCCATTTGTCTTTTACAATTATTGTTGGCAAAAGTTTAACATCAATTAGGTAGATGACAAAAATGGTTATTTGTTAAACTTCCTATGAAAGAAAAAGAGAAAAGTTGTTCCACACTTTCTTTTACTAATCACAATGCTTGTTTTAAGTATTATTATGGAATAAATTTGTTTATGATAACAAATTTATAGGAATAGATTGAAAATATGTATTTATTAGTTGTCACTTTTATCTCCCAGAATACAACCAAAGGTCAAGGTTATTTACCCAAAGATCGATGGTATGATTATTTTGATTATACTCGTATGGATTCTCCTGGTGAATTTGCCATGTTTAATTTACCGATGGAACATCTTAACATCCAAATACGTGGTGGATCCGTGATTCCGATGCAACATCCAAATGTTACAACAACATTGGCGTGAGTATCTCGGTGGATTGATTTAAAGCATTCTGATAAAAATGTTACAGATAAAGATATATTACTTTACTGCCCTAAGTTGTTCTACTGATGCATATGACATTAGAAGCATTTTCAGCAATCAACCAGTAAATGGTATTGCAAATGTCGATTTACATAGTATTTGCAGAATCCTCTTTAGTCACATTGTTTCTAAAGGTGTAAAAATGGATTGTTGATAAACCTAGTTTTATATTAGAAGATTGAAATAAAAAATAAAAAAATTGCAGAGAGGTTCTGTGTGTCAGCATCTGCAACAGAATATTTGAATTTATTTCTATGAAATGATAATTTCACAAATTCGGCAATGTTTTCCTTTATGAAAAAGATTGCAACTAGAATCAGCATGTTTTATTATTAAATGCTGCTTAAGATATGAACCTTCCATGAAACCAGGAATTTCATTGCCTGGTAGGTTTATGAATCATTGACTCAACCAGCCCTGAATGTTTTCATCATATGCTGGTAAACTTTCTGTTTTAGCATAGGGACTTTATTCTACAATTTTCTGCGGTATTCAAACTTTCCTCCTTTTTATTATAATGACCTATTATTATTCTGTTTTACAGGAGAAAAAACAAGTTTATGTTGTTAGTAGCTCTATCCCCGCAATCTATAGCCTCAGGAGAACTGTATTGGGATGATGGGATATCAAGGGGTAAGACAGAATTCCTTCGTTACTGAGACACATCTGTTGAAAGGTGAAAATAAATGGGGGTTGATGTCAGTTGAACTATTTACCAAACTGCTGATAGATTAAGGGATGTATTAAAGAGGACGTTTGAAATGTGTTGGTGGTAAAGGAGAAATTTCACACCTACAAATGTTTTTATTTTTTACCAGCATGTATGCTCATGGATGTTATCAGAGTTATGGTGTCTTCCTCAATCATTAAGAGATAGGCATCACAACATTTACAGAAATAATATTAAGGCAATGTAAAAACAGATATAAAGGGAATATAATTATGTTACCATGAATGATTTGCCATATTTTGAACTATACATATAGAATACAATTTATAATATTTGTTTTTCTAAGCACACTGAATTTTTAGAGAAATCTCGTCTGTTGGGCTGACCCTTTATTGTCCAGAAACATCGCTAATGGTGCCGAAAGGGTTAGTCTGAGTTAATAAGAGGTAAAGAGAATTCAGAGGGTGCTAATGTTTAAGTTAACTAAAAGTATTATTTGTTTTTTTAAGTGAATAGACTAATGGATCTTTCAGAATCTGAATACCAATGTTTTATCTTTCAGACTCAATAAGCAGTGGAAAGTATAACCTCATCAATTTCCAAGCTTCTCAGGTAAGACTTTAATGTTACAGTTTTTTACTAGTCATCAATCTTGTTTTCAAGTGACCATTTGTTACAGTATGTGAAAATCGAGTAAGTTGGATGTTATTCTTATACAGGACGCAAGTCATTCAGAAAACTCCTACAAGAGGTTTCTGAATGACTTGCGTCTGTATAAAGTAAGCTATTAGTTGTCTTATACACCATGGTTCTGTTCCTTTTTACCATAACTGTTCAAAATAAGATTGACTTTGTTGTGCAATGAATGTGTGTGCTGTAATTTAAAGGCTTTAGTTTTGTCAAAACATTTTCTATACTCTTCTGCTACAAAATTGCTTGTTTATATTGATATTTAAGATATTTTTTCATAAGTGATGCTTCAATGGGTCTGATTTAAGATACAAGGTTCCTGAATTCAAACAACTTTCAATGAAATCAATATACCATATAAGTCATCTTACATCACAAAACAAGTGCCTTTATGTACGAAAGCAGTGGCTTTTAGCCCATTATCAAACAATAATGACATTTAACCACTTTGATGCAGACGACTCTGGAAAACATTATGGAAAAAGGAGAAATTGATCTTTTTCATCACATTTTGAAATGTCGTCTGCAAATTTTTTTGATTAAGGACAGTCAAGAATTTGGCGTTTGGTAAAGGGTTAAAGAGTATTTGGAATATCCATTAAGAAAAATGCATGAAAATGATATAAAAAACGTTGAAATCGTTGTCACAAAAGCATAATTTGTTAACAAAATCCAAATTCTACATTTCATTATGGTAAGATTGTCAAGGGTATGTATGATATAAGATTGCTTTTATCATGTCAACGATTATTTCTTGCACAGAAAACCTTGTCATCCAGAGTGTTAATGGCGGGCTATACTGATGAGCCCATGCAGCTTGGGGAAGTGAGGATTCTGGGAGTTGAGCTCATTCCTACAGGTGTCTCTGTGAATGGACAAGTTATAACATCATACAAATATGAGGATAGCGTAAGTACAAGGACACTGGTGGGGTTATTGGTCATAAGCTTAGCTACAAACAATGTGTGGCATTTTAGGTCAGACTTCTACAGTACTTTTTGTTTTAAATAGTTCTTTTAAAACTTCTGATACACAAACATTTTAAATATATAGTGAATGCAGAAGTCTTCTGATTGTTTATATGGTGTTTAACTCTGTGTCAACAATTTTTCAGTTATGTTACAGCTTTCCTTGATCCACCAGTAGTTTGCTAGGGCTGTGAGGTGCCTTGCCAAAGGACATGCCCACAAAACCAGAGGTGTCAGCCGGGCTCGAACCTGGGAACCTGTCTTCACCTCTGGGCTATGCATATTTAACTGATTATTTTTTGACACTTTTTTTACAAGATTGTCATATGTGGCAAGTTATTTGAAATAGGGAAATGGTTCCAATTAACTTTCATGGGAAGATGAACAAAGTACATTTTTACATGTTGTAACGTAGCCGCCTCACTCTCTACAACATAGCAACAATCAATCAGGACAAGATGTAACCTCTGTGTTACTGAGCCGATTCTTTAGCTCAGTGGTTATGTCTTGGACTGTCACCTGGGAGAATCGGGATCGAATCCCCACAGGGGACATAAAATCCAAAGTGGCTTTTTCTAGCTATGCTTCGTTGCAGACATTGTTCGTAAGATGGGGGCACGTCCGGGATTGGCCATTGAGCCATTAATTCGTCCGAAATGGACTTACAAGCCAAAATGGCTTATATGTCATCATAAATGATGACTTCTTTAAGAGGGGGGGTGTGTTACATAGCCGCCTCACTCTCTACAGCATAGCAACAATCAATCAGGACAAGATGTTACCTCTGCGTTACTGAGCCGACTCTTTAGCTCAGTGGTTATGTCTTGGACTGTCACCCGGCAGAACCGGGATCGAATCTTCACAGGGGACATAAAATCCATAGTGGATTTTTCTAGCTATGCTTCGTTGCGGACATTTTCGTAAGAATGTAATGTTGGTTCTTTACCTTTTTCCCTTATATGGTATTTTGGAACTGGTCCAAACTGAAAGCAACAACAGACATTAACTGAATGGTATGTAAAATACCCGATTCCTATTGACCGTTTCCTATTGACGGTGGTAAGAAACTATTGTGACAAAAGAATAGATTTGCTGACTTTGATCACTTTTCTGTTTGTCCCAACTGTCTTTGAAGCGTCTGATGCGGACGTGTTTAAAAGTGTATGTATGAATGAATTAATTAGATAGACACTTCAACTGTTTACCAAATAGCCATTATTGTCTTTCTAAAATTCAAAGAATTGGCAGACGTCACTATAGATATTCCTCTGATAGGTTAGTAAATATTGCTGGAAAAGGAAAAATCAGTCCATTGACATGATAATTCCAAAAGTCGTCTGCAGCATGCACTTTAAGTTGAGGGATTTATTTGGAAAACTTTGTCTTTCATTTATTTCAGACTCAGAATCTATACTTGTACAGCCTTGATGTTGATTTACTGAAACCATTCCAGATAAGTTGGTTGGTTTAAAGCAGGAACAAGGTACTGGCATCATTCCAACTATCGTTTTGCTGGTTCCCTTGTGCATTCAGTATTCCATTAGATTAGTCTGAAGGTGGTTGGTACTGCATATTAGTTTTAAGTTCCGGTTATATTTAATTTGCAAACAGAAATGTAGTCTTTCAAAGGTTAGCCTTTTTTTTTTCAAATAATATTAAAAAACCCAATAAACTCTTGATGTTACTGAGAGATTAGGATAAAGAGAAGTGTGTTTATATAGTTTCAAAATGTGAGAAGTAAACTTTGAATAAGGTAACAGCAGATGATCGAAAGGTTTGAACAAAAAATATATGTCAATGATATTGCAAAGAAGTAATTCTGGTCAAAGGAGGGATTGATTTGAATTGATTGCTCAAGTATCTTGCTACAGGTGCATCAAAGGGTGGCATAGAAAAACAATGCCTTTAGATCTGTTATATTCTTTTAGCCTCTTACACATGTTTATCTGTATAAAATGTACTGTATCTATGTTTCATTTTTGTGTATGGGTCGGTGGCCTTATTATACAATAAAATTTTGAATTGAATTGTTATGGAGTAAAGGGCATAAATTCTGAATGAGCGACAGTTGGGAATAAACTGACAGGTCGCAGGGGTCCATATAAAGGAGGCTCATCAGTATCTGCATTTAGCCATCATTTTTTAAATTAAGCTCTATGGTTCATCTTGTTTCATGCATACTTAAAAGAACTGTCTCGGGAAGGGTTTTGAGAAAAGCTGAAAAGCAAGAGAAATATTGAAGGTTCAATGCATAACCGAATTAGGTGCTTCATTAACATGAAGCAGTTATAGTGTTGTACTGTATTTCTCTGTATGATATGTTCATCTGTACTCATAATGACAGTTCACCTGCCACATTTGTTCATTTGTTATTGACATTTAGATGCATAATAAATCTTAATAAAATCAACTGCCACTTGTACTGTTTTGTCTTAAATCCCTACAACATACAAAGTTGTCCTGTTACACTTGCCTTACACGACGTTGGACCAAATGAGATATACTAGTGAGTAGTCGGGAAACAAGATTAGTTGTTGTCATAATAAATTGTAAATCTGCCAATACTTTAATTTGTTACAAAAGACGAAATTCTATATAAAGAATGTATCATTGTGTCAAAAAACCAGTTTTTATGTATTGTATGGTTCAGCATTTTACTCCCTTATCCATGACATGTCTCTTTGCAGCATCTGCTGCAAAGCACTCTAGAAACCCCTGTGACAAAAGAAGAAATTGCTCTTTACTTGCAATTGTTTACCTTTTTGTTAAAATGGTTTCTACCTGTAATTACAAAGGAATCATTATTTCTTGTTCGTGTACTTCACAATGGCCTTCTGCTGTAGGTTTCAATTTCCAAAAATTTAAGATGTATCGAGTGTGGGTCAGTAACAAATTTCTTTGTAATACTATTACACCAATAAATAAATTGCCAATCTCTGCTAAGTCTCAGGAGCTCTCTAGGTGTAGCAAGTCTGACTTTGGCAGATCAACAATACAATCTCTGCTAAGTCTCAGGAGCTCTCTAGGTGTAGCAAGTCTGACTGGCAGATCAACAATATGTCTTGTTTATACCTATGTATTTTACATAGATTGTGACGGAAGCTTGAAGCTCATTGAATTCACCCTTCACCTTATGTCCGAGGAAGACCCCATACTCAACAGCCAATAAGGGCTGGTCAAGCCGGAAAGAACCATCGGCACTCCGTAAGTCAGTCGAAAGACTGCCTCTCATGAAAATCAAAATGCAATCACCAGGATTTGAACCCACATGAAGAGGGGCCATATGATCTCAAGTTCTGTACTTTTACCACAGAGGCCCCTTATATTATTTCAATGAGACATACTATGGATTACCCACAGTTTAAGTTTAGGAAAAGATAAAAAGAAATTTGCAATGGAAAAATGCCTCTTCATTCAAGATCCCCTTGGTTTATGACAAACAATAGATAAAGGATTTCTAATGGCAACTTTCCTAAAAGAATCAAGGTGGAAAGGTTTATTTCTTCATTGATCTGTTATATCATATACAGTCAAACTTGTGTAAAGAGGCCAGCCTATGGGACAGAGTGAATTGGCTGTTTAAGACAGGTTGGCTGCTTATCGCAAATTGATGTACACTATAAATCTAACAATGGGACTTTCTGAAGTGGCTGTTTCAGGCAGGTTGGCTGCTTAACACAAGTTAGACTGTATATTAAAGAGCTTAACCCTTCATCAAATGCCAAATTTTGGACTATCCCAAATTCATAGAGTTTGCAGACGACATTTAAAAATATGATGAAATTGAAAATTACTCTTCTGATAGGGCAGAAAACATTGTGGGAAAAGGAGAAATTTCTCATTAAGAGCATCTCCTTTTCCTACAATGTTTTCCAGAGTCTTCTGCAACAAAGTGTTTAAATGTCTTTATTGTTTGGTAATGGGTTAAAAGTCATTGGGCAATGTCTACTTTATCATAAAGGCAGACCCGACTGCTCAATCAATAAAATGGCTTTCCTCCATGGCATTCTGGGTTACAGGGATATAAACATGATTGGAAAAGGTAAAATTAAAGCGAAGTAAGGATTAGGCTCGAGAGAATCCTACATTATGAAAGAAGATTGAATAGCGTACCAAATAAACCAAATACTCAAAGAATACAATAAACTGGTTCCCCTCCGGTCTACTGGCAGGCTCCACTATGGTTCACAAGACAGCCAATGTGCAGCTACAATTCTGAGCGATTTGATTGGTGAGAATGCAACCTTGCAAAATACAACAACAACAAGCAAGACCATACGTAGTTGCCAGTCTTAGAATACAAATGCTGATTGGTGAGGCAGTGGAATCAAACATAAGTTGTTTTCAAACCTCATCATATTTTGGTTTAAAATGCAGGGATAACAATGGAAAAATGAAAAACAAATAGTTTTAAACCCTTTAAGAATTCTTTTTATATAAACCATATAATATATAACAAGGGACAAGCTATGGTGAGATTCAAGAAGAAAATATAGGTAGAGAAAAGGTATCCCAAGGTCATTTCTAATGACAAGCCATCGTGGTGGCCCTATGCTCCAGGAGGGGTAAGGAGGTTTTATCAAGTATAGAGTTTACTCATATATAAGAAACTACTCAAAGATGAGAGAAATTTTAAAAATTCCAACAGAAATTGAAACACTAACACAATACACAAAATAGGACATTTAGTGTAATTTTCCTCCAAATTGTCACTTGTACAATGCCCTTTTCTAACCAATTCAGCTGCAGAGCTCCAGATTAAGTGCCTTTTGTGTTTTTCAGCATTGTATTTCACTAAAAAGGTATTAATAAAAGAATACAATGGTGTAAAACGCAGTAAAAAATCCATTCAGCATTGTGATGCATATGTAGATTTATTTGATTCTTATTACTGAAAATATAAGTTTGGAATTTGGGATGAAAGCAAGCATTGCCAGACTTCAGTATTGGAAAAGAAAATAGACGGTAAATCAGCTTAAAGTTTCTGTCCACTGTATCTGGAATGGCTTAAGTAAGTCTACTGTCAGATTGTAAATGTAGAGGTTCTGATTCTGAAATGATAAAGAACATTGAGGGTTTTTATCACAGCTGGTCAAACAAATAACATGAAAAAGCTGAAATAGAAAATATGTATCATTCAACAAGAGCATTTAATAAATCTTTTATTTTCTTTTAACTTTTTCTTTCTAATAACAAGCTTTGTGGGTTTTGATCGAACAAAAATAGACAATATATTACATCATATAAAAAGTATATCATTTATCTATCTAGCTTATGAATCTATCATTGAAAACCCTAAATTTTGGATAGACCATATTGGGTCTTTCACCTGACTAGTGGGCAACAGTGATTCAATGTTAGAGCGACTACCTCTGGTATTGAGGGTCTTGCATCCAATCCCCATTAGCAGCCTGGGTACCGTTTTACTAAACAACTTACGGAAAATATTTGCGTAAGTCTTAACTGATAATCATGGATAGTGTCTTTAATATATATACAATATTGCAATGTGACACGCCATTGCAAGCATCTCAGAGAGACGATTCCAATGATGTGTTACTTTGCAATATTGCTTAGCCCAATACTGAAATAAGAGTAATTGTTGTTTTAGACTTACGCAAATCTTAAGCGTAAACTGTTTAGTAAAACGGTACCCTGGTGAAAATGCAGGGACTAACCCATAAACTTGCATGAGCACTAGACATCAAGGAAGCAGTCATCAAGAACGAATTTAACAGGCTTCAAGTTTCTGTCTCATCTGGTGTAACAATTCTAAACTTATCGCTTCAAGTTTCTGTCTCAACTGGTGTAACAATTCTAAACTTATCATCTGACTAGAATCAGCAATTTTCCATACATCAGTCTGAAGAATTATTTTGATAGAAATCTGTAACCTGCAAATCAAACATGCTTTTCCATACTAGTCCAATGCAAACCTTAACCCCTAGAATGCTGGGTAATTTTCTTAAAATAGATTTTTGTAATGTCTGCTTCCCAAAATCTAAAATAACTGCTTAATTTTTATGAGGAAAGGTACTCAGAGTAGCAAATAGGTTAGATCACAGGCCAACCGCCAATTTCCTTGGTGGCTGGCCTGGATCCAACCTGATTGCACAAGCATGAAGTCGGTTCCAGCAGATTAAGCGTAAAAGTATTTACCACAACACAAAATCAGAAATAAAGCCTAAAAGCACTTACACTATCCTCATATTTGTACGAGGAAACAGCTTGTCCGTTAATAGAAACACCTGTAGGACTGGTCGTAACTCCCAGGACATTTAATTCACCTAGCCTCATAGGCTCATTAGTATAGCCTGACATCAACACTCTGGATGAGAAGGTGTTCTGTTCGGAAAAGTAAATATGAGAAAAGCCCTATCAATAATTGTAGAATTGCATAGACGTAATTAAAAAACATTTCTAAATCAATTTTTAATTCACTAAATTTCTTTTTAATTCAAACAAGTCTTGTAATTGATAAAAGATGTACCAATAACAAGGGACAATGTTTTGAAATACTCACAATGCATGTATATGTATAAAGTTCTACCTAAGAAGTTTAAACTTACTCGTAACAAAACCAATAATATAAAGCTCTACTTCAGAGGTAAACACACCAACATAATTAAACTAGAATTACAAAGATTTTATCTCAGAACATAAATATTACAAAACTGGTTATGATATAAGCCTCTTACCTTAGAAGACTGAAACTGTATCAGGTTGTATTTCCTGTTGCTTATCGAATCTGAAAGTACAATGTTGGATTTGTGAAAGAGATATGTCATATATATAGCATTGTCGACAAACAAAATCTTAATGATAAAGCAGTGTTTTAGTTCTTTTTTTTCTCATTTCACTACTTCAAACATTTAGTGTATCTTTTAAACCAATTGATTGCTACTAACTATCTTTATCAACTCTATTCACAATTCAAACAAAATATTGTTGGATTGGAAAGAGGTTTTCAACATTTTTTCAGATTTTTTTTCCTCCAGTTATACACAAAATTCTTAATCAGAAACTTACTGCTTCCCATAAATACATCCAAGAAGATTATAACTTTAATCAATGACAAAATACCATGACAGTTGGCAAGTCTCAGTAACAAACAAATCATGTCTTACTTCTAGATATCCAGCCATACTAATTTAATGTCAAAAGCTCAGGCAATTTTTAGATGCCATTTGAAGCAAAAACCAAAGTAGAAATAGAGTTTGATAAATATTCAATTTTGTAAGAAAAGGAAAATTGCGCATAGTGCAGTTTCCACTTTTCTACTATTGATTTTATTTTAGCTAAAGTAACCTGTAAAATCAGGAGATAGTTTCTTAAATAATTAACAAACATCAATCTTCATTTATTTTTATCTTTCAACAGAAATGTCTCAGTAACGAATGATGAATTCTGTCTTACCTCTCGATATCCCATCATCCCAATACAGTTCTCCGGAGGCTGTAGATTCCGGGGTTAGAGCTACCATCAACATAAACTTGTTCTTTCTCCTGTAAAGTAGAATAATGCTAGGTATAATAATGGAAAGAAGGACATTTTACTGAAAGTATAAATGCTAAAAAAGTTTACCAGTGTATGGGACAAATCTTTTTTTGTATTGTATTTAGGGCAAGTCAGGCCAATAATCCCAATCTGCTGTGATTAAGCCCATATTCTAATATGAATTTTTTTTATCTGATAATCAATCCTCAACCTTTAAAAACAATAAGACAAAGTGCAATTTTTACAAATACATGTTAAATGTAAATCTTCATTTGCAATACAGTTAACTAGGCCAGTCCCAGGAAACTGTACCTTAAGTCAAGTGCATCAGTAGAAAAAGTAAAGACAATGAAGTTACCAATATTTATCTATAACATGTTTATCAGAACATAGTCAGACCATAGAGAAAATTACCTGTTAGCAATGCACAAACACATGAAAAAATAAGGGACATTTAGTCTGTGGATCAAGGATTAACGTCATTTTGGTCAAAAACCTCCAAAAATCTGGAATGTCAGAATGCTTTGAATAAATCCACCGATATACTCACGCCAATGTTGTTGTAACATTTGGATGTTGCATCGGAATCACAGACCCACCACGTATTTGGATATTCAGATGTTCCATGGGTAAATTAAATATGGCAAATTTACCCGGAGAATCCACATGTGTATAATCGAAATAATCATACCATCGATCTTTAGGTAAATAACCTTGACCTTTGGTTGTATTCTGGGAAATAAAAGTGAGAAATTTTGATATGTTAACAATTACTGTCAAAATACTTAAAACTGATGTGAGTATAATAAATGGTTTGAGTCGGTTCAACATATTACTGCATAGGAATATTTGAAAAAGTTCCAATATGTCCACCGCCTTTTTAATGTAACAGATGGTTCTATCTAATACCAATAAGAAAATAATCATCCTCAGTCTCCTTGAATTGCAATCTCTTATTGCACACAATGGATCAGTTCAATATCCTGCAAGAGGGAAAAGGTCAACAAACTGAAACAGTACAATGCTTCAATAAGGAATCAATCCATAGCTTAAAAGGCAAGAAAAAAGATTTAACATTATTTTATCTCTCACTTAAAGGATTATCACCATAACAAAACCCAGAATAAATGTTACGAGTTTCAGTATGAGGTAATGAATGTATAACACCAATTTCTGCATAATCTAATATGGCAAATTTTGGTTTATCAGATCTCAAATCTATTTACTTATTTTTGCAAGTTTTCATGAATAATATTAATTTTTTCAGAATGATTATCATTATGAGTTCTGGGGCAATGTACTAAGAACAGAGAAATTTAGTTCGAAATCTTCGTCCTAGCCCATTAAAATGTATGGGTAATACTACAATATTATGACGTTCCTTTGGACATGGAAAACATTCTTTAGACAGCAGATATTGCTTATACAATTATAGATCATATTACCTTTGAAGTTACAGGAGTTATCAGTAGACATGTTCCCCACATGAATTGAGCATCTACATTATAAATAGCATTGATTGCACTCTCAGGGTATCTGAAATGGAGGAGATTATAATCATTTATCACATGCTTTTGTAATGAATAGTTGTTATAAGTACTGTTTATAATTCTTAATGGAATAAGATTCTTTCTTCCAAATACATGTACAGTGAACCCTCGTTTAACCGGACCCCGATTATCCGGATGTCTCGCAATCCGAAGGAAATTGTAAGGGAACGGAATTATTGGACCAGTTTGTTGCAGACGCCTTTGAAAACATTGTGGGTAAATGAGAAATTGCTTGTGACGAGCAATTTCTCATTTTCCCACAATGTTTTCTGCCATATCAGAAGATTATCTTTGAATTTCATCACATTTTGATATGTCTTCTGCAAACTCTTTCAATTTGGGACGGTCGACAATTTGGCGTTTGCTAAAGCGTTATAAGTATACACCTGCATACAGACCGTTTATGTCTTAATGTGAATAAGAACCTGCTCTGTTTCATTAGTCCGGATTATTCGGTAAACCGGAAATTTTGTTGGGAACGGACATTTTCGGATAAACGAGGGTTCACTGTACACTTCTTTTAAAATATATGTAGCAGGAAATTTTGAGATACAACAGTGGTAAAGAAGAATTGGAAACTACTGCTAATGTTCAATATCTCCTTTTTCACAATGGTTTATATCTAACATAGTTTTTAATTCATCATGTCAGATTAGCAACAGACTTATAGGAAAAGATAAATAAGTTTAACCCTCTTTAATACATTATCAAACAATAACGACATTTGACCACTTTGTAGCAGACTACTAAAAGATTGTGGGAAAAGGAGAAATTGCTCGTAACAAGCAATTTTTCCTTTTCCAACAAGGTTTTCTGCCCTATCAGAAGATTATTTTCCAATTTCGTCACATTTTGAAATGTAGTCTGCAAACTCTTCCAATTTGGGACAGTCAAAAATCCAATTTTGGTAAAGGGTTAAACAAAGTATAATATCATTATTAAAATCATAGTAAGTATTTCTGTTGTTTTTTTCATTGTTTCTTTCAATCAAGATTAGCCTTAATACCCAGTTTGATGTAAGTGTTAAATATAAACTTACTGGAAAAAGAGTGGTCTAACTATAGCTGTACCATTAACATGGGTTCTATAGAACAATGTGTAAAGATAGGGCAGTAATGTATATCTTATGTTTAAAGCATCTCTCATGATGTTCTGTGTGGCCTCATCGAACACAGCCGGATCTTGATCCTGAAAATAAAGTTTAGATGAAATTGAATTAATACTAACAGGTATGCTCATTCAATAAACTAGGTCAATCATGATAACACATGAAGGAAGATTGAGGAAAAGGGAAGAAACCATTTCCATTATTTTTATCCATTAACAAGGCATTTTCCTTCACCTATCATAGCTTAAACTTGTTTATTTTACATTGAGTGTGAAGGAAGCTTGTAGCTTATCAAATTTTCTCTTGAAAACTGCTTTCTGGATACATTACCAGTACTCATACCGATTTGTGGGTTAGTCCAGGTATTTTCACCTTGCCGCTAACAGGAATCAAACTCAAGACTCTCGGCACCAGAGGCAGACACTCTACCACTTCATCACTGTGATCCATTAATGTTAACATATTTCCCTTTTAGTGCTGGGTAGGTTAATACCAAAAAATTTGATAGGAATAAAAACTCTCAATAACATGATCATTCAAGATGGCTTTTCGTTCATGATTTGGCTAAATGCCACTTTCAACAATTCTGAAGATACATGGAGGTAAAATTTGAGTAATCTGTCTGTACACAAATATGAAATAGTGAGCATCACCTCTATTTCCCATTATATTTTTTCTCAAGCACAGCAATTAAATTTCCAGGAATGTCTGATTCATCTCTTACTCCATGGTACCTCATTTTGACACATCTCTGCAGAAGATGTAAGACTTTTAGAACAAAAGATTATTCCACACAATGAAATCTGCTAGAATCACAGGGAACAATGTTGATTGACATGCCTTTATCACCAATAGGTATACATGTATATTGATAATATAGGCATGTCGAAAGACATTTTGTGCTTAAATTATTGAAGATACACTTTTTTGCCTTTTTTTGCTCTCTGCTGATGCTTTTAATGCAGACCAGTCCAAACTCTCCATAAGGGGAATGGATGAAGGGTTTAAAGAGTACCTTTTGGCCCAGTGAGTTATGGTTCCTCATGAATGGGTAGAAAGCTCCGAGCTGCATCCATCTAGCACACAGTTCCGGAGTTGTGTTTCCCATAAATCCACAGATGTCCGCACCTACCATGGAGATTCCAAATAACTGAAAGCTTAACACACCTGAAAAACATCAAACATACATGTTGGTCATGACTTGTCTACTTTGATTTGACTAAATGTGATTTTGAACCTAGATTATGTTATATATTATATGTTTTGTTTACATGATATTCACCATGTAGGTTTATCAATTCTCTCTTATTTTGTGATATTCATATCTTGGATAAAATACTAACTTACTGATTATTGAATCGAACTAATTAATTCCAGATTAAATGAATTATTTTATAGCTTTTATCATTCAAACCTTGACTAGCTGGCTTTAACGTTTTCTGCTGCATTACACAAAATAAAAATTGGGCATGAATCATATATGTAATGATCTCACTTGATTTTTGGATGTATGCATTAAGCTAGCTCCTTTGTGATGCTTCTATGGTTCTTTTTTGTTTGTTTAATTGGGCTTTAAAGCTGGGTCAACATTTTTCAATTATGTAACAGCTTTCCTTGATTCACCAGTACTAAGCTAGGACTCTGAAGTGTCTCACCAAAGGTCACTCCCATAAAACCAGAGGAACCCTGAACCCCAAGTTAAAAGACTGTCAACTTAATCAACGGGCCATGCAGCACCATGTGATGGTTCCAATCTGTAAGCAACTTCAAAAGACACTTACAAAGTATAAAAAATAGTGATTCTTGCTATAAGTAGAAACCAGCAGGGCAAATGTTGAAATTCCTCATCACAAGCAACTTCTCCTTTTGATAGAGGTTTCTTTAATATCTATATGCAGGTGTGTTAACCCTTTACCAAACGCCAAATTTTCTACTGTCCCAAATTGAAAGAGTTTGCAGACGACATTTCAAAATGTGATGAAATTGGAAAAGAATCTTCTGATAGTTCAGAAAACATTGTTGGAAAAGGAAAAATTGCTCGTAAAGAGAAAATTTTCCTTTTCCCACAATGTTTTTCAGAGTTGTCTCCAACAAAGTTGTTAAATGTAGTTTTTGTTTGGTAATGGATTAAAATAAGTTTATATGAATGAATGAGTTAAAAAAATCATTAAATAAGTATATATGACTGAACGAGTTAAAAAACAAACAACTCAAGATACCAAGAAATTTACCTGTAATAGAGTAGTAGGTATGGTCCCACCTTGCTTGATTATCTCCCAGCCAATGACCAGAGTGTACTCCCGTGGTGGGGAATGAGGAACGAGAAATCACAATACTTCTTTTATTCACAAGTAACGTGTCAAGGGCGCTGGTTTGGAAAAGTAATCAGGGATAAATGATAAGTAGTGATTCATAGATATCTACATCTAAATAACATTAAGCAAAGGACAGCATTGTTTCCAATGAGCACTCTTACAGAGTTTATATAATTTGCAAATGGCAAATATTTTTTTGTTGTTGTAACAATGCATCATCAGTATTCCAATTATATCGCGATGCTCTTCTCATTATTGATGCAAGAAGACCCCCTAGTTACAATGTCCATTGACATTCCGTTTGTCCACCAGGCGCCTACCTTTCATGAAAAAAAAAACCCCGCAGACTGCTACCATTACTTAAAATTGCTTGTTTATAGATGAAAAAAATTGGAAGTCAAGATGAAACGTTGTTGAAACAAATGCCGTTTTTTCTTGTTGTATGAAAAACAATAAACAACAGTTATTAAAAGCTTCATCATTCAGCTCAGGAAGCGTCAATTATATATATCTAAATTTTTAAAGTCTGTATGCAGTAGGTATTAATAGCCTTGCAATGCCTTTGGGTCTAAATAAACATACTGTACTTATTAATTCACTGCATACACTGCATACATGCTCTGAGAACTTAAATACTAACTTATTTTGTTTCGAAAGACTATTCGCAAGTGCATATCCAGTGATAATTTTACCTCTGCGTCCTGTGTCATATACACATAAAAATTGCTGGGGACACATCATTTCAAAAGATATGTGTCAAGCCGGAAGCATTCTCATCAGCACAAGTAATGTTTATAATGTAGTAAACATCATAAAGCAATCTGTTTCATGCTTTCTTTCTATCAAATCTGCATTGTTTCGAGTCATTTAAGCTAAGATTATCATTATTAACAAGTGTTATACTATTTGACATGATCTTATAGCTTGGATCATTGGTACTCGGATGCATAATTTTACCCTTGGACACATAGTTTCAAAACATGTGTGTCCAAAAGGACATGATAACTTTCATTTCTAGAATTAACACTGCATATCATACAAAAGTACCGATGTTGTTTCATCTTATGTCTCCTACTGCATGCAAACCAAGGTAAAGTAAGGTGGTTAAGAAAATGTTACCTTTTAGTAGCAACAGCTTCGCTATGTCCATACAGGCTATGGAGATTATACTGCGTGGACAAGTATTGTTTGGCTGAGGGACAAAGTGTTCGAGACTTCAAATCTCCACCAACTAAGCCTAAGTACAAAATAGATGCAAACATAACTCTTAAGCTGAATAAGGTTTTGAAAACTGCATAAATTGAAAGAACTAATTGATGACACTCAGACAGCTGGTAAACTAGCATTGTCATTGTTAATATGGGGAGAAATCAAATGTGACAAAAAAATGCGACTAATTGTCTCGAGACAAGGTCAATGCATTTGTATTGCTAAATGGGGGATGATGCAATACAACATGTATTTCTGACACTATTTTAACTCACCTCTAGGTGTGAATGGTGGGTTATCTAGGGAGGAAGATGTACATCCTTCTGGTGAACCATTTAGAGAACTAGAAATCTCATTCATATCCTAAAAATAAGGAATAATATTATTTCTTTTTAAATGGTTAAAAGATCATTTGTCCAAACTCATCCACTAATATTTCAACATTTCCTTAACCTTTTTGGTTTCATAGGCATCATTTCTATCCCAATTTAGAAAAACAATCAAAAATCATATTTTATATGCATTATGAAAATATTACAAATTTTACATGCTCTCATATATTGAACAATCATTAATTGTTCTTATGTCTTGCTGTATCTTTGAAAATTTTAAAGAATTCTTTTGAGTATTTCAAATGTTATGATCATTTTGATTTGCATGGTGCCATTTCTGGAAAAGAATTTGTGTATAAACAATTGTTAAAAGATTCTTCTTTTTTCATAATTATTTCTTGAGATGTCTGTCAAAGGTGCATTGAAACTTATTAATCAAAAAACATAGGTCATATCTAAAAATAATTAAGCCTTACAATCCAGATTCCATCAAATTGGACTTGCTCAAAGAAGCTTCTAGCCTGATTGGTCCAGTACCGTGTGGAATTAGGATGAAAGAAATCGGGAAACACAGTTGTACCTGGCCACACCTGTGATTGGAGAAAACAAAAAATAATGAAGAGAGTTTGAAGCTTCAGATATAAAGTGTGCTTCTTAACCTTACTGTCTATTCTTTGATATGAGTGGATGAAAGTGGTCCAGTGGTAGAGCATCTGCCTCTCGAATTAAGGGTCTTGGGCTCGATCCTCTTTTGTGATGAAGTGAAAATACCAGGACAAACCCACAAATCCACACAAGTACTGGTTATGAAAATATGAAGCAGTCATAAAAAGTGAATTTACTATCAATGTAAAATAAATAAGTTTAATACTTAAAAACTAGTCTTTGATTCTAAACCATGTGTTGGGTTGGGCCTCATTAAAATAGTTTAGATATGTAACTGAAAAAAAAATAATTTGAGGATTTGGTATTCAACAACAGAGTTATCATTTGACGAAATGCAAGTGATTTACTGATACAGACCTTAGAAATTGATGATTATTAAAAAGTCTATCGGATGACTTTATCTATCTTTATATGGGATTCTGTGAACAGTGTCATCTTCATACAACACAAAAGGCCAACTATAAAATATGAAAACTCATGCATGCTTTGTGGTAATGGTCAGAAACCCTTTAAACAAAACTAGGATTTGATACTTCATTACAAGCCGTTCATCTTTTTAGCGCAATAGTGTTTTATGATACACAACCCTCTCTCTTCCAAACCTTGCTCAGCCAATATTCGTTCTAAGGTCAGAGGAAATCAATGAGTCATGTTTATACATATTTATATCTCAACATTAATGAATTTTGTTTTTGTTAAATTTCAAGTTATAAAAAAAACAGTCAACTGCTTGACAAAGCAGTCCTGACAAAGAAATACCAGGTTCTTTGCCCCGAGTACAGCAACATGATTGAAATACTGGTAAAAATGGTGTAAAACTCCTCTCCAACAACCCTACCTTTCCCACAATTGGGCCAGAACCGTCATGCTTCTTTACGAATATATCTTCCCTCATTCCCATGTCAAATGGTGGATAGGTTCCAGGTTTCTGGGAATTACTGATTCCAGGATCCTGGTAATAAACAAGTACAAAATAGTTTTATTTGTTTTAAAGTATAAAACTCATAATCTACCATTTTGAAACTTATTCTTTTGTCGGATTACTTTGGTCGGTCCTAGTAAACATTGGTCTTTGTGGCCAGAACTATTCGGTGTAAAGGGAAAAGTACTGGCATCTATCGATGTATACCGAGAACGGTTAAAATGCATGTGACAAGCAGTTTCTTCTTCAACCACACTGATTTAATCTGAACACTAAATTGAAATTGTAATAGCATTAGTTTGTAATAATTCATAAATCTTGTTAACTGATACATTTTAGAAAAATAAATTTTTTAAGTTTTCCAATTTCTCAATATTGCATATAGAGTTGCCAAAATTTAAAGTGTTGTGTAAACCAAAGTTCAATCATATAGGGGTAAAATTGAATTTAAAATTATGAAAAAGGGGGGGAAACCATTGTTCCAAGAAGGAATTTATTTATTTTACTCAGTTACAATTGATACTTTTACTAGCTGACACTATCGTGTTAAAAGGTTTCTTTACAAGGAAAAGGTCAAATTTAGCCATCTTATGTGGTTTCAGTCTATACTTAATCTTTGTAACTTGCTTGATGAAAAATCTTGTTCAGGTATTCGTAAGAAATTTGCATTTCTTTCCAATCCAATACTCACAATGATGGGAATATAATGCTGCCCGTTGTCATGGAGATCTTTTACAACATCAGGTAGTAATGGATAGTTTCCGTCCTTATCATAAGTCCAGTCTAGATGTGACCTCATGTAATCTATATCCGTCCACTGAGTGTCCTAATATAATTAGTTAATATAATTTTATGTGAATATTTATTTGAGTTTATATTATAATCTTTGGGGTTTCTTTTTTACATCCAATCATTAGTATTTCATTTATTTTGCAATGCTCACTTCACATAAATGGAGGAAGACCGTAAAGGTTAATTACTCATCAGTCTGTATATGATGAATTTTGTATTTTTATCTGATTAAAAAGTATATAAAATAACTTTGGAAGTGGAAAAGGATACATCCATTTTAATGTTTTAAAATTAAGACTTATTGAAGGCTATGACATTTCACATTCATGACTACACCCATTTCTATACCATCTCTATTTGTTCTTAACTGCATCTTCAAATTTCCATTATTTTTTTTTTTTTTCATCACTTCAGCTCTGTATTCTGCTATGCTTAAAACAAATATTCATATAAAAAATTCATTGATTTAATTATAGATAATGAAGGAAAACCACAACTACATCACTTACTGAATGATACATCCGCTTAATAAGGTATTTGGTTACGTCATGCGGGCTGTCACGTGATTATGTACACTAAATTTAGAAAATAAATATGGTGGACAAGAAAAAAGTCATGGATGCTGTGGCTTGGTCCAGAATCAAAATTACAGGAAAAAAAGGATACATTGCAGACCTATTGACATTCTAAACATTTTGTCAGTTTCTCGGACACTATGGACAGAACTTGGGAGGAATGGATTCGTTAGAAGAGTAGAACGGACGTATCTTCTCATGATGAATTCTTAAAGCGACTTTTTAAAAGGCAAGTATCACTTTCGATTTGGAAAATGTATCCTTATCCTGTAAGAAACTTTTTTTGTCTTTTGATTAATTATCAAGATTACCCTGTTGTTCTTTCTGTATAAGTTCTACATTGCCAACTATATGTCATTTTGGCTAGTTTGATGTAAACACTTCAGTGCAAGAGTGTATGTTTGTTTTCAGTGTGTTTTCTGCGGCTCATGTGACCAGTCATTTATAGCTTGACGTATATGCGTCTTGCCATTAGATTTGTATAAACTGAAAAATACCCAAATTCGTCTTATATTTTATTGGTTTCTCTGCCGCATTATTAAATACATGTGTTTTTTTTTAACTTTTGTAAGTTCCGAAAAAATAATTCTTTGACATCCAGGAACTTTAAAGGGACTGACTAATGATCGATAGACCATTTTCAATATCTTTACTTCTAAGTAGCTGAAATCCTGTGATTTCATTAAACAATGTGAAGTAAGCCTTTGTGCCAGTCAGCGATTCTATTTTATATAATATTACAAATTGGCTTGAATGGAGTTTAGGACAATTTACTTTAGGACAATTTACTTGAAACAAGGAAATAAGTTAAATGATAAGTGATGCAATTTGTTTGGTTTTTAAAAGAAACATTAAGAAAAAATAAGTAGAAAAGTATGCAAGTTAATCACATTATATAAGAATTCAACACTCAACTCATCATTTCCCACCATTATAAGACCCTCTCCCTTCAAATCGGGCTTTTGAGGCTCATTCAAATAAAAAGCAAAGGCACACGGCAAATACAAAGTTTGAAAAGCACCCCTTTCTTACAGCAAATAATGATAATCTATCATTTTGTCACAATGGTTTCTAACTGACATTTAAATAAAAAAATCTTTTCTCAGCATTATGTTTTTGTTGACTGCTTTTGCTTTTAGTTTGGACATATCACAAATTACTACAAGGGGGAATTGGTTAAAGGAAATCATAAGAAAGAAGCAGTCATTGAACTGTACTTACATAGGGCATTTTAGCCTCTCTCATTCTATTGATCACTCTTTTCACTCCATCAGAGCTTCCGTATCCCCAACGACACAAGTGGAATCCAAGTGCCCAATAGGGTGGCATAAATGAACGCCCAATAAGCCCAGTGTACTGTTCCACAACAGTGTCAGAGGTGGTCCCAGAAAAGATATAAAAGTCCAGAACCCCGCCAGTGGTTCTGTATGTAAGGGCAGGAGCCTCTTGAAGCTCAATCTCTGTTTAAGATAAAGTATGATGTGACATTATAGGTGAAGGTCATACACATATAAGATGTAGAGATTGTTTGGGTTTGTTCATTTGAGACAGAAGATGTTATCACCTGTTGTAAGGGAAATAATTCAGACATTCTTGAGATTGTAGTGTGGATGAACATCTTTAAAACCATCTTGTTTAGCAGTGCTTACACTGTTTTATATCTTACAGCAAAACAAACACATATTTTATTTGTATGATTTTCATCAAACCTGTTTATACATTTAAATGAAATATAGTTTAACAAGAGAGTGTTTCACAGAACTACCATTTACACATATGGAGAAATAAAGAAAATTTGTTGCTTGTTAGATAAAAGATTACCTTTGATAGACATTTCAAGAGTTAGGCTGAAAGCACATTATGGTTGTTAAAATTAACCATTATTCATTAATGTGTTAACCAAATGATAAAATTTTAAGCAGCTGAATTTGAAAGTAGCTGCAAGCTTCAATTTCACAGTGATTGTTGTATGCAGTCAGAGAGTATATTTGGATGGAACAAAATTATAAGAATTTGCTTATGATGACATTAAAAACAAGTAATTTTTTCCATTTTGCTGCAAATGTTGGTTAGGTTGTCTGCTGCAAATGTGACTATGGTAAGTAACTTGAGAGTCTAGAACTGAGTATCCTACTCACCCATCGCATTGCTGTTTAAAAGGAAAACTCCATGAGCATTGTGATCCTCCTCAATATTGAGGTAAAAAGGGTGAGAACCGTATAGGTTGGCATTGAGCTGGAAACACACAGGAGACATGTTTTATCCTTTCTCTTGTTTACCTTGTTTTAATAAATCTACAGCAGAAAGCTTTTAAAATAAAAACAAGCAAAAAATAAAAAGATTCCAAGAGCAGTGGGTTATTTGGATGAGAAATAACCACCCATTTTTCATCTTTATGTTGTATTCAACAATTTCTCCATTATATAGTTGTATTTGATTGATTCTATTTTGACCTGGAACTGAATTTTCAAGTCATCATGTTATCCGGAATTACCCAGAGTGCCATGGAGGAATGGGGTTACTTTTCGTTTTTTTCCATTACAGGTAGTAACCTTGCTGACCAGGGGAATGGAAATTATTTTTTCAACACTGACCCAACCCTTATTGACTGTGAGGATCATCTTCTATCAGTTATGAGCAGGGAAATACTTTAATAACTGAAACAATTAATATACACATGATGTAAAATCCTTCTAAAACGAACAAAAGAATTCACTGTGATTATAACTGTGAGCAATGAGGTCAGTGTGACTTTTCAGTGTCTAACATTCCACATGGAAACTGATGCTGTATCCAGGAAGCAGAAACTGACTTCATGTTAATGCAAACAGGTTTGATCCAGGCCAGTCGCCAAGTAAATTGGCAGCTGGCAATGATCTAACCTGTTTGCTACTCTGAGTAGCTTTTTCAACACAATAAAGCAGATATTTAAGGTTTTGGAAAGCAGATGACACAAAAATCTATTTTTTTTAAATATAACCCAGCACTCTAAGGGTTAACATTGTTTCAGTTGCTGAGGCTAGTCCTTAATGATGGAAGAAACCCCGCTTCTCACTTTTAACAAAATGATTATTTCTGCATAAGGGAAGGAAGAATATTGAATTACTTATTTTAAAAAAGAGAAGATAATTACCCGTGGATACTGATCTCTTGCCCAAAAGACCAACTTATTCCACTTAGTGCTGACAGCAAACTTGCC
The DNA here is from genome assembly GCA_947846245.1 of Cerastoderma edule. NCBI lineage: Eukaryota > Metazoa > Mollusca > Bivalvia > Cardiida > Cardiidae > Cerastoderma > Cerastoderma edule. The sequence continues at coordinate 16,595,622 of OX401406.1, forward strand.
CATGTGTTCTCCAAGACCATATATAAACTGGGAGCTAAGCTGGGTACCAAACTGTATAAACTGGTCAGCAAACACAAGAGGGGCAACAGACTTGCTACTGAATCTGGAAAGTGAGAATAATCCATGTATTTGTGGCAAAAATAAGCAATGTGAAAAGTTTATATGTTAAGTCGGAAAACATGATCAATTGTACAAATATGATAATGAACATGCTGGAGCAACAGACTTGCAAATGAATCTGGTAACAGACCACACTGTATGAATATGATAGCAATCATTAAGTGAATAACTGCTGAATTTCTAAGTGCTGCTTTATATATCACAACAAAAGGATAAGTATCATGGTGAATTTTCAAAGTGTAGCAAACAGGGCCCTGAAGTACTTGCTATCATACTGCACTGAACCATTGATACGTATATTTTAATAAGAAAAAGGAAAATGCACAAAAAGGAGAATGCTACTTTGTATCTAATGCCTCTATGCTCATATTTACATCTAAAAGGTAGAATACCCATAATCTGCCATTTTGAAACATATACTTTTGTTGGATTACTTCCATCGTTCTCTGTATACATCGGGCTGAGCCCAATCTATTTGTATTAAACCAAATATGTCTGGAACTGAGCGGTGTATGCCGAGAACGACTGAAAGAATATGTTTAAAAATAGCTTATTATGGGTATTCTACCTTAATTCAAGATAAATTAAGACTGCCTTTCTTTTTTGCATGCTATTCTTGTCTAGTACATGTAAACATTTTCATTTTTGGTTTCTCCATAACTCTTTAAGTGGAACTGGTTAAGACATTTCCAAAGGCCTTACAATATTTTTCCTGTAGATTTCCTTGTCACAGTGATGTAGAAAGGACCTTGTGATGGCACATCTACAACATAGTCTGTATCTGACACTGGTGTGTCTACTTTTGCAACAGTCACTGGTACCTCATACCTCTTGTTGTTGGGATCATATATCTGATAAAGAAACAAGAAAACCAGAAACATTATACAGTGTATGTATCTGACACTGGTGTGTCTACTCATGTAACAGTCACTGGTACCTCATATCTCTTGTTTTTAGGATCATATATCTAATAAAGAAACAAGAGAATCAGAAACATTATACAGTGTATGTATCTGATACTGGCGTGTCTACTCTTGCAACAGTCACTGGTACCTCATACCTCTTGTTGTTAGGATCATATATCTGATAAAGAAACAAGAGAACCAGTAACATTATACAGTGTATGTATCCTACACTGGTGTGTAAACTCTTGCAACGGTCACTGGTACATCATATCTCTTGTTATTAGGATCATATATCTGATAAAGAAACAAGAAAACCAGAAACATTATACTGTGTATGTATCTGACACTGGTGTGTCAACTCTTGCAACAGTCACTGGTACCTCATATCTCTTGTTGTTAGGATCATATATCTGGTGAAGAAACAAGAGAACCAGAAACATTATACAGTGTATGTATCTGACACTGGTGTGTCTACTCATGTAACAGTCACTGGTACATCATATCTCTTGTTGTTAGGATCATATATCTGATAAAGAAACAAGAGAACCATAAACATAGAGAGAATAGATGGTTGGTATCTTGAATTGGAAATACTATTGGCAAGAATATTTACTGCGGAATTTGATAATAATCTCAAGCCAAGTCTGATATCCTTTTCCATTCAAAGACACAAACCATCTACATTTTCATAAATGCTGTAACCTATATAAATTCAAACAAACAAAGGTTTTGAAAACAAGAATGACATAACTGGAAACAAAATGGAGAAACTTTATAAATGAACAGTTAACCCTTTACCAAACACAAAGTTTTCGACTGTCCCAAATTGAAATAGTCTGCAGAGGACATTTCAAAATGTGATGAAATTGGAAAATAATCTTTTGATAGGGTAGAAAATAAGTCTCCTTTTCCCACAATGTTTTTCAAAGTCATCTGCAACAAACTGGTAAAATGTCGTTATCGTTTGGAATTTGGGTTAACAAGTAGAGAACGATGTATGTCATCCAGGGATCAGGAAATCACCAAATCACAATGGTCCAAGAGAGGGTCGAAAACTCTCTGATACCACTTTTCCTTTACAAATTTACACTCCTTTAATTCTTACAATATACCATACATTGTTAACCCTTAGAATGATGGGTAGTTTTCCAAAACTATATTTTTGTGCCGTCTGCTTTCCAAAACCTTAAATTTCTGCTTAATTTTGATGAGGCAACATACCCAGACTAGCAAACAGGTTAGATCACAGGCCAGCCTCCAATTTACTTGTTGGCTGGTCTGGATCTAACCTTTTTGCATTAGCATGAAGTCCGTTGCAGCACTATAAGGGTTCAAACTTGGACTGAATGTGGTTAACATTATCAATTTTTTAGTGGAACAAGCATTTCACCAAGTCTTGTACTTCTAAATCAAGCATGCTGATTTGTTTACATAATTTCATCTTCCCCAATTTGTATGAGCCACTGGCATTGTTTGACACAGGTATAATAATAACAGGATTATTTTGAGTTTGCAGAGATACATGTACTGTTAAGCGTGTAGAATGCCATATCTGTCTGTAATATCTGGACCAGTTTTTTCATCAAATCTCAACTTGCAATCAGTTCTGTGCAACCAAAGTCAGTCATAAACAGACAAGACCAGCATGTTCCTGATCCCTGATGACATCATGTGACATGATGCCACACATCACCTATTGAATTATCTCTTGACTATTTGTAATTAATAATTACCAACGAATATCATAAATTTTTCTGGCAACTTGATAACTCTCCAAGCATGGCTATGGAGACAGGATATTATACAGAGGGTTCAATGCAAGACTATAGTAAGTGCTTCATGTTCATGAAGCATTTACTATAGTCTTGCATTGAACCCTTGGTACAGTATATGTATGCCGATCAGTATATTATGTATGTCAATTAAGAAAATATAGCTTTTGCTTGAGTCATAAAGCTTACAACCAGAGTACATAATTATGTCAAAGACATTATATGTTATTATGCTACCTTATCCACATTCACGAAACATCCTTATCTGAGGACGTCTCCTCTGCCCTTTAACTATCAAAAACATTTGTTCCTCCTGTCATAGAAATTTCTTTCCCTGTAAAATTTAACTTGAATTGAGGATTCAAGAAATTTGACGAAGAGTTTTTCGTTAAAACCAAGTTGATACACAAGACAAAAAAATGGTCTTTTTGGTTGTTTAAATATATGTCAAAATCCAACAACAAGCAAGGCTCACCTTGAAATTGAGTCTGCTTGATGTCTCATAAACAATGTCTAACTTAAGTTGATGAATGTCATTTGGCCAACCAGAGCTGGAATTGCTGACCAACTGTGCTGTCATTCCCGTGGAGGATTTCTGTAAACTCTGGACTGTATAAAGTTGGTAATTACTGGGGTAGAAGCACCAGGGTACATCTCCCAACCTGTTATAAATTTTAAAAACCTATTTAAAGACACAGGCCTCTAAGAACCACATAAACTCTGGACTGTATAAAGTTGGTAAATACTGGGATAGTAGCATCAGGGTACACCCAGCCTCCTAAGGGTTAAAGAGGTGGGTCCAGTACCCTGGTCGGGTTATATTGGAACTAAATAACAATATAAGGGTTCAATGCAAGAGTATAGCAAGTGCTTTAGAGCACTCACTATATACTCTTGCATTGAACCCTAGCATGGTATTAAATAGATCTTATCCATGATAGTCTCAGTAAAGGAGAAAAACTTTCAACAGGAAGAGCCAGTTTTCAGTGAAAGATGGGGAGTACTGATTTAGAGACTGCGGCAATATAACAGAAAAATTGTCAAAAACAATGTTTTTATCCCCAATGTGATACCCTCTCTGGGATAGTTTAGAGTGTAGGAATTCACTCCCTTGCTGAAGTATATACTAATGCATTTAGGGCAGTTCTATTTAGTTCCTCTATGTGCTTGTATCACTAATATATTTCCTATATCATAAATAGTTAGAACACATATCTTTTTGTTCTTCATAATATAACATTACCCAAAACTAAGGGTTTACCTTTGACTGTCCAACCCTGGATCCCAGCAACAGCCTTTGGCTTCACATTTCTCTCGGGAACTATTTACCTCCTGTGGCCAGCAATCAAACCTATCAATCAATGGGGTTTTCACAGAGCACTCTGGATTAACATCCATGTGACTAATGGGTGGATTGTTAAGAAAGTTGCTGGTAGAATTATCCTGAAATGGGTATAAAAGATTCTGTCTGCTTTTTAATCAACTTTAAGAGAAAAACAGCTTTCTTTAAAATAGCTTCTTTTTAAAAACCTTTATTACACTGATCAATGCAAGTCATTTAATCTTTTGTAAACAACCTTTGAATAAAAATGTATGATAAAGCAATCATTATGACTAAAAGCTTTAGTCTTTATTTGTTGTAAAGATCATAATGTTTAAAGATTGATCAAGATACTTTCTTGAGAATGAAATTAATCTGCCCTCAATTTCGCAGCAGACCCCTACACTGTCAGAATTTGCAGAGATTTTGCCTACAATATACCGCAATACATAGCAAACCTATTAGAGAATTTGCCTAAAAAGCCAATGTAGAGTGACAGGGTTCTCTCTGGCTAAAATTTTCTTTGCGCCAACACTTGCGCCAAATTGAAAAAGTTGGAGCCAAATTAAAATAATTGGAGCCAATTCAATAAGTTGGAGCCAAAATAGTCTTTTGTAGATGGGGAAATCCTTCATTAGGGTCACCTACGGTTCTAAAGAGGTTCTCAAGTGTTTGTTTGTTCTATCCATTTCTATGTGCTGTTTTCATTAGGTTCTATGGATTAAATCCTCTCTAACACTCAACATTTGAAACAGGACATATCAGAAACATGAATTTCACCTTGGCGTCATATTATAACCAACTACCTGTCCTCCAAGCCTCCTTGTCAGATGTTTATTTGATTTTTAGTGGGAGGCATATTCAACGACTGAGAAGATTGATTTATAGTCTCTCTTGTGTTGGATCAGAATTAAGTGTCACTTAAAATCGCGGATTTTATATACCAAAACTTCGGATCATAAAAGAGTTTCATTTATTTGACAATCAACACAACTGACTTCGTCGATGTTTGATGTCAACTTATTTAAAAGGAGCGCGAGGACAAACATTTTGATTGAAAAGCAATTAAAGTAATTAAAGTCATAATTTCCATATAATTTAAGTTGTAAAGGCTGGTGAATGACTAGATGGTGTACACAAGAAAGTGTCACCTTCAACAAACTTGACAATCAACAGATAATGAAATGAACAAGTGTGAAAACAGGATTATCCCGTATTGGAAATCGCATTTGATAAACAAGCTGGTTCCCGAGTTCTAATTCAAAGTACTGCGATTACGGGAACCATCTATACATGGTTCTCGGCTCTACAGTAAAAACAAATCGATATTGACACGAGATCGGCAACCATGCGGTAAACAAACATCAAATTATCGCGGAAAATAGTCGGCGCCAGGCACTTTCGCCAAATTTGTTTTTCTTGCGCCAATTTCTTGATTTTGTCGCCAATGGCGCCATTTGCGAAGGCCAGCGTGAACCCTGAGTGATTATGTTGCAAATCTTTTGAACAGGTGTATGTAACCCAATTAGACGGTCAATAATATGAGGATAAAATGACATTTTTGTTGTTGATTATAAAGGTTAACTTTCAATATATAAGAATATCTTATTTGTTTAGGTGTTTGTGGTCCAGGACATTACAAAGTTTCACAAAATTTAGAAATAAGATTGGAGTATATACAGATCATGGCAACTAAACAATCATGATAAATGATGATACCGAAAATCAACATCATTTACAAACAATATATAAGGAAATATATTTTGCATCAAACTTTATGTATCGTTTTATTGAGGTGTAAAATACACTCATCATGCATTTCTTTGAAGGCGAATTCTCTAATTGGTTTACTATATGTTCCATTGAGAGGCAAAATCTTCAATAGGCGAAATCTCCGGCACCTGCTGTCATTACGTATAGGGATTGACTTGATCAATGATGAGTTTTGTATCAACAACATAAACTCTTTTGATGAAGAAAAATTTCATTAAAACAATGCAACTTTTGCTCAATCAGATTAACCCTATCCCCATAAAAGAATTTTCCACTCATCAAAATTGAATGACTGCAGTTGACAAAAAAATAACAAGCACAAATATATATCTATCATTATTTGGGAGTCCCATTATTTGGGTATTTAAACCATTTCAAATAGCATAAATTTCTCAAAATGATCAAGATGGAATGTATCACAGTACTTTTTTAGCTGTGGAGGAGATGCATCAGGGTCATGAAGGAAAGGGTCAATGCAATATTTACCATCCAGCAGTCTGGTCGCATCCACGACACGTAAATCCCGGCCAACCCTAGGAGCCCCGCAAAACAAATTGTCACGATAGTTTTTAGGAACGAACGTCGGCTTGATTTGTTCCATGTCTGATTTCTCTGCAAGATGATCAATTTCGGAATCGCTTGATCCTCTTGTATAAGCAAAGGCTTTTCGTCCATCGGGACAATTTTGTTTACCTTTTGTCTCGAACTTAGTCCGCGGACATTTTACTATCATGTGACTTAGTCATGTGATTATTGCGATAAATAAAAGTACTGAAGGTTCCACGACGGGACTAGCCTGGGGTCCTGGCCCATGCTAACCCGCATGAGTTCGCGGTATACGAACGGGCCAGGACCCCAGGCTACGACGGGACGAACTCTTGGCTGATGTCTAATTCGGGCTATAACACCCAGAAGCAGATGTTCCTTTCTAAGGACGTCCCATTCTAATGCAAAAGGTTACAGCCTGATTCGCACGAAATAAGAGAACGTCCAAAACAAAAGAAAGCGTAGGCTAGAGTAAATGTGAATTGAAACTTGCTTTCGTCGTCTGCATCTGAAAGAATGCTTTGATCAGAGACATAGATCTAAATCTCTGCTTTGATGGATAAAAGAAAAAGCAAAACATTATTGAAAACGTTTTATTCTTTTCCCGAAATATGATTGATTTGTTATGATGTTATCTATGTCTCTCTTCTTATGCGCATTATCATGTAAACTTCTTTTCAAACAAAGTTAAATCGAAATGTTTCACATCTGACTCAGTTTCCCGCTGCGTGTACGCAAGCACGTGGCTGAATCCACATGATTGTGACAAAAGAACATTAAAATTCAGGAATCTTTTAATATAAAAAAAACCTTATTCATTAAACCTTTGATGCCGAAATGTATTCTATCCGTCCATATTCTAATATAAAACTGCACAGAATGCACCAAATTGCACCATTATTTTCAGCCCCCCCCCACCCCCCTTAGCTCAATCTTGAATCCACATCCATGGAGGGCTAGCCATGTGCCTGGTTTATTTCAAACCTTTCTCCTGATAGTTTATTTCAAAACTAATGTTTTTTTAATTTTTTGTTTTTCAAAAGTTGCATCACAACCAGTTTTGAAAACAAAAAGGAGAAAAGATTTGAAGTAATAAATTCAAACTGGCGCATATCAATTTTCATTTTATTGCGTGGTACTTTGATATATATTTCGACATGTAGAAATGACTTTAAGTCAATGTTTGATAATGGCAAGTCATTTATGATTGATTTGAAAATTGATGATAAGCCCATTTTTGACTTGGGGTATATCCTGCAACTAGACCGAGAGACGTAGTTAACATCTATATGTGTCTTAGGCTTACACTCATTTAACATTCAGCTAAAACCACAACATGCTTATTAAAAAAAGTTGTCTGGGTCAATTTGCCCCAAAGTTCATTTCAAATCGGGTTCCTCATTTAGGTTTCATCAGAGACATAGATAATGGTCAGTGACTCTCTGTTATCTATGTCTCTGGTTTCATATAGTCAAAACTGTTAACTGTCTTTCTTAAAAAGTGGTAACAAGTCTGAAACTCTGCCCATATATATATAGACTAATAAGATAGATCAGAGACATAGATAACATCAATATCTCTGGCAATCGGAACACCTCGGCCATTTCTTAAAATAACCTCGGAGGCAATGGGGAGCCATTTTTGAAAGTAGGTCAGCAACGAAGGGCATGTCCGTTTGCAATCGTATCTACTCGGTAATCCCCGGCACAAGCCGGGAATTACCGTGAAGAGCCGATTGACAAAATATGAAACAAAGATGTGTTGATATGATCATCTTTAATGAAAAGGGTAAAAACAACATTCAATGGTGATATATAGCCAATTTGTGTGTATCTAAAATACATATTTAGTGCCTGTGTGCATTTTGAGTTATCCGCCGGAAATAAGGCGAATTACCCCAGGATTTCTGGTGTATTCATGTACTGCCTACGAGGTATATCTACCGACTTGTTACGGGGATTGCCGAGTAGATACGATTGTATCTCTGGATAGATCAGAGACATAGATAACATGTTATCTATGTCTCTGGATAGATATATTGAATTCCTGTCCGTGTCTTGTAAAGTTATCACACCTTATGAAATCACTTAATTTCGTTAACTTGTGCTTAGCTTTGTGATGGGCTATTTGAAAATGCGTAGAATGTGCAAATATCGCTCACATTGTGGTATGCTTAAATAACTAATTTGCAACATTTTTGAACTACGGTGATCCCTGCCCCTGAAAGGCTTTAGCTATCATTTTAGCGGCATTTAGCCATCATACCAAACAATACGATTTCATGTCATGTAGCCTTTTAGAGTGAGGGCGCTGCGATCGAGGGAAGCTTTCTCGGACTAAACATATTAGTTTGCGTACGAAATTATCTGAAAAGCATCGTTATTTTTACTTATTTACGATGTCAACGTCTGCAGCTGGTACTTCTGAGCGAACTGCAAGTCCTGCGGACGATGACAGTCGAAAAAGAACGAGCCCTGGGGACGAAGAAGTCGACGACGGTGCAGACAAAAGAAAGGGTAGCCGGCGTAAAAGACCAAGGGTTGGTATCTAGCTTTCTTACACTGTCGACAGTTATTTATAACCATGTCCATAACTGGAATGATATCCCATATCGTTATAAGATATGTGATATTCATTTTGAAAACCGACGGCATTTATTTAATTTATAGTGCATCTTGTATACCAACTCGCACCGTCCTGTTTTCGCTGTCATAATCTTGAACGGGTGTCACAGGCTTTCATAGTAGTCCAGATAACTGGTCTCGAAGGCTATTGCTATTTTGACTGACGCCTTCGAGTCCAGAGTCAATCGTGATTTTTACGTTAGATTTTTGCGCACAGATTTTCTGCGCATGTTTAACCACCTATCATTCCATAACTATGCAATGGATTATGAAATCAAACATACCGATTTGGAGATCAACCTTTTATCTGTCGATGTGTGAAGTCTCAAAAGTGTCACTTTTGTATAAATATCCAAAACTTTGATTTAAATCACACACATAAAACCTGCTTTCAAACGTTGAGGTAAAAGTCCGAAACATCCGGATGCTAAGTCTCGCTCTGGGTTATGTTACACGGTCCGATATACATGTCAACACTCGATTTACACTCGATCACTGTTAGTAACGTTGTACGCGTTTGGCGGGAGTACATTATTTGTGAGCACTTGATACTGTACTTCGACTAAAATAATTCCCACAGTATTTTCATCATCTGATTATATATGTTTTTGTTACTTCTTTTTGAAACAATGGATTCATTTATGGAATTCGACGGTGTTAACTATCTTGTTTTAAAAATGAGAAGTCCAGACAAAGTTGAGGCCGTCATTTTTCCTAATTGAAACCAAATACGTGGAAAGTTAAATTTCGCTTCTTGCAGACTTAGTTCAACGCAATGGCTGAAACTTGCGAAATTATATACGGACCGTTGCCCCCCCACGAACATTTGCCCCCATTTTTGTATAACTCTTTACCGAACGTTAAATGTTCAACCGTCCCAAATTCAAAGGGTTTGCAGACGACATTTCAAAATGTGATGATATTGGAAATGATCTTCCTATTAGGTAGAAAACATTGTGGGAAAAGGATGAATTGCTCGTTAAGAACAATTTATCCATGCTCCACAATGTTTTCTAGAGTCGTCTGCAACAAACCGGTAAATTTGGTTATTGTTTGGTAATGGGTTAAGGCGCACATTTGTCCCCTCACTGTAATGTAGATTGAGGGCGGACATTTTCCCCCTCATATTAATCTTTTGTAACTTGATACATTATGGTAGTATTCCGTTATATTTCAATAAAAACTTAAATGGAGATAATAAATGGAGACCAGAGACAGATTACAATCATAACATCTATGTCTCTGATCAGACTAACCTGTCAATTTTACTCTATTACGCCGATGGCACTTGGTCAATTATGCCGTGAAACTTGTTTCGACGTTAATTTTCTTATTTTCGGCAAAATTTGTTCTCTCTTACTTAATAATCAAATGTGATGGTCTTTGATTGTCATACTGACACAACTTGAAATACCTTTGGTCTTTTTTGTTTTGGATGGTTTGCCTCGAGTGACAAAATTGGGTAAGTGTGACCTCCTTTGAAAGGTGTTTGGTCATGGCTTGTTGATTCAAGCATACAAAGACAATATCAAGGCCGCAAGGGGAAGGATCGTGGAAATGTTTCACAGTTCTAGGACTAAGAAACAAACAAAAAATGGATAATAAAGGAATTCTGTTCGCCTGCCTCCCCCATTCGTGTTTTGTAGGTAATTGGGGTCAACGTACCCGATATTGAAGTGATCGTTCATTGGGGGCTTCCAAAAGTGTTCTTTCGTACTGGCAAGAAGTTAGGCGTAGTGGACGTGGAAGATCCCTTATGAGATCAATCACATACGACTATATGAGAGATCTTGTGGAGAGAAAGTTTTAAGTCAATTGCTAACGCATCGAATGGACAAGGGTGAAATACAGAGTTCAAATTATTGTTTTGAAAATAATTGTCCCGTTTGTGAATGCACTGCATGTACTCGTTGCAGTATTTGTAGGAAGTTATGTGAATGCACAGGGAAACGGTCTGTAAAAGAGCAGTTTTTCCAAAAGAATACCTCCATTGAACACCTGTTAGAAGTCCAAATTTCAGCGACCAACAGGCGAAACAAATTGTTGTAACAACAGATTAAAGTTTTTTATTAAAAAGGAGTAGAAATCAATGTGGCTAATTGAAAATTCGCTTCTTATGAGCAACATTTCATTTCGGTACAGAAGCCTGATTCAAGTACATGTATAAAGGTCCTACATTTGGTAAATAGGTTGACATTATAGGTTCGTAATTTGAATGAATTGTAGAATTGATATCATTTGAAACACAGCGCACCACTTGCTCCTAATATACCAATTTTGCATGCGTTTAACGTTGTCTGCAAAAAAACCCAGATCCTCCTTGTTCATGGTGTCTGATGAGGAATTGATGATAATGGATAGGCTTGGACAGAGTTAATCGTTTTGACTTTGTGAATTTATCCTTTATAATTTGATTGAACTTTATTGAACGCTTTATGTCCGAACTTGAAACATTGTGAGAAAAGCACTTTGTTTCATTTTGGTTTAATAACTTGACTTTGTAACTTTAAGGGATTAAAATCTTTATTATTTCCTTTTAAGATTTTGTTATTTTTCTTGTTAGGCTCTAGCTACCTTAATTGTCATCTAATTTAAAAGCTAGTGGTGTGATCCTGACTAACTAATTGTTTAACCCGAGTTAGACAATTTTGATCCAGAGCCCGAACCCGATAAAACTCGTTACCCGAGGCGAGGTTTACGACACATGTATATAACGTCGTCTGCAAAACAAACCCACAGATTCCTCTTGTTGTCTGGTAAAGGATTGATGATAAAAAGCTTGAACTATTTAGCCCCACCCCTTCTTCAAGCACTATAAACACTGTGCAACGACATATTGTTATGAAGGTGTTAAGTAAAATATTCATCATGTCAAAATGTGTTGTTTTATTCCTTTGACATTAAATCTACTGTGTAAATACGTGATAGATAGGCTCTGGTTATGCGGTTTTCACATACAGGTCGCTGATAGCATGTACCCGATGAACACCCAACGTAATACTTCATGAGTAACTTTTTAAACACTAGTTACAGTAAGTATATGTTGGTGTTCATAGGACTGAACATCACCGATCCAACACAGGTGAAGGAAATAGTTTGTTATAGTTTCAAGGAAATCAACTACAAGTTTTACCGGTCCGACGTCAGGCGTTTTACGCTAGGCGTAAATATCGCTCCAATCACAATTTTATAATTTGAACTTTCAACCCTTTCCCAAACAATAACGACATTTGACCAGTTTGTTGCAGAGACTGTGCAAAACATTGTGGGAAAAGGAGCAATTGATTGTGACGAGCAGTTTGTCCTTTTCCCACAATGTTTTCTGCCCTATCAGAAGATTATTTTCCAATTTCATCACATTTTGAAGTGTCGTCTGCAAACTCTTTCAATTTGGAAGAGTCGAAAATTTGTTGTTTGGGAAAGGGTTGAATGATCCTTATTCCTGTTAGATTCGATTCAAAACAAAACATGAAATGATTTCCGTTCATTTTGAAAAAAAAAAGTATATATATTTTTTTTATTTTTGGTAACACTACAATCACGTAATAGGCCTACTTAAACACAATAAGCGAATTAATAGATAACAAAAACAAGGATGTTATTTTAGAAAAACCATAACGGACTATGCTTCAAATGCTGGTTTGCAAAAGACATCTTATCCAAGCATATCTTCTCCGAATCTGTATATGAAGAGAGCTCAACTTAGTACAACTCGACTTTAGGAGGAAGACGCGTACCTCATCCCAAACTGTATACATGATGCGATGACCTTTGACCCGCAAGATATCCGTGGGAATCTCGCGGCCGGTGGTAAACAACATGGACGGCGATTGTTTATTTTTGGACATCGTCGATGTTTCTTGAAAGATAACTCGCATATAAGAGGTGTACTGAATACTTGTGTAGGCTGAAACGATTCATAAATGATTTATGTATGTATTTCAAGTTTCCGTTTATTTTTTAGACCATTTGAACACAAAAAAAACGCAAGTTAAAAGCACTGAGTCGGTCGTTCGAAATTTTGTAACATAAAAATCACGTTGGACTTGAGACGTAGCGAAGCACGATAAATGTCCAAATGACGAAAAAAGCTTCGTTCACGGATCATTATTGAGACTAGCTTTCATAGGTATTCTTTAGGCATTGGGAACTATACAAACGAGCTTTAACTCTGACACCTTTACTGCTACAAGGAATTTCTTCAAGCAAGTGGTTTCTTCAAGAGGCAAAATAGTCCCTACAGTGCCATCTTCTCAAGCTCAAAGTGACATAAAACGCTAAATAGTGCCATGGTGTATCATCAAGTGATGCCCTATAATTAGTGACTATATTAGTCAAACTAATTCAACGCGATCGGAAAATATTCAGAAATGTTTGTATCCTGTAATATCTCCCATCACGTCAAACTTTCGAAAGATTTATTTGATGGAGGACAAATGCGACAAAAAATTTGTTTGAAGACCCATATTTCCATTGTTATTGAAAAATATCAAATTATTTTACTTGCAGTTGTATATTAATCCATTTTTAATCAATACAGGCACTTTACATGTCTGTATTCCACATATTAACTTTGTAAGAACGGTTTAATTAATGTTAGTTGATTATTTTTTTCTAAGCATGTGCACTGGAATGGGAAAACCTAATAAGCATTTTTTTCATTGTTTAACGGCAATTGATGCCCTTGTTTGGTGGTATATAAGTTTATTTAACATATCTTGTCATATCAATTGACTTTGAATGGCCATTTGTGCTTTAAATCGGAAAATTAGACTAAAAAAAGTCTGACATTATTTGGATCATTCAAAATTTCGATGTTAGAGTACCCATCAGAATATAAATGGCAATCTTCACATTGAATTATTTTGACTACTCGAGGGCCATCTTTTCAGACTCAAAATAGCATAAAACGCTAAGTAGTACCATGGTGTATCATTAAGCGATGCCCTATAATGGGATAGTCATAACCAGCAACAACCTTCAAAGCATTAAGAACCAAGGAATCCTGAGCCGTAAACTAGCAAGACGGTAGTCATGAGGTTTTGGAAATCCTCCATTCGTCTTCTCTTCTGTTGATGCAAGTGAGGGTTCCTGTTGCATTGATAGACTTCATGACACTGTAGTCTATCTAACAAGTCAATGCCAAAACAACAGCTCAAATTCTGCAAGAAGGCCTAGCACAACTAGAGCTGTGGGAAAAGGATTTATCAATGGAATTCAACCCAGACAAATATGAGATCCTAAGAAACCCCATCATCCTCCCATACAAACTACATAACTGTAATCATTGTATTAAAAGTCTAATGAACAATCCAAACCTCTTAGCTTGGCCCTACACATCAACAATGTGTTGTCCAAAAAAAACCAGGTCAAAGGAACTGGCTTCAAAACATATGTCTGCCCCCAAGTGGAATACTGTTCCATAGTTTAGTCACCATGGCAGAAATATCTTATACATAAGTTAAAAAAGATACAAAAACTATCAGCCAGATATGTAATGAAGGACTTCAGTCACCTCAGTAGCACCATAAGACACAATTGCGGCACGCTTGAACAAAGACACAACAAAACTTAATTCAGTCATAATGCTGTTCAAAATACGTTCACATATATATAAATCAAATACAGCTTTTGGAGAATTTATTGATTCATTAGATGATGGCTGCTAATTGGCTATTCTACAACAACTTAGAATGTAACAGCAGGAATATGATGTGTCATGGCCAATTTTCGTAGGTTGATTATTTCTAAAAATGATGGGCATTTCAATCATTGTGATATGCTGGATATGAAATTATGTGATTGGAAGTATAGCAATACTGTCATTGTTGTAAGTAAATGTTTTTGCTAGTTATTCATTCACTCTGTTTAGGTTAGGACCTATGAAAGGCAACAACTTGATAAACCAGGGGAAACTCTGATTCATGATGCCATCTGTGCTGTAATTGTTGGATTCAAATTTGATAAAAATGATTACAAAAAGGAAATCTAAAATTCAAAAGTTTTATCAAAATTTCATTTTGGTGTTGTGGATTTAGAATAAAAAATGTAATTTGTTTTGTGGTTATTATGCAAAACACCCACCTCTAATATAGAAAAGCCATTTTTCAGACTAACCTTATAATTGTGGAATACTCAGTTAATAATTGTAGCATAGTTTACTAACTTAATAATTGTTGTAGGGTTTAACTTTCAATTTGGAAAATTGTCATAAACCCATTTGAAAGAATGGGTAGAACAACAAATATTCAATCGAGCTGTTCATCATGTTTCAGCTTCTATTTTGCCAAGCTGCTTTTACCAGAATTGTATCCCTGCATTGTATGATTGGATTTCATACTGATTTTGCCTGTGTAAATTTGTAGGTTGAGAGTAAGGACTCTGACGACAAAAACACAATAAAGATTTCTGATGATGAGGATGAGACTTCAGATAAAGATCGAAAGGAAAAGAAAGATGTGAAACCTGCAGTTAAGTTGGAGAGCAAAGAGGATGGGGACAGTGACAATGATGATCCAACTAGTAGTCTAAAATGTGACCCCACAGGTACAGTTGTAAAGTTTCAGATGAGAGGTGTATTCAATTAACCCATTACCAAACAATAACGACATTTGACCAGATTGTTGCATAGGACTCTGAAAATCATTGTGTGAAAAGGAGAAATTGCTCTTAACGAGCAATTTCTTCTTTTCCCCACAATGTTTTCTGCCCAATCAGAAGATTGCTTTTGAATTTCATCATATTTTGAAATTTCGTCTGCAAACTTTCAATTTGGGACAGTCAAAAATGTATAGTTTGGTAATGGTTTAAGAGAAGCAATAAAGAGGTAAGCAAGGGGAATACACTGTGTATTCCCGTTGCTTACCTTTATATGGCTTCTCTAAACCCTATACTAAGGGTACCAATTGGACTCGAATCAAGCAGACAGTTCTTATTAGAACTCTCAAAATAGGATGTCCAATGTAAGCATGAGGCATCATCAAAATGCAATTAAAACTTGTACACACAATATAGGGTCTATAAAGAACCTTAAGAAATAGACATGTAAAATAAGCCACCAAGCTAAACCTCAGCATTCTGTCTGATTTCAAGGCACTTTTCCTGGCAATACTAAACAGATTCTTTACTTCATCACAATTGTTGGTATTTATTAGAAGTGTTTAATGAACATGTCACATCAAATCACATTTGTTAGTATCTATTAGAGCCCTTAATTAAAATGTTCACTTACTTCAATGATTTCTACAAGCATATTCTAAGGCACTTGGTCAAATGTTAAGCTCAATGTCTCTTGATCAAAGACCAGATTAAATTTTGATTTTGAAATGCTCATGTTTTGACAAAGGTAATTTAGATTGTCTTCGGATTATTCAGTAAAGTGAATATATGTGTGGTAATTGGTCATGTAATATTTTGTTCCTTTTTTAGATGAATTTTGGTGAAGTGCGCTAGATGCATGGATTGTGTAAACCCATTAACAAACAATAACAACATATATTAATATTTTGACCACTTTGTTGCAGACGACTCTTGATAATATTGTTGGTCAAGGAGAATTGCTCTTAATGAGCAATTTTTCCTTTTCCCACAAAATTTTCTGCCCTATCAGAAAATTATTTTTAATTTCATCACATTTTGAAACGTCTACTGCAAACGTTTTCAATTTGGGACAGCAAAAAATTTAAAGTTTGGTAAATTGTTAAGGTAGTTTTAACCCTTCAGACTCATGACGATTTGATTTATTGCAGGGCTAGAAGGCGCAGCATTTCAAAGTCGTCTCCCCTTTGATAAATTGACATCTCAGGAGGCTGCTTGTTTTCCCGACATTGTACAAGGCCCGCCACAGACACAAAAACTCTTCCTCTACATTCGAAACAGGCTGGTGTGTATCATGATTTACTTGGCTCATTCTAGTTGCAGGCCTCATGTTTTCTTCAAAACCTTTACCTGAATTTTCTACTTGAATTTGTTTGAGAAGCAAAGTTTGTTGACAATGACAAAGAGACTGCAATTTTACTTTCTCAAGTGGTACTAGGACAAACGCCTTTCCCTCTGTCACTGTCAAAGATTTATTATGTAAGAGATGAATTACCTATCCTTAAGTCTCTATTTCTTCTCTAAACTTTACAATGTGGGTACCTGTGGGTATTGTCTCATGGAGAGGAGCCAACCAAGGTTGATCATCTAGTTTGGAAATACCGCTCAAATAAGACAGTTATATGCTATACATCTGGATTGCTACACTGGTATAGCATAGTTGTTCTATATGAAACTGTTCAGAAGTTAAATTGGCCAATCTATGATATTTAAAAGAATGGGACACAAGTAGTAGATGTTTTTTTCTTCCTTATAATGTATTCTATTAACATATACCGTATGTTACTAATGAAGGGTTTATTCTTGTATTTTGAGGAACAGTAAGCCTGGTATGATTTAAAAAGAAAATAATGCTTAACTTTTTTTTTTATCTTTTGGAAAAAATGATTTTAAACAAATACAGTAAAATATATATACCTTGAAATTCTGAATATCAAACTTCTCTATAGGTCAAAGTAAATACAGGGTCTCTGATTATTTGTATTTCATTTCCATGTCTTTATAATCAAGACATCTAAGTCAAACTTTTTCTATGTCAAAGATTTTCATGAGGTCCCTCATTCTTTGAGTAACAGAGATTCTACTATATTTAATTAAGTTGTTGATTGTTGAAGGTATCGGTTATATAAAATGAAAATAGTCTGTAACTTTGTAGAGCTTTCTATTTTGTTTCATTAGAGGAGATAAAGATTCACATATGGGCCGCGTCACGCGAAAAGGGGCACTCGGACATAAATAAAAACCGCTGACTCAGCTCTTTCTTAGCGCTATTATTCCAGCATCTAGTCACGACAGTTATCATTTGTATTTATTTAAAGGTAGAACTTGATGTCCTCTAAGATGGCAAACAGTGTAACCCCAGACCAGCCGCCACGTCACTGACGTGGCGGCTGGTCTGGGGCTACACTGTTTGCTATGTCCGAGTGCCCCTTTTCCCGTGACGTGGCCCATATGATTTCAATAATTCAAGAGTGTGTTTTGTTTTTAGCTTCAACTATGGTTGGACAATCCCAAACAACAAGTAACATTTGAAAGTGCAATACCTCAGATTGAAGCTCCCTTGAATAGTAAGTACTTTTTGTATTAATGGTACCTTTGTTGATAATTGAAGGGTATCTGCTGAAGATGACTTTTAAGCCGTTTCTTCATACTTTAATTTCCTCAGACACTTGTAGTAGAAGCTTTAGGAAGAATCAGAGACAAGCTGAGAAATTACCAAAGATAATGATAGTTGTTATTTGCTTTAGATTTGATATTTCCTTCCTCAAATGTAAATTATATATAAATTAATCCATTTCCTCAAATGAGTTTATAGGACTCATAAGAATTTTACGAAATTACAAATGAGAGACATAGAGGAAAAAAGCCTGATATTGTGTTGAAAGCAAATTTGGCTAAAGGAGAAATTTCTGTTTATCCCATTACCAAACAGTAATGATATTTGACTAGTTTGCTGCAGACGACTCTCGAAAACATTGTGGGGGAAAAAAAGTTTTCCACAATGTTTTCTGCCCTATCAGAAGATGGTTTTTCAACTTCATCTCATTTTGAAATGTTGTCTGCAAACTCTTTCAATTTGGAACAGTCGATAATTTGGGGCTTGGTAAAGGCTTAAACCTTTTTGAAAATGTTTTCATAATTCATGTGCAGCTGTTTTAGATTTTGAATAATATGAAACAAGGGCGTTTTAAGATTTTGTATACTATGAAGCAAGAGCTTACACAAATAGATTTGCCTGTAGTATCATTTTGATCTCCAATTGGTTAAAAGATAGAATGCTCTTTATCTGCAGATAAGAACTGATGGCAATAGATGACCAAAGTTAATTCAGACTAATTTTTTTCAGGTGATGGACCATTAGTGATGAGGATACATTCCTATCTTGAGAGATTTGGTTTAATCAATTTTGGTGTGTACAAAAGGCTTACACCTTTGCCAGGTGAGAAAGAAGAGATCATTAGATTGGTTTTTCTTATGTGTGATATCTAGCTCTGATCTTAAAGCTTAGGAAATCTACAATTACTTGTAACTCAAAGATTTTTCATTATGAATGGTCATTGTTTAACAAAGTTTAAGTCCCTATTTGTCAAATACTTGTATAAACATATACATATTTATAGAATGTGTTTGAATCATGATTTTGTTTATATAGGTTTTTTTTAAGAAGACAACATCAAATTCAGATGAAAGAAAAATGACCGACAACCCTTGAGTCCTAAGGTATATGCTAATATAGAACCACCAACCCTTCTTTTTGATATTATCATGTCATATAATAAGAATGTGTTAACTGAAATTTACAAGAATTCTCGTATGAGTAGTTTTGGAACTCTTTTATTATTCTTGATGGAAGAAATGGCTTGGGATTGTTTTTCGTCAAGTTTTGATTGATGCTGGCTCTTCTGTGCAGATGTATATATATTACATCATTACTATATAGGGTTGTTTAATTTTGTTTTTATCTGTCTATCTTGCAGTGGAGAAGCATGGTCGAGTGATCATTATAGGTGCAGGAATTGCTGGGCTTAGTGCAGCCAGACAACTTTTGTCATTCGGGATGGATTGTGTTTTATTGGAAGCAAGGGTAAGCATATATTCTGACTAAGTATTCATTGTGTTGAATTACGCAGAATTTGTTTTTTCTCACCTTGGTTACATTGGCACTCAATGTAATTGACCAAAAAAAGCTACAGTGACAGATAGTGCAGATTCGTTCCACTAATGAATGTTGTTCCCTGGAAAATCGAGAAGAATGCCAATTGTGTAGGGAGGTATGTAGTAGGGGGTCTTGATTTACAAGGTAGAGATGAATGTGCTACTGGGTCGGATAGCTCAGTCGGTAGAGTGTTTGCACGGTTTGAGGATGTCTCGTGTTCAAGTCCTACTCTGGCTGCATGGTTTTCTCATCTTAGTTACATTGGCCAAATTAAGTCTTAATTTAGATGAAATTTTGGCGACATAGAATTTAACCTTTGCAAAAAGAAAAATAACAGGAGTTGTAAAAAATTCCTATGATTATGGAGGTATATTTACTTAAAGGTGTTCAAATGACTTTTAGTTAAGTCAT
The DNA here is from genome assembly GCA_947846245.1 of Cerastoderma edule. Classification (NCBI taxonomy): domain Eukaryota; kingdom Metazoa; phylum Mollusca; class Bivalvia; order Cardiida; family Cardiidae; genus Cerastoderma; species Cerastoderma edule. Next base: position 16,615,847 of record OX401406.1, read on the forward strand.
TCATCTAGTTTTTCAAAGCATCACACATAAGTAATCTTTAATAGCAGTCCATCAAAAATCTTTACCTGTAGGTAGGCCTATCACTCGAACCAATATAATCCTCCATGAATATTGCAAATAAAAAGTTCTATGTGAATTTTAATCTGTCTTTAACTTTGTGGATTCTTATTAAATTAAATTGTCAGTGACCTTTCACTTTTTTCCATAATTTTGGTGTAGTTCATTTGTCTCTTTGATATGTTGTTTTTAATGCTCTGTTGCAAATTAAACATTAGAATGCTGTTTTTTTTTTCTAAAAATAGAATTTTGTGTCATCTGCTTTCCAAAACCTTAAATATCTGCTTAATTTTGATAAGGAAAGTTACTCTGAGTAGCAAAATTTACTTGGCGACTGGCCTGTGATTTAACCTGTTTGCATAAGCAAGAAATCGGTTTCAACACTTTAAGGGTTAAATGGAGCAGTGAAGAGGCCAGTGATAAATAAATGTCTCGCGAAATGAATAGTTGTTGTTGTATTGCAGGACAGAGTAGGAGGGCGTATAGCCACTTTCAGAAAGGCAATTTATGTGGCCGATTTAGGAGCTATGGTTGTAACAGGACTAGGTATGGAATCTTATAAAAGATGACTATTGATGTAAAATGTACATCAGGTTCATTCAATCAGAATTCTGAAATTATATTTTTTTTTCTTTTTTGTGACTGCTTATTAGACTGTTCAAATGAGCCCCCAAAAGATAGGGTTTAGTGACAAGGCTTTCCCATGTTATAAAACAGGCACATTAGAAGCATCTCCCCAATTGGAAATTTCTTTAAAATCATGCAGTTTTCTTAAAAAATGATATGTCAAGCCAGCTTTTTGGTTTCAAAATTCAGCCATTTCATCTATAAAATTTCCCAAAATTAGCAGGCATAGGCTACTTCCCAATGTAAGGACAAAAAGCCATAAATATTGATATTGTGCGGTGATCTGAAAATAAAATTTTGACCATGATTTTAACAAATATGTCCATATGCATACAGTTTATTTACAAAAAGTGACTGTCTCTCAGAATCATGCATCAATGTTTTACAGATGTTTGGTACTCTCCAATTTATACTGATAATCAGTTTTTAAAAAAGAAAATTGATACATCATAAATTGCAACAGATTTATTAATTATTGTTTGATGAAAAAATGTGTTTGTGAAACAAATCATGCGCTTTTGGAGGTAAACAAATATTCTTTTTTTCAGGAGGCAATCCTATGACTGTTATAAGTAGACAGGTCAATATGGAACTTCATAAAATCAAGCAGAAATGCCCGCTGTATGAAAGCAATGGAACCACTGTAAGTTACCAACATTTACACATAGTCCTTCAGTCTGAATCAAAGCAGACATAGTTCTAGCACATAGTTCTTTAAAAGAAAATGAGAATGGCTTCAAACAACTTTTAATTTTGATTTTAGTACACCATGGGTAGATTGTGAAAAATTCCCAAACACACTCAAAATGTTATTCAAATAACTGTCACAGAAAAAAATAATTGCTTATGAATAGTGAATCATTACCTTTTACAATATATACTTTGTTCCTCCTGAGAATAAAAGATCTGGGGCCCGTTTTACTAAACAACTTACGGAAAATGTTTGCGTAAGTCATAATTGATAAACATGGATAGTATCTTCAATGAAAGCACAATATTGCAGTGTGACACATCATTGGAAGCGTCTCGGAGAGACGATTCCAATGATGTGTTACTTTGCAATATTGCTTAGCCCAATACTGAAATAAGAGTAATTGTTGTTTTAGACTTACGCAAATCTTAAGCGTAAACTGTTTAGTAAAACGGTACCCTGCTTTCCTTTATATTGGTCCTTCTGTGTAATTGAGGTATGCCTTCCATAACACTGTTCTCATCATTTGATAAAGGTTTATCCCCCTTTACTGTGTGCTTTCAGGTTCCCAAAGAGAAGGATGAGATGGTGGAGAAGGAGTTTAACAGATTATTGGAGGCCACCTCCTACATGTCACATCAGATGGACTTCAACTTTGTAAACAATAAACCTGCATCACTCGGGCAGGCTTTAGAGGCTGTAATCAAGTAAGTTTGGATTATTTTGTGTTATTTGTCCAAAATAAATCTATAGTAGGAAAGGGTCAACGCTTGATTTAAGTTTTATACCCCACCTCTCTGTTATTGGTGGAGGCTGCTATATAGGAGTCCCTTTGTCAGCTGGTCTCCGTTAGGATGTCCGAAAACTTTGTCTGGGAGACCTCTGTGGGGTATTGATAAGAGTGCAGAACTTGTAATCACATTACTTCTCTGTTTGAGGTCTAATCACAGCAGCAGTAGATATGGATTTTCATGAGACGTTTCCTGACTTTTGTCTGACTCAATGTGCCCTTATAGGTAGTTTAGCTTGGGGTATTTGTTTATTGATTTTGGGTTGGGCTGTCATACCGTTGATGCAATGTAAAATCCAAACAAACAAAAATGCAAAATCTTAGATTTGGAAGACTTTGAATAATTTGGACAATTTATCAACCATACTGTGACGGTGTAATTCTTTTCTTTAGTCACAGTGCTTCTTCCTCTTTTTAACGATGAACACACACATCTTTGTTGCCCTCTTTATATTGGCAATCTGCTAGAGTGTTCATTTAGGCCAGTCACAAAATAAAGTACAGGTTTATGGTACTAACGTTAATTGATTCCTGAATTGCTTTTTCAGATTACAAGAAAAGCATGTCAAAGAAAAGCAGATTGAACACCAGAAGAATATTATTGAACTACAAGAAAAATTGAAAAAGAATCTCAGTCAGGTAAATATGATCATGCATGAATAACCAACCTTTTGGGTCCTGCGGTGCTCATGGTAAAGATGGGGGTCTTAGAACTGGGGGTTCTTGGGTTTGAGCCCCACTGGTTTCATGGAAGTGTCCTTTGGCAAGTCACTTCAGACCCCTAGCCTAGTGCTGGTGAATCCAGGACAGCCATTATATAACTGGGAAAAAAGGTTATATGTTTTAAACTCCATTTGAACAAAGCAACCATCCTTTAGGAATTTTAAATATGTAATGGGAAACAGAAATGCATTTTGAACATGAGATATGGATAGGTTGGATTAATTATGATGGAAGAGGTTGTAATTGAAATTGTTTTTTAGTTTTAAAGGTTTATGCGAGTCTGGCTAAGAAAATAATGCTCCTGAGTTAAAGACCCTGGCAGGGGTAATATTCTCACCAACATTTGATAAAGACATTTGGAGATATGCCATTTTTATCGTACCACTGTTCAATTATATTTCAGTGTTTCAGTGACTTTGAAAAGGTGTTTTGCGCCACTCTTGTTAAGAAATCCCATGAGCATGGAAAGATACACCGACTGCATCAATATAACTGACATTCTGTTGAAAGGGGTGTTTAACCATAATCCCGACTCCTTTTCCAAAATCTCACAGGTTATATTATACAACTGTTTCAGTGTGTCACTTTAAAAGACAAGGCAGATGAACTACACAAGCAGTGGAAGGAAGCATCCGAGGTGAAGGCGCCACGGAATATCACAACAGATTTTTTTATCAAAAGTAAACAGAGGGACCTGAGGGCAGCCCATAAGGTAAGTGTGATAGCGTACGGTACATAGACCACTGGTCCTTTTACACAATTAAAAAAATGTATTTTTAGGTATTACATACATGTGAAATGGTTATGCAACATTTGTTAAATGTCAAATAGCTCACCAAGTATGCAAAGGTGTTTGAAAGTTGTTTCGACACCTATAAACTACATAATTAATGATACTTTAGAAACATTGTTTAATCGTTACACACATTCTATTTTAAGGTATGACTATAACTCTCTAAGACCTTTAGTAGTAGAGAAACTATAGATATTGAGGTTGTTTCAATAGACCAGTTTTCTAATTATTTCTAAAATTGCAAGTCATTTGTCCTTTACTGACTTCTCAATGAGGTAATTCAAGTTATTGCAAATGATTAATGATTTCTATCAAAATTTTAAACAATAGCATTTGAAAGACCATTTTTAGGACCTTATTTATCTCAAAAACAATATCTCTGTAAAAGCATTTCATTAACTCTTTCCCAAACAATAACAACATTTGACCACTTTGTTGCAGATGACTTTAGAAAACATTGTCAGAAAAGGAGAAATTGCTCTTAACAAGCAATTTCTCCTTTTCCCACAATGTTTTCTGCCCTATCAGAAGATTATTTTCGAATTTCATCACATTTTGAAATGTCGCCTGCAAACTCTTTGAATTCGGGACAGTCGAAAATTTGGCGTTTGGAAAAGGGTTAAGAGGTTTATGTGTGTTTCAAAATTAATAAATGAAATTACATATTTTCACCATCTTTAAAATGAAGATAGTGTAAATGGTCATTTATTTATTGATGAGGACTGTTTAAATCATCTTTTTAATGATTGGTGCTCACACAACTCATTCTGTGAGAAATTCCCTTTTTAAGTGTGTTAAAGATTTTAGGTAGGATTTGTGTTTCGTTCATGTCTAAGTTTACACTTTTACTCTTTACCTCTTGATATACGTGGGTTGGTAGGGAAGATTGTGGACTGTTCTCATAACTTTTTTATTTTCTGTCGTAAATCATTGAAATCTTCAATAAACGCTGTTTAACTCTTTGTCAACTCAGAGCATGTGTTCTGTTAAGTTTTGTCTATTATTTGCCGAATTATCAGTCCCCATAGTAACATGGGTGGACACACCCGGAGCTCATCAAAAATTGCATGCTATTCAAACTTTTTCATCTTGACTTATCACTCAATAGAAAATGTTCATGCCTGTGCAAATCTCTGCTAATTCGTTTGCTGTGATATTGTACCTCAGCCGTCATGACCTGAAGTTGTGATGTAATTCCGGTTCTGTGTTCACAAGTTACAAGGATTTTCATCACCGCGGTCGTTGTCTAAACTAAAGAAACCATGACATCAACTGGCGACGTTGAAGTAAGGTCGGTTGTTAAATTTTGCTATTGGTTTTGATTGGACACCAACTGAGGCGTTCAACATGTTGAAGAGCTACATCCCGGTTAGAAAATGTAGCAGATTAATAGCATTCAAAAGGCATAAACATTTTAAGGAGAGATTCAATAGAAGATGGTGAGCGATGTGGTCATCCACCGTTACTCAAATGTTCTAGCAAAGACAAATTAAAATACTTGGTTTACAGTGAGATAAGGCACACGTTGAGAAGTCTTGCATTCAAGCTAGGTGTTTCTCAGCCAACTATACATTGAAGTTTAAGTGTTGAATTAGGAATGTCAAATGTGTTCGCTCGCCGGATGCCGCGACTACTGAAGGACCATGAACGGGAAGCCATTGTCTCTGCTCGGAAATGGTAATCAAACAAAACAAACGCAAAGGTGAATGATTCCCTGATTGCATTAAAAAACAACGGATGAAACATGACTATGGCATTTCGATCCAGAGACAAATGCGCAGTCCTGCATTTAGATAACCCCGAGGACTCCTCCCATAAAGAAGGCACAAGTGAAGAAAAATGGTGGGAAACATATGTTTTTCATGGACCAGAAAGGCACAATTCTTCAACACCAAGGTCAGAATGGACATACACTCAAAATCTAGTTAAATCCTTCAACAGTGACTGGTTCTTTCTTGTCTACAATAAATGGGTACAAAGACGCATAAAATGCACTCAAACACGCGGTGACTAAACGGAAAATATTTGAAAATACATTTAACTTTATCTTGACGTTATCATGACATTACGTTTTGTACGCTGTTGTGCTCCGGGTACGCACTACCACATTGTTGCTTTATGTTATATTTGTTTTATTGTTGATCACACATTCATGAAATTGATGCCTTATGGAGATAATAGATCAAATTGTATTATTATATATATCTTATACATGTATACCGCTGAATATCCTTTTTCTAGTACCAGTCCAAGAACTTCCCTACCAACCCTCGTATATGTTAATGCAGATCTATGGTGCAAACTTTTGGTAAACAGGCCCCAGATTCTTTGCCATAAGGTATTGATGAATCGTAGTCACCTTATTCATATTTGTTTTGGTTATTTCATAATTTAAAGGAATTCAATCAGTTGATGGAGCAACAGAAGGAAATAGAAGAAAAAATAGCAGATTTAGAGGCAAATCCTCCGAGGTAAGATTAATTTAATATATTAGGGATGGGAACCAAAAGTTAAATCACTGTTCAAACACTCATATTACCTTTGGAACATAATGATCATGCTCGCAGTGGTCTGTATTATGGCATCGTTGTTTGTCTTCAATTTCTTTAGAGTGATCAAATAGAAGTAGAAATGACAATGACACATAACATTGTAATAACCTACAAAGTATGAAAAGTCAAATTTCCCTTATAATATTTGGAAGACATCATTAACCCTCATGGTGCTGGAACTGACTTCATGCTTATGCAAACAGGTTAGACACAGGCCAGCCACCAAGTAACTTGATGGCTGGCCTGTGATCAAACCTGTTTGCTACTCTGAGTATCTTTCCATATCAAAATTAAGCAGATATTTAAGGTTTTAGAAAGCAGACAATACACAAATCTATTTTTAGAAACAATACCCTGCATTCTAAGGGTTAAGACCAAAGAAGAAACTATTCATTACAAGTGATTTCTCAAGCTTCTGTTGCATGTGGATTTGAGTCAGTTGATAATGTGATTATTAAGTGTAAGACTTGAATATGTCCTTCACTTCAATAAAAGACTTGGATTGGACATTGGATGCATAACAAGATCATTATTATGTTTATTTCAGTGATGTTTACCTGTCATCTAGAGATCGCCAAATATTAGATTGGCATTTTGCAAATTTAGAGTTTGCGAATGCTACACCTTTATCTCTACTCTCACTGAAACACTGGGACCAGGATGATGATTTCGAATTCTCAGGCAGCCATCTTACTGGTAAGAAAATACAATGTAGCCTAATTTGATTAAAACCAAAACCTCATGAGCAGTTGGAAAAAATGTCTTATTTATTAAAAACAATTATGGTTAGTTTCCTTACTGATAAGGAAAATAGTCTTATTTAATCAAAGAACTCTCTGGCAGTCTTATTACAGAAAAAAAATCAGGCAACTATTTGGATGGGCAAATAATATGGTCTTGCTAAAAACACCGAGTTTCCTCTATTTACCTGGACTACTGTATGTTGTATTAACATGTGAACCGTTCCTATTTATTTTACAGTTCGGAATGGCTATTCCTGTGTCCCAGTTGCCCTTTCAGAAGGCTTAGATATCAAACTAAACACAGCCTGTAGACAAATCAGATATACATCATCAGGTAAACCTTTATAGCAATGTTTTCAGACTCATACCTATTATTTATTTTGTATGTAAAACACAGGCGCAGCAGGAAATTTTATAAACCACTAAGACTAAAGGCGATATTGTTCACGATAAGCACTTTATTAGGACAGTTATTCATAACAGAAATGAGTTCCTTTGTTGTAATTGCTCCTAGCTAAAATCTTTAGGGAAAACATAACCTATGTACATCATTGTGGTTTGCCTGTGCTTTGAATTTATGAGAGTCTGACAAATGTTACATGTCGGAATGGTTGAAAAGGTATGTGAAACATTACTTTGGTTTTTCTCTCTTAATTCCTAGGTAATCATGAACACTTTGCTTACCAATGAAATATTTAAGGTCACATTGTGAAAGGCTTTTAAAGACTTGTTGTATGGAAGAGAAATGAACACTGCATAGTGAGGGTTTATGCGTATATATACAAGGTAGAGAGTAATATAAGCAAGTTTGAAAGCTTGGTTAATAGAATATTTGTAGGATATGCAGTGGCCCAGATAATGATTAATCCTTAGAATGCTGGGTAATTTTCTAAAAATAGCTTTTTGTGTTGTCCGCTTTCCAAAACCTTTTATATATTCTTAATTTTGTTGAGAAAAAAATACTCAGTGTATTAAACAGGTATGATCACAGGTCAGCCACAAGTTTACTTGGTGGCTGGCCTGGATCTAATCTGTTTGCATAAGCACAAAATGGGTTCCAGCACTGTAAGGGTTAATGTATTGCTTTGTGTAAATGTCATTTGATTGCCTATTTCCAGGTGTGGAAGTGGTCACAAGTAATGCCAAGAACAACAGCAATCAACAGACCATTAAGGGAGATGCGTTGTTGTGTACTCTGCCTCTAGGGGTAATGAAGGAAAGTGTCAAAGGGTCAGGCCTCAACAGTGTACAGTTTGTACCACCCTTACCCGAGTGGAAGTCTGCCGCAATACAGAGAATGGGCTTTGGAAATCTTAATAAGGTGAATATAACTGGACCAGTATGTTACAGGGCCGTTTTTCCTTCAATTGGGAGGAGGCTTTAGCCTGTTGATTTTTGGAGATAATGATCTTAAAAACCAAAAAGCTGGTGTAACTTTGTATCTTGTTCGAAACCTGAATTATTTTCCATCAGCTTTCAATCGGGAAGATACCTTGCACAGGCCTCTATTATAGAACAAGGAAAAGCTTGATTACCACTAACTTGATAAGAGAAGATCCTCTTTCCTGCATATTTACATAATTGAACATACATACAGAGGTCCAGGGGTAGATCTTGTCTACAGACACGAGGGGTTTGAATCCTGTGAGGTCCTTGCGACCTTTCATTGATTCACATTCGTTCTGATTATATATCCAGGAAGCAGAATTGAGAGTGATTTATTTAAGTTTTATGAAAATTTCACAATCAATGTGAAATTAGTAAGTTTGAAGTAAACTTAACATACAGCATTTGACTCAAAAAAACTGTTGTAAAAATTCTATCTACCAAATTACCAAAAGGAGTATGATATTTCACACAATATTTAAAGTGTCTTACACAACACAATTCTGTTTCCTTTTGATAAGGTTCCTTAAGACAAGGTTGATTGTACCAGAACTAGATGATCAAAACAGATCATAAATAAGTTGGTGTTTATCTTTATATGTCTCTATTTCATATTTTAAAGGACTTTGGAGAAAAAAAAACCATGTTTTTACCAAATAATTCAAAAGAGCTATACTGAATGAATGTCGTCCAATAATTCAAAGAAACTATATTGTATGAATGGGTTTTTTTAGAAAAAAAGCATACATGTATATAGAATGGGATAAATGCTTTCTTTTGAAGTTATAATAACCTTATCAATTTATTTCAGGTTGTGTTGTGTTTTGACCGAGTATTTTGGGACCCCAACTCTAACCTATTTGGCCACGTGGGCAGTACAACTGCGAGTCGTGGGGAGCTGTTTTTGTTCTGGAATCTCTACAAGGCCCCAGTGTTACTGGCCCTCGTGGCTGGGGACGCTGCTGCCATCATGGAGAATGTTAGTGATGATGTGATTGTGGGACGATCTATAGCTGTGTTAAAAGGAATCTTTGGGAATAATGCTGTGCCTCAGGTGAGGAAAACTCTTAACACTTAGAATGCTGGGAAATTTTCTAATGTAAATTATTGTGTCGTCTGCTTTCCAAAACCTTAAATATCTGCTTAATTTTGATGAGAGATACCAAGAGTAGCAAACAGGTAAGATCACAGGACAGACGCCATTTTACTTGGTGGCTGGCCTGTGATCTAACCTGTTTGCATAAGCATGATTTCGGTTCCAGCACTATACGGGTTAACTGATTACATTATGTAGTATCAGATCAAGTAAATCTGATATACCATTGCTATTTCATACCCTATTGTTGATGACAATTCTAATGAATTAAACAAATACTTTGTATCCAAGTTTTGAAATATGTGTAAAAGATCCCAAAACTATATGTTTTGTTGATGAATTTCTTAATTTGTTTCGATTTCTAAAAGAATGTTGAGCATATGAATGATAATTTTGGTCGTCATTTTTCAAGAATTAACAACTTCATGTTTTTTTATTCAGCCCAAAGAAACCTTAGTAACTAGATGGAGGGCAGATCCATGGGCCAGGGGATCATACTCATTTGTAGCTGCAGGATCCTCAGGTAAATCTTCATTTAAACCTTTAATAACCCTTGTGTCATTTTTAAAGGCCTATTTGGTGAGAGTTGACAAAATCTGAGATGCAGTTGTAGTTACAGAATAGTTTATAGCCTATGAAGATATAAAGATGAAAATGATGTCAACCCGATAAAAATGTATGCATGAAAACGCTCCCAGGGCCTTGCCTGGTCTCAATTATGTTCTCTCTCTTCACACCTGTTGCAAGACACTTCAGAGACCTAGCCTTGTACTAATTCTCTGGAAAGCTTGATATATAAACTGAAAAACAGTGGATGCAGTGTTAAACCAGTACAGAAGAACACAATTTATCTTGGAGAGTAGATTTCAATCAAGACCATGGGGTCCTGTGTGGCCCAGTGGTTAAGCAAGCTGACTTGGAACTGTAGGGGTTCTTGGTTCGAGCCCCACAGATACCTCTGGTTTCATGGGAGTGGCTTTTGGCAAGTCACTTAAGAGCTCTAGCCTAGCAATGGTGGATCCAGGAAAGCCGTAACATTACTAAAAAATTTGATGACACAGTGTTAAACACCATACAAACAAATCAATCAAGCCCAGTCATTATCTATTAACCACATGTATTTTCTGTTGTAGGAAATGATTACGATCTGATGGCCACGCCAATTTCCTCACAACACGAGGCGCGGCCCCGCCTCTTTTTTGCAGGTGAGCACACCATAAGGAATTACCCGGCCACTGTCCACGGAGCAATGCTGAGCGGTCTCCGAGAGGCAGGGAGAATAGCGGACCAGTTCCTTGGGGCCCCTTACGTGCTCCCAAACAGACAACCATCACAGCCAGTGTGACAGATACAATCAGCTCATAATGAGTAACTTGAGGGCCACATTTACCCATTACCTACATTTTTCCACATCATAATGCGCTTAATGACCTCAGCTGTCGATGCGCCTTTAAACACCATTCATTCATTACCCATTACCAAACAATAACGATTTTTGACCAGTTTGTTGCAGACGACTCTTGATAAAGTTCTGGGAAAAGGAGAAATTGCCCTTAATAACTCAAAATAACGAGATAGTTAAGTCGTTTTAACGAGTTAGTTGACCAATCAGATGGTTTGTTGTATTCAGCGAATTTATGTGAAGTGACGTACAGAGTGCCGCAATGTTAACCACTCCTGTCTTTTGTACGCACATGGGTACATTATACTTTAAGTTAAAGAGCGAGTAATCTGATTGGTCATTACTAACTTGAAATAATTACTTAACTATCTCGTTATTTTGAGTTAGTAAGTTGAAATAATGACTTAACTTTCTTGTTATTTCAAGTGTGTAAGTCGAAATAACAACTTAGTTATCTCATTATTTCGAGTTAGTGAGTCAAAATAACGACTTAGTTATTTCGACTTACTAACTCGAAATAACGACTTTATTTTTCGTTATTTCGACTTATTTTTTTGAAAAAAAGAGAGAAAAAAATCCCATACATGTCGCCTCTATGCCACCGTACTGAAGAATAGAGAAACCATTACGATAAAAGAAGGAACTGTTCATCACCAGAAATTTTCGTTCTTAGAATCTCATACTGGTAAATAACACTGTTCATTACAATACCAGTTAATCAGTAGAAGTTATGCCTGCATCTGTTTTGTTGTTTTTATTTGTTTGTTGAAGCAAATAGACAGCCTGAACTATTTAAATGAATAGAATACATGCTTAAAATGTTGCTGCCCAGGTGAAAAGGAGTACTCTCTATAAGCAATTGATCCTTCACCACAATTCTAAAAAAGGTATGACACATTTCTTACTAAACTTGTGTGTCTTCTGAGGTTTTAATTAAAATCAATTGCAGCATTCAATGTGATGTTATTGGATAACATAGTGCCATATGTAAACCTTTAATTTGTTTGAAATCCAGAAAATGTCAATGAAATCATGTCATTAATTAAGTAAATGTCTTTTGTCATCTGTATTGAAGGGATAGGTAAAAATTATGGGGGAAAAATGGATCAATTTTAAAATATTAAATCAAATATCTACAAGATCGATAAGTATTGATGCTTCATTCAGTATGCTGTTTAAACCATCATTGGTTGAATGTTTGTATCATGTTTGAAAACTATGACATTGTGAAATGATTGGTTGCCTGTCGATGTCCATTGACAGTCAATTAATTATTTCACAATGGCATTGTCATCATACATGTTACATGTAAAAACCAACACAATAAGATTCACAAAAATTTCATATTTGATCAACTTTCTATTTCTTTTATACCATTACCATTTGCTTGCTGCACACTGTAGTAAGCATATAAAGCCATATTTTGAGATATTTGAAATACATAAGAATAAGCAATAACACCAAATGTGTTCAACTTGTTTACCTGAATTGAGGATAACCTTGCATGTTTAAAATGTCTTATGTTAGTATGGTAACATTTGTATGATATTTATTTAGAGTAGTTATCATGTATGATAATTCATTTAAAGTTTCTGTGCGTCATAGGATTATTTTTTGAAACTTTTGAAAATAAAGATGAATCTAACATTTCAGCAGAGAAACCAATAGCATATAAGATGAATTTTGACATTTTTCATTTTATAAAAATCTGAGGGAAATCCGACATAATTTGAATATCGCGTCAACATTTCAGCAGAGAAACCAATAGCATTTAAGATGAATTTTGACATTTTTCATTTTATAAAAATCCGAGGGAAATCCAACATAATTTGAATATTGCGTCAAACTATTAACAACAGGTCATGTGAAGCTCACGTGATACTAAGACTAAACGCTGAAAACAAAAATGGACACTGACGCTAGAATCTTTTTAGTTAGGTGTACATCGTCACGTGACAGGCACTTGATAGCCCACATGACGTAAATAATTACCATATAGCTGTAGTAACATACAAAAGTCAAGGCTGTGGGGGTTTTCCATCAATATCTTCATTTATACCCCGATTTCGGTGATTTTTTTTGTTAGAAGCATAGCTAAATACTATATGCAAATTCTATTTTTTACCTATATATATTTAGTGTATGACGTCCAGGATCTTTAATGTTGAAAACATAATGTTGACAGAAAGAATTTCTAATAACAAAGATGTATATGAATCGTCATGATGAAATAAGAATGTATTTCCAGATACTTGGTAATAAAATCATGTTGATTTGGAAGGATAGGGACAAAACTTTACCTGTCTTCCTCCTGATATAACAGTTTGAATTTTCCTATTCAAAACTGCATACCTTGGGACAATTTATAGAAAAGAAAATGTTATCTGTATAAGAATGAAAGGATGGTTAAAAATTTATAACTTTTGAAGTACTGACATCAGATGTTGACAGACACTTTGCATACATATCACTTCCAATTCCATTATTTATTGATTTGACTGAACTGTAAATATATTGCATTTGTAAATAATTAGCTTTTTTCTGTGATTAGCTTTTTTTCTGTGAAGGAGACAAACATATCTAACACTTGATAAGGAATCGGGATGTATCCAAATCACAATCGGGTCAAGAATCTGCTTGAACTGGCCAAAAAAAAATCAAATACCCCCCCTTTCAAATGACATTTAAGTCCAAAACTTCATCAATGCCTCTATAAGAATGAGGATGTTTGACATTAGATCAATCCACCGTTTGAATGTAAGAATAAATTAAGCATATATTTTATTTGATTCAAAAGAACAATTCAAATAAAAGTGATTTATATCATACTTCATGAGTTAATCCTCCTTAAATTGTTGCAATCTTTGCATCATTTGGACAGAATGATGAAACTAAGTACAGTATTAGTTTTTGAAAAAATGAGCATCGTACATTGACAACTTTAATCAAGCACCCTGAAGCGTTGATTTCTTAAACCACTTTCATTGTGTTGTATTAATAATTACCATTTTATTTGCATATATAAATGATATTGTTGAAGTGTAGATAAGGTCTCTTTGAAATAAGTGCTCCGATAATTTCATTTGATCTCAAATTGCAATAGCTCTGGTACAGTTGATTCCAGTCCAGCTCTAGAAAACCTTCAATTTTCTGAGAGAGGTACACCCGTAGCTATCATACAAAATGCTCATGGTTCTACATAATTTGATGAAGCCCAAAGGGCAGCGGAACTTTTGGTTCTTGAATGATTATGACCCAAGCATTTTAATTTAATTGAAATAATGTTTATCAGATTTAAAAAAAAAAAAAAAATGAATTTCATGCATAGCATCCCCTTTGACACCATTACATGTTTTATACCAACTTGTGACTTTGCACAGGCTTTTTAGTGAGTCATTGTTAAGTCTTTTCTTTGAACTGTTATATTGCATATTTGATTTGTCTGTTAGTGAATGTTGTTGCTTAATTATGTGTTTTAAAAACAAAAGTGTGAATAATGTTCATTTCGCTTGTAAACAATTTTTCATCGATGATGAATATCAACAGCTGTCTGCTGTGAAATGTTATGACAAATTGGAGAATTTGCTGATGATAAACTTTGACATGTTTGATGAGTTTGTATTTTGTAATTAAACTACAAAAAGGCACTGTTAACCTTGCTCTTAAACCCTTACCAAGTACTTAAGAACTGTTACTGGTATGCTTCTGATTCCTTTGGAAATTATTGCAGGAAAATTCAGAAATAAACAGTATATGTCAGCAATTTCTCTTTTTCCAGTTATATTTTTACTACCCTACCCTTAGTATTTTTTTCCAAATCTCTGTTTTGTTTAGTTTAGATTAATTCCAAACTTTTTGTTTGATATTTATTTAAATCCATGAAATGAATTTTCTTTCATGCACAATTTTATGCTCTTTAACCCTTTCCCAAACAACAATTTTTCCACTGTCCCAAATTGAAAAAGTTTGCAGACGACATTTTAAAATATGATGACATTGAACAGTATTCTTCAGAAAGAGCAGAAAACCTTGTGGGAAAAGGAAAAATTGCTCGTTACGGGCAATTTCTCCTTTTCCCACAATGTTTTCTAAAGTCGTCTGCAACAAAGTTTAAATGTCATTATTGTTTGGGAAAGGGTTAAACAGTACATCTTCACAGACATAATAAATAAAATAGTTCAGAAATATCAGTTCAAGCCATTGCCCCATACATCACTGTTGTGTGTCCTTCTTTGAAAACAAAACTAAGCAGTCAATAATTATGATGTATGAAAAATGTCGTTTTCATTTGGAATTTGGAAAAAAGCATTGCCCAAAGTAGGTATTTCTCTATCTAAGCGAAATCTTTTAGTAATATTTTTTCTTGCTTACAGTTGCGACAATTGAAAGGAAGGCTAATTATGCTGCCCAATTATTTAATTATGGGGATACATAGGTTGATAGCTCTGTAGCTAGGTTGATGTTCTTCACAGGAAATACATGATTGTGTTTAATAAAGAATTACTTTTTACAAAAATATGTGTCTGTATTGAATTTTGAACACATTCCCTGTTAGTAGTACCTTTCGTCATTAAGAGTTATTTGACATAAATCAATTTGTTAAAGTTTCTGTGCGTCATAGGATTATTTTTTGAAACTTTCGAAAATAAAGGAATAAAGATTAATTTAACATTTCAGCAGGCAAACCCATAGCATATAAGATGAATTTTGACATTTTGCATTTTACAAAAATCCGAGGGAAATCGGACATAACCTAAATATAGCATCAAGCTATGAAAAAACGGTCATGTGATACTAAGACTAAACGCTGAAAACAATAATGGACGCTGACGCTAGTATCTTCTATGTTCGGTTTACAGCGTCACGTGACAGGCACTTGACAGCCCACGTGACATAACTAATTACATATAGCTGTAGTAACATACAAAAGTCGAGGTTCTGGGGGTTTTCTGTCAATATCTTCATTTATACCGCAATTTCTGCCATTTTTTTTAATGAGTATTTGTTAGAAGCATTGCTGAATACCATACGCAAATTCTACTATTTACCTATATATATTTAGTGTGTGACGTCCAGGATCTTTAATGTATCAGTGAAAAACCTGTGCAAAAGTCTAGTAAACATTGAACTCTTTGTGCTGAAAGGAGTCGACTCATAATGAGCAATTTCTTCTTTCCCCACAATGTTTTCAAATGTAAAAGTATGATGCAGAAGTATTTTTAGGTCCTTTCTATTGGAGAAGGGCTTAGTCAATCAGTAGTGGATATCTGCATGATGGAAAAAATTTGGCCACTTTATCCTACAGGGCCCAAAACCCTTTCCCAAACAACAAATTTTCAACTGTCCCAAATTGGAAGTTTGCAGACGACATTTCAAAATGTGATGAAATTGGAAAATAGTCTTCTGATAGGGCAGAAAACATTGACAGAAAAGGAGAAATTGCTCAACACTCCTTTCTCCTTTTCCCACAATGTTTTCTAAAGTCGTCTGCAACAAAGTGGTCAAATGTTTTATTGTTTGGGAAAGGGTTAACCGACTTAGAACTCAGGGGGCCAGGGTTCCAATCGCTACGACACCTCTGGTTTTGTGGCAGTGACCTTTGGCAAGTCACTTCAGAGCCCTAGCCTAATACTGGTGGATTCAGAAAAGCTGATATATAACTGAAAAATGGTTGATACGGTATTAAACGCCATACAAACAAATTTCATTCTACATCACAAATCAATATTTAACTTATGTCATGTTTTGTTTCTGCTGGTAATGTTTTTCAAATTGGAATCTTATGATGGCCTTTAGGGTACTCTCACCATTCAGACATACATGTAGTTGACACTAGAAAAACATTTTGACCATATCTTTCTAGACGTGAAAAGCTGTGGATCTAGACCTTACAGTTTTAAGAAAAAAAGACATTAAGTTACGGTTAAAAAATAACTTATAAACAAAAAGTTGATGATAAATGGGTGACAGACTTCTTACAGAAGTGTATCCTGCAAGATCACATGACTGCTGAGATATGCTAAGATTTGCATGAAAAAAGTTTATTTTCCTTGCTAAGATTTGCATGAAAGAAGTTTATTTTCCTTGCTAAGATTTGCATGAAAGAAGTTTATTTTCCTTGCTAAGACTTGCATGAAAGAAGTTTATTTTCCTTGCTAAGACTTGCATGAAAGAAGTTTATTTTCCTTGCTAAGATTTGCATGAAAGAAGTTTATTTTCCTTGCTAAGATTTGCATGAAAGAAGTTTATTTTCCTTGCTAAGATTTGCATGAAAGAAGTTTATTTTCCTTGCTAAGATTTGCATGAAAGAAGTTTATTTTCCTTGATAAGATTTGCATGAAAGAAGTTTATTTTCCTTGGTAAGACTTGCATGAAAGAAGTTTATTTTCCTTGCTAAGATTTGCATGAAAGAAGTTTATTTTCCTTGCTAAGATTTGCATGAAAGAAGTTTATTTTCCTTGCTAAGATTTGCATGAAAGAAAGTTTTCCTTGCTAACATTTGCATAAAAGTTTATTTTCCTTGCTAACATTTGCATGAAAGAAGTTTATTTTCCTTGCTAACATTTGCATAAAAGAAGTTTATTTTCCTTGCTAACATTTGCATGAAAGAAGTTTATTTTCCTTCTGATACTTGGTTTTAACCATTGTGAAAGTAACGGTAGATAAACTTCTCATAAGGAATAATTTATCTTTTCTCTTCCAAGGACTTAGCAGCAGATCAGTTAGGTACTCTACTATAGAGGGGTTGACCAACATGTGATTGTATAAAACAGGTACATGAAGCTATTCTTTTTCTAAAGACAATGATTTGGTACATGTGCCAGATATACCTTCCTTTTATCATCGCAGAAAAGGTTGGCCAATTGATAAAAACTTATAAGGAATTACCAAAAAAATAAGAAATGTATGTCTGTTAATATTCCTTTATTTGTATTTACACAACAGTAACAAATAACATTTTTTTTAGGTCAAATGTGTAAATGGTCATTAAGACATTAAACAACAAAATCACATTACAACTGTATCACCACTTTACAATCACATGAAACAGGAATCACGTTTTGACATTACATGGAACAAGGTTTCCTTTTCAAAATAAAACATATTAACCTTTCATCCTACACTTCTTAGTAATCACATGTCAGAAAATGACAACTTTTTGCTGAAAGAAAAGAAATTTTCGAATCAATTGAATTTTTTCATAATTTCAATATTCTCTGCAAATAGTTTAGATTTGGACACTGAAAATGGTGTTTGGCCTAAATACACCAAATGGCTGAACGTAATTTCTGAGAGGTTACCTGAAACCCTCCATTTATTTATGATATGAGTACCACTTCCCAATAAAACATTTTAACCCATTACCAAACAATAACTACATTTGACCAGTTTGATGCAGATGCTTCTGGAAAACACTGTGGGAAAAGGAGAAATTGCTCTCAATATGCAATTTCTCCTTTTCCAATATTGTTTTTTGTCCTATTAGAAGATTATTTTTCAATTCCATCACATTTTGAAATGTCGTCTGCAAACTCTTTCAATTTGGGACAGTGGAAAATTTGGCGTTTGGTAAAGGGTTAAAAGAAACAATTTCAGGGTTCAAAGCAATACTATCTTTTGTGCTTCACATATGTTAATCCCTTTCTATAGTGTTGCATTTGACCCTCGAAATAAGATCTATTGAAATCTAAAATAATTATTCCCACTTTAAAGCACGATTGAAAATAGAAAGTTGAAACCATAGTGACAAATGAAAATTTGCTCATCAAGACATTATACTTATTATTTTCCTAATATTGTCATTCATCTTTGCTGTATAGGTATTTTTAAGTCATGTCTGTAGGGGGAAGAATAAAACAAATACACAATCAATTTTAAAGAAAGGCAGTTCGTTTTTTGATGATGCTCTTTGGTAATGTACTTGATCTAGTCCTGAGGTAGAATTAACCAATTCCCTAATTAGAAGTATTACAACTGGTTCAGGCAGTGAGTAATTCAAGACAACCTGAAAATATTAAAATTTTCACTGTACAATAGAGTAGATACCAATGTGACAAAAGAAAAAAATACTTTTTCCTTTTGTTCAAATCATTTCAAATGTCTTCTGTTACAGTCACTGAAATAAACAATAATTGGCAATTTAACTGTTCATTGCAAGACATAGTAAGTGCTTTGTACTTGTAAAAAGTACTATAGTCTTGCATTTGAACCCTCAAACTCCTACCAAGAATCACAAACCAAACAATATTGATGCCTTGAAGATGTCGTCTGCTGTTTCTATCAATTTCGACCAGTCACAATATCCAATAAGAGGGAAATGATTAAGAACATGGAATGTAAGTTTTGTTTTGCATACCTGAGTGTAACCATTATGGAACAAAGTGCCTCAGAGGCTATCGATGCAAGCGAAATAAAGAATGAATCTGTCTTAAGTCTTCATTAAACAACATGGATAATACATGCAATATCTGAAATTGAAAGGTTTAAAGTAAATAATTGAAATTGATACAGAACAGGTATATCTCTTGTTTATTTCCGACAATCCCACTTTATGAATAGCAGCAGAAGACCTAACCCTTATAGTGCTGGAACCGACTTCGTGCTTATGCAAACAGGTTAGATCCAGGCCAGCCACCAAGAAAATTGGCAGCTGACCCGTGATCTAATCTGTTTGCTACACTAAGTATCTTGTCTTGTCAAACTAAGCAGGTATTCATGGTTTTGGAAAGCAGACGACGCAAAAATCTTTACAAAGTTACCCAGCATTCTAAGGGTTAAGAAACTAACAGACTCTCCTTGACTAGAGGAGATGTTGCTTGTTGCATTAATTTCCCCTTTAGTCATGATGTTTAAAGTCCACTATTGAAGAGAACATTCTTCTATGCATCATTAAAATCTGCTTATGACTTGGGTAAGACACATTTTCTTAAGACTTAACATTAAGACTTAACCATTTCCCTAAAACAAACAGGTCTTAATGTCTTGTACAGCAGGTGCTACTTGAAAATATTGTGACAAAAGGAAAACATACTCATCATGATCATGTCCTTCTGCCACAATAGTTTATTTCACAGTGATATTGGTTTGTTTCTAATCATTTTGGTTACTTTGCTAATTTGGTTTCTTGTTCTTGAAACAAGGAAAGGATTATTCTCATATAGACGTACATGTATATCCCTTTATATATTTATAAAATACTCATTTATACAATTTATTTACACATTAAACATTAAAAATAAATTCTGATATGTTTACTTTAATGGAAAAAGAAAACACTACACTAAAATAAAAATACATATGTATAAAGTATGTGCGTGATAAAGATTATGCAATTTTAGGCCTTTCCCTTTGTTGAGTATTGCACAGCAGGTGGCATAAACCTTTAGAATGCTGGGTAATTTTCTAAGAATAGATTTTAGTGTTGTCTGCTTTCCAAAACCTTAAATATCTGCTTAATCTTTTGGGTAAAGATACTCAGATAAATAGCTTGGTTCACAGGCCAGCTGCAAATTTACTTGGCGGCTGGCTTGGATCTAACCTGTCTGCATAAGCATAAAGTCAGTTCCAGCACTATAAGGATTGAATCACATTTTCTTATATTAAACATATCCCATCCATGCAAAACTGATCTACATAATATTATATTATTTTGAATCATTGCTGCAAAAGGAAAATTTCCCCAAAATGAGCACATTTTCCCCCAAACCCTTTCCCAAACAATAAAGACATTTGACTACTTTGTTGCAGATGACTTTAGAAAACATAGTGGGAAAGGAGAAATTGCTCAGAAAGAGCAATTTTGCCTTTTCCCACAAAGTTTTCCGCTCTTTCTGAAGAATATTTTTCAAGTTCATCACATTTTGAAATGTCCTCTGCAAACTCGTTCAATTTGGTACAGTTGAAAATTTGTTGTTTGGGAAAGGGTTAAGATAATTTTCAAAACAGCTGTAGATGTAGAGCTGAAATATTATTTTAGTGACTTACATATCACTAATCCATGATTTAAATCATTAAATCACATTTATGTTAATGCAGTTGAAAGAGTGAACCTTTCAAAGTTTAAACAGAACAACCTGAAGTCCATCTGGTATGATGCAAAAACTATTTTGAAGGAAGCACAATATAAATATGAAGGTTTCTAAAACAGAATCTTGAAAATTTTGAAAAGAATTCCTTCATGATGAAAATAAAAGTTTGGCAACAATAGCAAGAAATGGTGTATGCTTTTTATATGAAAAGAATAAATTCAGAATTAACAAAATGAAACAAAACTGCAAACATTATTATGGACCAATCATGGATTTCAATCAATACAACATAGAACACAAATCAAGCAGATTGTCAACAAAATTATGCATTTAATTTAATTTGAGGGGCAAGAAATCTAATAGGTATATATTCACATGTCTAACTTTATCATAGCACTCATTGTATGTTCATTATCCTGTCCTGAAACAGAGCTCCACTAATATAAAACTGCTATGTGCTCAAAGAAAGTTAAGCTCAATCATTCTGTGTGTGAGTTTGTCCTTGTCAAAGGTTTGAATATCTTGATCAATTTCATCTAGCACAAATTCATGGTCACCATTTGGTCAAAGGTCGCTTTATGTTGCTCTGAATGAAAACCCATTGATCAAAATTCTTCAAACTTTACAGAGATGTGTGCCTTAATGATATCGACTCCCCAAACTATGTTAGGTCACAAGATCAAGGTCACCATGACTTGGTCAAAAGTCAAAAAATGATTTTTAGGGAGAAAGTGTGTTTGTATATAAAATTGATTTAAAAAGTGCACTTTTCACACTTTACATAGGTTGCCTTATTTTATTGACAGTTATCCAATATTTTCAATTGCAAAATGGGTTAAGAAGCTATAATTATACAGTTCACAAAAAGATAAAAATCAATAATATTTGGCAAACATTTTTTCAAAATGAACAAAAATGTGTTTTCCCTTGTACATGAATAATAGCAATATAAAACAAAGGATCTAAATAATGTTCAAACAACAGATCATACAAGATCATCCTGTTTATGTAAGTTAAGAATCACTAAAAGGCCTACAGAAAAATTTCACACTGAAATCATAGGTGGAAAACCAGCCTCAAGAAATAATATGCACAGTGATAATCTTCCTCTTTACTTAAAGCTGCTTGTTCATGTATATATAAGGAACTTTGGAAATTTAATTTCAATAGCTTTAACAGTCCTTTTGTATCATATGCACTAGAGAGAAGCCATTTGAAGCAAAATCGGTTCATATTTAAATGTTTAGAGCCTATAAACAGTGAATTGATAGGGATTTGAGTGCAAAAGTGTTTCAACAGTTTTGAGATATTCTGCATATACGCTGTTTGCACTTGGATAAACATGCTTTGAAGCATTCTTAATTTATTTTCTTTTTCAACAGCTTGTTTTGAATTAACTTTAATAGATAAATACAACTTCTGTATTGTTTCAATGGCATTTAATTTACACTTTCAAATCTTCTCATATGAAAAGAGCAGATTTGAAAATAATCATCTTGTATATCTACTCACTCATAAGCCAAATGCTTTCCTTATCCCATTTATTATTCAACGAATTTGTTTTTGTTTTGTTTTACATCGATTGTGAAGGAAACTTAAAGCTTGTTCAAAGCCACTCTCGATGACTGCTTCCTGGATACTAAACCAGTAATCACGCCGGTTTTGTGGGTTAGTCTCGGAAGTTCTCACCCCACCTAACGGGGATTCGAACCCGGGACCCTCGGTATAAGAGCCCCACGCTCTACCCCTGCACCAATGTCCCCCAATTTCATAGATTTTTCTAATAAAAACAGAATTTACTCCTTACTCCACTATTTCAAGCATCTTCTGAAGAAAATTTAAAAAAAAAATGTGACAAAGGCACTTTTTTTACAATCTCACTTAAAAAAGGGAAAAAATCATGTTTCTTATTTCACCTCACTTATGTATTTAAGTATTTAATGGTTGTCAACTTTTTGCTTTTTATTGGGACCGGTCACAAATTTCAATATGAGGAATGAGGTTCATGAAGAATTTGGATTTTTCTTTGGAGGAAAACATAATGAAGGACTCTTTCAGTGCTTAGCATAGAATACTAAATGGAAAGTAGAAAATGCACAAAATAGGGTGAAAATACATTTACTTGCACCATTTAATTTGGAATCCCTCTCCAATGATTTGAATTGTCATGATTCTTTCGACATGAAATGTTTACAAGTACAAATGAAAAAATGAAATTAGTCAAAGTAAAGTTAAAACAAAATTTAAATCAACAAAATGACAATACTGTCAACAGCTTTGATCCCAAAAAATAAAAAAAGTAAACAGATTGGTCCCCATTTCTGTGTTGATATTCATCTAACCCATTACTCCATAATAACCATAATCACTTTAACCCTTTACCAAATGACAGATTTTCGACTGTCCCAAATTGGAAGAGTTTGCAGACGACATTTCAAAATGTGAAGAAATTAAAAGATATACTTCTGTTAGGGCAGAAAGCATTGAGGGAAAAGGAGAAATTGCACGTTAAGAGCAATTTCTTCTTTTCCCACAATGTTTTCCAGAGTCATCTGCAACAAACTGCTCAAATGCCGTTGTTGTTTCGTAATGGGTTAAAGCACCTGCAGTCAAATACCAAGAAGACCAGGATGACAACATAGGAGTCTGGAGTTATCCTGGGGTCAGTTCTATTACTTAGTACTGACCCTAGGATTACACCAGACCCCTATGTATGACAACAGTCAAATTGCTCATCATGATCAATTTCACCTTGCATAGAGAAACTGCAGAGTGTTGACAAGGCAATGGTTGAGATGTGTCTATATGGTAAATTCTGAGCAAACTCTTCCATTTGAACCCTTTTAACTCAAATTTTCTTAAATGGCCTTGCAGAAATCATGTAGAAAAGTAGACTGGGTTGGCTAGCACAGTTTGAGTGCAGCATCATCTACAAAGTGATGCTAAGGCTATGATATGTCTGTTTGGTAAAAACGTGAGCAAACCATTCCATTTGAATCCTTTCAAATTCAAGTTAACTTAAATTGCCAAGATTAGCCCATAAATCAGAACAAGTTCTGGTTTAATATCAAGGAAGCAGTCATTGAGAGTGAATTAAATAAGCTTCAAGCTTAACTGAGCTTCCTTCACAATTGTTGATAAATAAACAAGTTTAAACTTAAATGGTCTTTTGAGATCATGCCAATGAGTAGACTGCATTGGCTCGGGCACTAGGTGGATTGTCCATGTTTGAAAACTAACTGTACATTGTACTTTCTTTTAAGATATTTTCGTCACTTTGTTGACAAAATGACCTCTGCTGCAAGTCATTTGAAGGAATTAAATTTTTAAGGAGTAATGGGTTCCCATACATGTAATTATCAATTACAAAATTAAATTTTACCTCAAATCCTTGATTAGAATGAATAATATGCAGACATTGCACAAGTTAAAATTAGTTAAAATAATGTATATACGTAAAAGATAAAAACATTAAAGCTTAAACTTCTTAAAAACTCCAGAAAAAATAAAAATGAACAGTCATTGTAATTTCATAATTATAACAAAAAAACAATTCCTTGACTTAGTATCTATCAAAACAATTGTCAAAAAAGGTGATATTTCCAATATGAGCGAGCTATTCCTCTTTTTCAAACAGTATTTTCTATCCTTTCAAAAGGAATGTCTTTAGATTTTATCAAAATAAGAACTAATGTTTGCAAGTTTTTCCGAGTTGCCAAGATAAGCTTGTGCACAAAGGAGGCAATGTTCCTGATTAGTTATCTCCATTTTAATTATAACTTTCATCTTATTATGGAGATCTGAATTTATAAAAATAATCTTTGTTACAATATAACAACAACAACCATGTGCAAAAGTTTTGAAATTGCACTCACAAAAGAGAAAAACCAGTTTCAAATTCGCTCCTGCAGTTGCTTTCAATTTGGAACGGTCAAAAAATTCAATGCAAGCAAAAACATATACAGGTCTGGATCCTGGAGTACAGTTACTGTAGTCATAATCGAAAAACTTCTGCTTAGTGGTGTCCAACTTTATCAACTCCAGTGTGCTGCCCTGAAAAAAAAAAAAAAAAAAATTATATAAGTATCATTTACCCATTTTTTTGCAGACGACTCTTAAAAACATTGAGGGGAAAGGAGAAATTGCTCTTAACTAGCAATTTCTCCTTTTCCAGAAATGTTTTCTGCCCTCTCAGAAGATTATCTTTCAATTTCATCACATTTTGAAATGTTGTCTGCAAACGCTTTCAATTTGGGACAGTGAAAATTTGGCGTTTGGTAAGGGGATAAAGCAACTGACAGTTTAACCCTTTACATAATTACCTTTCACTCTGGCTTATCTGCAACAGTAGACATTAGAAACCACTGTGACACTGAACAATTCATCCTTTTGTCACAATTGTTTATACCAAAACACATTTAGAACATTTTTCAATTATTTCTTTGATTTTCTTTCTTGTCTCTTGTTTTCGATTCCAAGTTTTCACAAAAACCCTTGAAAAACCCTAAGCCTTTTGGAATTCGAGATGTTTCAAATTTATTCATCTTTCGTCATTTTTAAGGCAAAGGATTTGAAATGCCTTAACAGCAGATTGTTTTTTTCTCATAATGAATAAAACTTATACAAATTCTATAAAATTACCATTGCTATAATAGCGTAAGGATTATTTATCTCCAATGAAGTGTTCTTAGATTAAGTTCACATTAAATGTCGCTGGATTGGTCTTTGTCACAGTGAATACTATTTCAATGTAACCCAGTTACTCTGAAGTATATTAAAATGTACCACAAAGTACCTTACAACAGCATATTGTATCCAGGTTTTTATTCCCAACAAAAAAATTGATGTCATAAAAATGGTGGATTTGTTAAGTCCCCTTTCATAAATATATTTAAGATGACTTTTTTTTATTTCATATAATTCTATCAATATAGACACAATGTGACTTTAGCAATGGTAGGTGACAGCTTTGTTGTTGAAATGGAAAAATATGTCCAAAGAAAAGATTATACAGGCAGACAATTTCATCATTTTAGTGTTTAAATACATATCATACATGTGACAAGGTTGGTCTTCGGCTGTGGTCTAATAAATCAGAAAATAAATGTCGTCTTCAGGTTTTGATGAAGGTTATCATTCTTTTCTTAAGATTTCAAAACTAAATAAAATTCAGAAAAAACAAATGTTTAAAGTCTGAAAAACAACGGAAGGGAAGGCAGCCAAAGTCAAAATTGGTGGGGATTCAAGAGACCCTTAAAAAACAAACGCTCAAATTAAAAGGATTCCAAGCAAACTCTATATTAGCCATTGACATTTTTTTTTTAACTAAATACTGATAACAATGATTCTCATTAACTCAATACCCCTCATATTCACTTTCATTTGCTGATACTTTCAATTTTAAACAGTCATCATATTTCCCTATGATAAGGAGAGTAAGTTAAAGCAATAATTCACTTTTAAAGCAACATCTGCAACTTATAGGGAAATAGTGACAGACTATAAACAACTTCATGTTTAACCAACCGCACCTGCATTGAAAGATTTTATAAATCATTGTGACAAAAGAAGAAATTGCTCAGTATGAGCAATTCCTTCTTTTGTCACAATGATTTTCTATATCATTTTTCATGTATCATAAATGGCGTCTGATATTACCTTTAATTTGAAAAAGTCACAGAATCTCATATACGAGTGAAATTTTTAATGGCTTTGAAAGTAAGTATACAGATCACTTGCCATACCATTCCCAAATATATGTATAGAAAAAGCAACAGTAGATGACACAAAAGAGCAAGAAAACAATACTTCTCCTTTGTTATAATGGGCAGAAACCATTTTGACAACATTATAGATGTTATAAGAGGCAATTTAATTTTGTGTTAAAAGTATGTTAAAAGCATTTTTTCAGATTTCAGCAATGTATGTGTGAAAGTAAGGTTTCTGTGAAAGTAAGGTTTCTCTGAGTAAGAGGTATTATAGATATATATTGTTTACAATCTTAATATTCAAATTAACAATAAATACATGTGTATTGCTTAGCATGACATTTGTCTTGAATTGTAAGGGCATGAGTTTGAATAACTGAAAATGATTGTAAAATTTTAACATTCAAATTAACAATAAATACATGTGTATTGCTTAGCATGACATTTGTCTTGAATTGTAAGGGCATGAGTTTGAATAACTGAAAATGATTGTAAAATTTTAACATTCAAATTAACAATAAATACATGTGTATTGCTTAGCATGACATTTGTCTTGAATTGTAAGGGCATGAGTTTGAATAACTGAAAATGATTGTAAAATTTTAACATTCAAATTAACAATAAATACATGTGTATTGCTTAGCATGACATTTGTCTTGAATTGTAAGGGCATGAGTTTGAATAACTGAAAATGATTGTAAAATTTTAACATTCAAATTAACAATAAATACATGTGTATTGCTTAGCATGACATTTGTCTTGAATTGTAAGGGCATGAGTTTGAATAACTGAAAATGATTGTAAAATTTTAACATTCAAATTAACAATAAATAAATGTGTATTGCTTAGCATGACATTGGCTTTGAATTGTGAGGGCATGAGTTTGAATTACTGAAAATGATTGTAAAATTTTAACATTCAAATTAACAAGAAATAAATGTGTATTGCTTAGCATGACATTTGTCTTGAATTGTAATGGCACGAGTTTGAATAACTGAAAATGATTGTAACATTTTAACATTCAAATTAACAATAAATGAATGTGTATTGCTTTGCATGACATTTGTATTGAATTGTAAGGGCATGAGTTTGAATAACTGAAAATGATTGTAAAATTTTAACATTCAAATTAATAATAAATAAATGTGCGTTGCTTAGCATGACATTGGCTTTGAATTGTGAGGGCATGAGTTTGAATTACTAAAAATGATTGTAAAATTTTAACATTCAAATTAACAAGAAATAAATGTGTATTGCTTAGCAAGACGTTGGCCTTGAATTGTGAGGGTATGAGTTTGAATTACTAAAAATGATTGTTTTAATATCGAGGTTGACACTTTATTTCATATACCTGTACACACTCATTTAAACCCTAACTACTCAACCCTTTACCAAACGCCAAATTTTCGACTGTCCCTAATTGAAAGAGTTTGTAGATGACAATTCAAAATGTGATGAAATTGAAAAATAATCTTCTGAAAAGGCAAAAAACATTGAGGGAAAAGGAGACAATGCTCATTAAGAGCATTTTCCCCTTTTTCCCACCATGTTTTCCCAAGTTGTCTGCAACAAACTGGTCAAATATTGTTATTGTTTGGTAATGGGTAAATAGACAAACCTAACCTTGCAGCATATGCTGCAAAAATATTTAGATACCACTGTGCGAAAGGATTAATTGATACTTAAGATTAATTAATTCTTTTTCACAATGGTTACTTTCTTACTACTAAATTATCATAAAGAAAATGTTTTTTTTTTCCAATGCATTTCTTATTTCAATCTGGTCTTGTTTTCAATTTGGACCAGTAAGAAGTCCTATATCCAGGATTGGTTTTATTTTTTTATTTTTTTTTTATATGGGTTTTACATCACATCAACATTATTTCAGTTATGTAGCGATGCCCGACTCTTAATGATGGAGGAAGACCCCGTACTCAACTGCCCATAAGGGCCGGTCAAGGTGGGTAGAACCATCGGCATTCCGTAAGTCAGTCGGGAGACTGCCTCTCATGAAAATCCATATCCCTCTCAGGATTTGAACCCACGCGAAGAGGGGCCATGTGATTTCAAGTTCTGTACTCTAACCACTAGGCCACGGAGGATTGGTTTTATACACAAGAAACAAATGATTTAATTAAGACACCAATTAGACAAGCTGTCACAATGGTTTCTTCTCAATATAGCAGAGATATTGTTATTTGTTCAAACTTTGTTAAGTTTTTTGTTTGTCGTTTGAAACTCGGCCAGCACAAAATAACATTATTTTGAGAGAATGGGAGAATGGCTGTAGATTTAACTTTAAATATCAATTTAATATCAAAATGGTCACTATTCACTTTAAGCAAATACTGACCAATCAGAAGTTATTATTATTGAGTCCATGCCTGAAGAAAGCTGGTTAATCTGATCACCAAATTTGAATATCAACAAAATAAGAATGTTGTGTAATGTGATTATAGGGTTTGTGATTAAGTGTGAATATTAATTTAATACAAACCTTATTTTCCCAAATTGAAAAAGTCAAAAGAAAAAAATGACATCAGCACAAGTCAAAAAGTCATACAACCATTATACTTAGAATACATTTAAAGTACTTTGCAGTAGACATCATCTTAAACCATGATATAATAGTAGACTTTGCTTATTATAGGGCTAGCACTTTCTTTAATGTTTTTTTTTTCATTTCTGTCTGCTGCAAAAAAAACAATACAAAAGGAAAAATTCAGTTAAAAATATCTGTATTTTAACATTTTGATTACCTTTTTGTTATCCAATCTTCACATGCTTGTCTAAATATACCAATATTTAGTTCGATATATAAAAAGTAACCAAGAAAGCGGAAAGAAAGAAATGACTTGCTGATAAGATTGTTTCAAAACAAAATCCTTTGTTGTTGGTCATTGTAAAGATTCCACTAAGCCAACAAAATAGGGTTTTGAACTTTACTGATTTTTATCTGACCAAGTCTCAGTTTTCACAACTGTCCTCTCTTTATTGTTGTTACTAATAAGAATCACATCATTCTGAGGTTTCAAACGAAAACCAATATCATGAATTTTTGACAGGAATTTACTACATTTAAACCAGTCTAGATAAAAGGAGCATTAAGTTACTTCTTTTTTTCTAATTCCTTCTCAAAATTCTATATTGTGGGTACTCATTAAAATTGTCTCATTGAGGCGATACTAATAAGTACCCACAATTTAGGATTTACCTTGTATTTTGAAACCTTTAACCCTATACCAAACGCCAGATTTTTTACTGTCCCAAATTGAAAGAGTTTTCAAAATGTGATGAAATTGGAAAATGATCCTCTGATAGGGCTGAAAACATTGTGGGAAAAGGAGAAATTGCTTGTTAAAAGCAATTTCTCCTTTTACCACAACGTTTTCAATGTCATCTGCAACAAAGTGGTTAAATGTCGTTATTGTTTGGTAATAGGTTAAGCAAACCATTAAGATGCACCTTTATTCAGACAACTGGCATATTACTCTCAATACTTTCCATTACCCCACCCATCTTAATACAATGGGCTCCTGTGTAGTGAGCAGAAATAGGTTAATCGAGATACTCACAAGCAAGATATACAGTGCGCTGTTAGTAATTACGAAGCTTAGGGTATCCACCATGAGACCTCACTTCCTCGTATCGCGGCGGGGGCGTCATGTCGTACCCGTTGTAAGGTTCCTGGGGCCCAGCGTGGGGTCTGGCATAGGTCGGACCCCGGCTTGCGCCCCCAGCACCTTGACTCGGGTACCCGACGTGATAAGGCTGTGCGCCGTGACTGTCTCGATGGTAGCGCGAATCATAATCTTGATCTCTACCTTCGTATGCATGGTTGCTCGATCCAACTTTGTCCCGGCTTGGATTATCAACTCTGTTAGAAAAATGAATATGTGTTACCCACTAGTGTCGGGCTTGGCCTCTGTTGGGACTTACTCGACACACCCATTGAAGTGCAGAAAAATTAAACACCATGGTGAATCAATTCTCAAACTTTTAACTGGTGACAAAGCGGTTTACAATCTCAGTCATACCTGAATTATGTGCAGATCAAAGTTTTGATTTTAAAGATCC
The DNA here is from genome assembly GCA_947846245.1 of Cerastoderma edule. Lineage (NCBI taxonomy): Eukaryota > Metazoa > Mollusca > Bivalvia > Cardiida > Cardiidae > Cerastoderma > Cerastoderma edule. The sequence continues at coordinate 16,646,520 of OX401406.1, forward strand.
CTTTTTTTTTTCTATCTCAGACCAAAGTTGCATGTGGTATGATTTTTGCTACTCATGGTCCAAGCTTGACCTAAACAAAGACATAAAGACTTATTCAACAAACCTACACAGTTTGAAATCACACAGTCACATTCTCTTCTCTACCTTCTTTTGGATAGCATTCTTTAACTGATCCACTTTAAAAGCATAAGCAGAATTGTAAAGTACCAAAAATAATGTTATCATGATGGTCTTTGAAAGAGACAGTCATAGCATAGGTTGAAGGATAGACAGGTTTTATTTGGTAAAAAGGAATTGCTTCTTAATTTTTCCTTCTGTTACACCAATTCTTTCAACTATTTACCGTTAAGTGTGTTAAAATGGGTATGTAAATGAAAGGAGTAAGGAAACTGAGGGCTCTCAATTCATTGACAATGCATTAAATCTTATGTTGCTTGATACTTCAACTATGATAGAAAAAAAAAAGAAAGAAATTAAAACTGGAAACATGCCCTAAACCCTTGCATTGCCAAATTTAATAATATGAGATTGTGAACTGGTTCATCACCTTTAAAAAAATTTGGAGATTGATTATTTTTTTTAACTCCAAAAAAAACCACAGTGTGAGTTAAGTGTTGTTCAATAATGATATATACCATGCCCACATTCATTGTTGATACAATAAACCCTACATACCAGTCACCAAATCATAGACAAGAATATTTCAGTAACACCATAAGTAAGTATAATTCTGTAAACAATAATGGATTAATCTGGGGGCCTCCGTGGCCTAGAGTACTGAGCTTGAAATCACATGGCCCCTCTACGCATGGGTTCAAATCCTGAGAGGGATATGGATTTTCATGAGAGGCAGTCTCCCGACTGATTTACGGAATGCCGATGGTTCTACCAGCCTTGACCAGCCCTTATGGGCAGTTGAGTATGAGGTCTTCCTCCATAATTAAAAGTCGGGCATCGCTACATAACTGAAATAATGTTGATGTGATGTAAAATCCATATATATAAAAAAAAAATGGATTAATCTATGGTAATAATAAACACATTTTGTGTGTTAATCTTTAATATAAGACCTCGAATAAGGGAGAAAGTAAAAACTCAAGAGGTTCAAACCCACAGCCCTTGTGTCTAGAAGCCGACACCCTACCCTGGAGCCCTGTCCTCAACACAATTTCTTTATTTTTAATAACAGTTTTGAAGGTCTTGAGAAATTGACAAACGAACCCCCCTAACTTGTTTGGTATGAGTAACTTTGTTTAGGGCAATTCATCATAGGCTTTTGCAAAAACACTTCATTCAATCCTTTTTCTCAGATAAGTTCATTTAATTTCACCTATTCTGCAGCAGACAAAACAGATGCCCAATACGTATTAATGAAATCGGAGCACCAGGATTTACGGACATTTGCCATCACGGATCTTTGCCCCCAATCAATGCCTTAATGTAGAGGCTGGAAGTTTGCCCCCTAGCCCCATATCTTACTGTAACTATTTTTTTAGTTTAACCATATTCTTTTATATTACACACAGTTTAACGTTTTAGTACAGGATAAAGGGCTTAGTCTGTGACTATCGTCAAAATTTAGAGAAATTCTGTATAGTTTTTTTTCCAGATAGACATTCTACCAATATGCACCGTTGGCACATGAACAATTACGTTAATTCGACCATGAAACAGTGATGACCACAACATTATAAATGATGTGCTAGGAAGGGATTATCTTTGCAATTATCTCAAATCGTGCTTTTTAAAGTTTATCAAAAGAGAAACAATTAGACCGAAACCAAGAAAATTAACCTCTGTGAATCATCTGATAGCCAACTTAAGGTACGCACAAAAACCCTCTTAATAAATGAGACACTGATACACAAATACAGATTAGGAAAATGCTGGAGGAGACGTCTGCTCTTTCCCTTATTATGAGGGGCCCAAAGTCTGTCCTATACCAATATAGGGCAAATTTGCAGAATGGCCAATGTCTGTTAGGGAACATTTGATAGCGTTTTCCCCCCCATTTTTTTTTTCATTCATATTCCATGTTTTCTTTATCTCATTTTTTATTGTGAAACAATCCTAAACCCTCAGGATGATCTATACAAAAAGCTTTTATGAATATCAAAATGTAAGCAAAACGCATATTTCAAGCCATGAATGTGTCAATGATAATAATATGGAAACCAATAAACTGTTGTCAAATTACACTAATGAGTTGGACAAAAAAAGTTAAATATAGTTAGCTACGGTATATCTTGTCTAAAAAGAATAAAAAGAAACAAATAACTTGGAATAGTAAAGGGAAAAGTAACTGCTGTTGAATTTGTGATGAATGTAAAAAATGAAAGGCATATAAGCACAAAAACAGCAGCAGATCTTATTTCATTCTATTTTTCTTTTTAAGGGCTCTTAAGTATATATACTTAAGAAATTCTGCAAAATTTCAGAATTTGGTTAGTGAAATGTGTCTTGTAAATGGTAAGTGAAAACACTGAATGGTTACTCTATCTAAATGGTTAGTCAACTTCCATTTGGTGAGGCATTTATACTAACCAATCAAATGACTTAAATATGGATTGTTCCATTGACCAATGAAACAATTGAAATTCTTATTCAATCTAATCAATATACATTTATAATAAATTAAATTAAATGATATTTAATCATAATGGAGCAATTGTGATTGGAAACAACCAAAGGATTTAGAGTGTGACTGTGATTGTAATAAAAGTTTGTTAATTGACCAAATCAAATGGCTCGTATATTTAACCAATCAAATGCTTGTGAGTTTAACAGACTAAAATTACTTATGATTAGACAAAAAGAAAAAAAAACGCTTGTGAATGGAACAAAAATTTCATGGTATACATAACCTGGATCACTTACCGAGTTAAAGGGTAACGTTCCTCACGGGGACCATTGCCTTGGTAACTGTTGTCATAGCCTGTATATGGGGCTTGGGTTCTGTAAAACAAACAAATCAAATAAAAAACCTACTTATTCAAAACACATACACATATCTAATTCATACCTTTTGTAACAAGGTGTCAATAAGCAGCATGTTTAACAACTTGAACAAAATCCAAGGGTGATATTACAAAGGTGAAAAATACTTTTTTTTCCTGAGATATGAGGATACACATAATACTTAAACCAAGGTTTATTAAGTAGACAAAGAGGATAATTTGCTTACAACAAACCAAGGATAATTGGTAAAGGAAAAGGGCTTTGTTAGTGACCTAATATAATGAGTTGAAATACATGTATGAAGTTTCAATCCATTCCCTTCATTAGCTATAGAAATAAGAAATTTCTAAGAAGGAAAAGAGGAATGATTTGTTTAACCCATTATCAAACAATTACGATATTTAACCACTTTGTTGCAAACAACTCTGGAAAGCATTGTGGGAAAAGGAGGAATTACTCGTAACAATTAGATTTAATTTCATCACCTTTCAAACTGTCGTCTGCAAACTCTTTCAATTTGGGACAGTCGAAAATTTGGCGTTTGGTAGAGGGTTAAAAGACCTCATTATGGTGCTTGGTCAATTATCTAATTCAACAAGTCGAGCAATTAAACCTTCAAGAGACACAATCATATCCGGTCAGTGAATAACACTGTCATCCATTGATCAGACGTGATGTCTTTACTGTCTACTTAATACCTGCATATTCTCTATAACAATGCTGCGTGTTCTCGAATACGCATCAACTCTCCACAAACATTACACTTACATGATGACTTTAAAAGTATGTTAGAACTTTCCTCAATTTAATTTAACAAGATACTAACTTGCATGCAAAACCATAATCAATATTTTCCGAAAACATGTACATTTATACATTGTTTGCTCATAATCTAAGCTAGAGATATGGGACTTGGTCAGTAAACTTACATTATGACCCCAAACAAAATATCTCAAGTTTCAATCTGCTACCATTAGCTATAAATGAGATACCTATTTTATTACACTTTCAATAAAATGCAATGTTTTTCAGCACACAAAGCCATATATCCTCCCAGGCATTTCCTCAACAACACTTCAAAAAGTTTTGAAGGTTGCAGAATATTTCAAGAAGCAAGTTTTCCCAGTCAATAATGAAAGTTAATATTCTGAAATGATTAAAAGGAATGTGATAGCTTTTTGAAACCAACCAGAGAAGGGAAATGAATACAGGTAAATGTATCTCAAAACCCAAGAAGTGATAACAATTAAACTGAAAAAGGGGAATAAAAAGAGTGATATTAATTGTGAATGATTCTGAAAGTACTGTGTCATGATACAAAAAACAGTGCTGAATTTGATAAAGGTTAATAGGTCATCTGCATATAAATAGAGATTTTTCAAGGAAAATGAAAAAAAAAAAAACAACACAGTCAAATAGATCCTTTTTCTCCTTTATATCAACAGTTCTATTAAAGAGTTCTCTTTAAAAGCTCTTTTTCCAATACGGTTCTTAATGCAAAATAACTTCCTATAATTTGTGATGATTTAAGTTGTGTTGATTTTGTGAAGTGTCTCTGTAAAGATTCATTCCACTCGGATAATTCTTTCATATGAAAACTATAAGGGTCCCAAAGGATAAATAATAATAATACAAACTAAAAATAAATAAATAAATGAATATAATTATCTCCTGTCCAATTACCAGCCTTTCAAAAGTCCCAAAAAAGGAATAATGATGCAAGAACACAACTCAATAATTTTATGCTATATCCAATATTGTTTGTACACATTAATCTCCTCTTAAAGTACCAAACGAATAGGGTTTGGAAACAAAATAAGATGAACTTCTATCAAACATACCCACTGGAATAAGAAGGTGGTGGTGTATTGCTATATAGGGACTTAAAATTATATTTAAAAAAGATTACAAGCTTCATTGCATTATTTTCCTTTTACAAGCGATGATTTCAACCCTTCCAGAGAAACATCTAAATTCTTCAAAAATGAAATGGCCGACTGTATGATTTTCAATTTAATACAGAGTTATTGTATCAGCACAGCAAGTGGCCCTTAAAAATGCTCAATCTTGAAATGAGCAAAAACGTATGCATGTAAGTGTGCATTTTCCTTTATGTAAAACTCTTATGAAATGTGTAAAGGATAAAACTAGATATAAAAGCAAATCTTCCATGGTTTTTTTTTCACAACAATACAACTAAAACAGTTGAAATCAGTGTCAAACCATTAGCAAACAAATCATAAACTATTTCAAAAGCATATCAAAGAAATAAATGGTTTATCTAAACAAATTAAATGGCATGAGCCCTTTAGCTAAAGTTGTTTAGAGACCCTCTATTGTCCCTTGTCTACCTTTTACAATCGCCAAAAGTTCCATAATCTTCTAGTGTGCTGTCATAGGAAAGAAATATGTATCAATAACTGGGCCCGGTTTATGTTTTATGTATCATGTTTTATGGGCCGGAGGCCTGAATTTACTGAAAAAACAATTGAACAGAATTGAAATTGAATTGGCAGCCTTTTCATTTATGGTATATCTTCAGGAAAATAAGCCTTGTAATGCATTTGCATGTGTGTTGATGTGTGTCGCATGCTGTTATTTAACAACCTTTTGTTGATATCGAAGTGTCCACTTCACCTATCCATGCACTCTCATATTTCCTAACTAGCACTACATGTTCTGTCATCTTGAGCCAAATTGTTTGAAAGTGGGAAAAAAATTGAACCACGGTTAGAGTTTAGCTTACTGGAGTCTCAATTCTGACCTCTAATTGGTTTTCAATCCTTTATAGATGGTGAAACAATCAACCATTGATGTACTCAAACTATTTGGAGCCAAAATGCTTAAAGCTGCTTGTTCACAGATGTGAGGAATTTTGGGAGGATCTTTTAATCATTGTACCAGCTGTACTGTTGTATGAAACACACTGGAAATGGCCAATGGATGCAGAACTATTTTGAATCCAAGTTTTTAGAGCCTATATGCATACGGTGAATTAATATGTATATAAATAAAAAAGTATTGCAATTGTATTGAGATATCCAACTTATCACAAATTTTAGTACTAATATGAAATAATATGTATCAAAACGAAAGGGACACGCATGTACTTACACATCATCAAAGTCTGGTTTCTGCAACTCCACATATTTGTTGGTGCGTTTGTACAGGCTGGCAAGCAGGGCGGCGAAAATGAACGACGGAATGTAGAAGAACAAACTCCAGCCAAGTCCAAACCAAATGGCATTCTAAAACATATTACAGTTTACTTGACATTGTCTTAGTTTTATCTGCAATGTATGTCTTGTGGTTGAACTCTTTACCAAACACCAAATTTTCAACTATCCCAAATTGAAAGAGTTTGCAGACGACATTTCAAAATGTGATGAAATTAGAAAATAATCTTCTGATAGGACAGAAAAGGAGAAACTGTTTTTAAAGAGCAATTTCTCCATTTCCCACAATGTTTTCCAGAGTCATCTGCAACAAACTGGTCAAATGCCATTATTGTATGGTAATGGGTTAAGACCATTTCCATCAACTATATAGTTAAATGACACGGTCCCTGGGTCCAAACTGGCTGCCATTTCTTACCTCCATCCTTATCTTTCAGTCATAATGGTTTCTAATTTCTTCATTCAATGTTGCATATAGGGAATTCATTTCGCGATCACTTTTGTATATAGCTGTCAAACAAAAGTTAACAATTGAATGAAAAAGAGCAAACTTTAATGAAAGAATAAACCTAGAATCAAATAGCTCTCTAGCCTAGCAAAAGTACCTGTTCCTCTTTTGGAGTAATTTGTGTTAGACGATATTAAAGAGAAAGAAAATTAATGAAAAAAGGCACATTTTATTTCTAAACACTGAAAACTCTGCAGCTATTTTCAAAATTCTTTTGGTTGATAGCATACATAACCATCTAACACCAGATTTTTGCATCTTGCAGTAGACAACTTTCAAAAAGCATTGTCTCCCTTTCCCACAATGCTTTTTCAATCTATTCTCATATTACAACAGAAGAACTGAAAGCTTTTTCACACATTTACAAAGCTTTTCTAAAGTTGTTGCTTTAAGTAAAAAAATGTTGTCAGCAGGTGGTAGAGAGTTAAGTTGTTCCTATCCAGGAGATGGTACATATTCAATGCTATTTCATTTTGAAAGCATAAGTACTAACAGACACATGTAAAACTCTTTTGTCTTCATGAAAAAGTTAGCAGATACGATTTTAATCAACATTTAACGTATGATATAGTATAAAAAACCTAGAAAAGATCAGTGAAATACACTGTCAAGTCAATGATGGGTTGTGCTGTCTATATATAGACACTGATGCTTTCTTTAACAATGCGCAGCTTCTCAAACTTGCATAAACTTTCTACAAAACGTTACAAATGGACCATGGCCTAGTGGTAAGAGTAAAGAACTTGAAATAACATGGCCACCTCTCTGCATGTGTTCCAATACCAGTGCCGGTATTTGTATTTTCATGAGATGTAGTCTCCCGACTTACTTACGGAAGGTCGATGATTCTACCCGGCCTGACCTGCCCTTATGGGCAGTAGAGTATAGGGTCTTCCTCCACCATTTAGAGTTGAGCATTGCAACATAACTGAAATAATGTTGATGCAATGCAAAACCCTATATAAACAAACAAATATATGTATATAAACAAAAAAAATATAGAAACTTACGAATGGATCCAAGGTGACAACACAAATAGAGTTGACTACGGTCTGTGCAGCATTGTATAATTCCCTACATCTACCAATATCATTCTTTATCTGAAATTACAGTAACAGTGTCAGATAAGAGTCATATTTTACATGAAAACTTCTTTCTTTCTTTTACCCTATCTTGTGGGCACTAAAAAATTCCATGATAAAGGGTTCATATAGAGCCCCAATGGTTCTGGACTTGAAATAACATGGCGCATGGGTTCAAATCCTGGGGCCCGTTTTACTAAACAGTTTACGCTTAAGATTTGCGTAAGTCTAAAACAATAAGTCCTTTTATTTCAATATTTGGCAAAGCAATATTGCAAAGTAACACATCATTGGAATCGTCTCTCCGAGACGCTTCCAATGACGTGTCACATTGCAATATTGTACTTTCATTGAAGATTTTATCCATGTTAATCAATTATGACTTACGCAAACATTTTCCGTAAACTTGTTTAGTAAAACGGGCCCCTGGTGTGTATTTCCATAAAAGGAAGTCTCTCGCCTGACATACAGAATGTCTATGATTCAACCCAGCTTGACCAGCCCTTATGGGCAGTTATTTTTTGGCTCTTCTCACATAATTGAGTCTGGCATCACAATATAAGTGCACAAACAATTTGATACAATTCAACACTATAGAAAGTCCTTCCAAGAGGGCCCATTGACTAACCCATTACCAAACAATAACGACATTTGACCAGTTTGTTGCAGACGACAGAAAACATGGTCGGAAAAGGAGAAATTGCTCTTAACTAGCAATTTCTCCTTTTCCCACAATGTTTTCTGCCCTATCAGAAGATAGCTTTTCAATTCCATCAAATTTTGAAATGTCGTCTGCAAACTCTTTCAATTTGGGACAGTTGAAAATTTGGTGTTTGGTAAAGGGTTAAGGTGTAGGACTTGTGTTACAGATGTTCTGGGTACAATCCTCAACAGCAGTACTCAGTTTTTTGGCAAGACACTGCATAGTCCTGCTTAGTACTGGTGAAATCCAGGCAAGTCGTAAAATAACTGAAATGAAGTTGACTTGGCATTAAACCCTCTGAAAACAAACAAAGTCCTGCCAAAAAAATTATATGAATGAAAATTTAAGTGACATTTTGTTGATTTAAGAAAACACAAGTCTTACCGCAGCCTTTACATCAGTGACAACCTTCGTGATGTTCCTTAGAATATTTGTTGCGGCATCTTTCAGTTTCTGAAAAAAATAAAAAAATCAATTTTAAGCCACTTTTTATCCACATTTTCACCAGACCATTTTTTGGTAATCTGCAGCAGACAACAGCAGACATCATTGTAAAAAACAGATTTTTGTTACGATGATCAATAATCAATGTCAATCAAAGAAAATTTCTAAAAACTGGTTAAAAACATATAAATACTTATGAATCTGCAGTAGCCATCATATTTAAAAAAAAAATACTCTTTCGTCATTCCAGTTGCTATAAAAATGTGATCCATCAAGGTTTTTCTGTGTGTTCTGTGTATATCAAATTAATTTGTTAAACAAATCTATAGCAGGTGATTTAAGAAATCCCTCAAATAAACGAAGGATTGTCCTTTAAAAAGAATACACCATACAGGTGTTTGCCTTATTGTTATGTTTGGCCATATTAAAACAGTTTGTAGCAAGAGATACTCTTTTTTTTATATGGGTTATACATCACATCATCATTATTTCAGTTATGTAGCGATGCCCGACTTTTAATGATGGAGGAAGACCCCATATTCAACTGCCCATAAGGGCTGGTCAAGGCAGGTAGAACCATCGGCATTCCGTAAGTCAGTCGGGAGACTTTCGCTCATGAAAATCCATATCCCTCTCAGGATTTGAACCCACACTGAGAGGGGCCATGTGATCTCAGGTTCTGTACTCTAACCACTAGGCCACGGAGACCCCAAAAGAGAGACTCTGTATCTGACCATCTAAAACGTTTGTGGTCTGGTAAACAAACTCATTCAGAGTATAGATATCTAAAAATAATGTGAAAAGTGTATTCAAATCAGTGGAAATAATACAAATGAAAGCATTTTAAAACATATTTTGTCCAAACATAATGTTTCATAATGTCGTTAAACCAGAAAATGTCATTTTTAAGTGTTATGGTTTTTTACAACACAATTTTGAACACTTGGACATTTGTAAATATTCAGTAATTGCTCAAAAAAAAATCAAATGTTGCTGGGACTGACATGCCAAAAGAGACGATGTCTTCAGTTAGATTGTTAACTGTTTTGTTGATTTACCATTTCAATATGCCAATAAAAAATAATTTTATCTTCTTTCATGCTTGAAGCAAATGTTGGTGACAGAATGGAGTAGAACTGAGTTTTTTGTACACAAGTTAACTCATATTAGGCTAATTTGGAACATCATCAATAAGAATAGACCTACTTACATCTGTCACAATTCTATCTCTGTTATCATTGAATTCTGTTTGTGAAGCGTTTATATTATCAATGAGATCAGCAATTTGGTCCTGAAATAGACATTGACAAAAATCATACATTAAACTAATCATAAATATAGCTTCAAACTCAACAATAGCTTTCACTTCCAATTAACCAATCCCCTTATATGTAAAGTTGCATATCGGCACCCTCGTTTCTTTTGGAGAAACAATCATCTTCAACCTATCACAGGTTGGCGATGCTTGTTATTTGATGAGAAATAGCGTTATATAGTTTTTTCATTATCCATGTATGTTGATGTCACTGTTGGCTTTCTTCGGAGGCCCTCACTCCCAGTTGTGGAAAGACATTGATATAAGATAAGTCAAGTTTAACTTTTATATTTACATGTAAATTAAAATAAGCCTGCGTTATATTCTTTTATTCGTAACACAATTCAGTATATAATCCTCCAACAATACTTGATTGAAATATAATTATTGATGCATCATACTCTTTCAATTGTGGTACATGACCTCTTACACAAAGAAAACGAAAACAAAGATTACCAAAAAAAATATAAACTTCTCTATATTCTAATCAATCAATTACTTTGACGCTATTATATTTATATATATAATAGTAAGATGACTGTCCTTTGTATATAGACTATTTACTTTTGATTAAGTGATTTTTAGGCGTAAGAGGCTGGTAGCAATAAGAATTATTCTTTTTACAACTGTATATTGCTTATACATGTCACTTGAACAAATTCACTTACTTAACTTAGTAAATTGTGATAAGTCCAATTGGAAAGGAACAGCAGACAACAACGGATTATTGTATTCCGATGATTTTCTTAACCCTTTACCAAATGACAGATTTTTGACTGTTCCAGACAACTCTGGAAAACATTGTGGGAAAAAGAGAAATGCTCTTATTGAACAATTTCTCCTTTTGCCACAATGTTTTCTGCCCCACCAGAAGATCATTCTTCAATTTCATCACATTTTGAAATGTCGTTTTGGGACAGTTGAAAATTTGGCGATTGTTAAAGGGTTAATTGGAAAAATATCTACTTACAGTTATATCGCTGTTAGCTTCCAAACTGCGTATAGATGAAGTTAAGTTGGCCTAAAATGTAAAAAAAGCACCCATATAAGTCTGAATTATCATAAATTGCAAACAAAGCTAAAATTATCTAGAGAGTAAATAAACCAAACATTGACATCTTTGATACACCAACCCAAAGACAATTCCCTATTCATCACAAAAATATATTCAAGTTAGTCAGTCATCTTCAATAGTTTCATTCCCTAAATGAGATTTTCTTTCAGGTCAAAATTGTAAATGACAGCAGACGACAATCATGCGGCCTTAAAATCTGCATTTTGTTTGCAACACTCAGTTGAAATCATTGAGGCAACATGAGAAACTGCTCATCACATGTATTTTTTTATTGTGTTTTTTTCAAGCATTTTTCAGCAGGTGTGTCAAACTTTAGAGGTATGGTGAAAGTGATAGCAGAAAAAAAATACAGCAAAATATTTGCATTTTCTTTGCAGCTATAAATAAAAAAGATCAACATAAAACTGTTCAAACCAGAAAGTCATCTGACACCAGTATCTACATTTTGTGTGCCCTGCATTCATCTGTCATGCCTGTCTTAATAGCGTTTTAAAAATTGTGCCCTGCATTTATTTGTTATTCCTGATTTAATGACATTTTAAACTTTCAATTTCAAGGGGATGCAATATAATGTTATTGCCGAACAATGGAAGTTGAAGATATCTGTAAAGTTATATAACCAATCCATCCACATAGAATTTGTGACTAGTCTAAACTGAAAGCAACAGCTGGCCTTAAGAGCGTACCCTTTCCCAAACAATAATGACATTTGACCACTTTGTTGCAGACGGCTTAAGAAAACATTTGGGACAGTTGAAAATTTGGTGTTTGGGAAAGGGTTAAAGGTGCTTGTTCACAGGATATGAGGAAATTCGGTAGTTTTATTAAAAAAAAAAAAAAAAATCAAATTGCACAACAGCTGTACAGTTTTATGATATGCACTGATGAACAATCATTGGAAGCAACATTAGATTGTATTTGACTCTTTAAAGGTGTTTCGTTCACAGATGTGAGGAAATTTGAAATTTCTCTAAAACTGCACAACAGCTGTATTGTTATATGATACACACTGAAAAATGAATGAATGATGTCGCATCGACAGCTAAGGTCATTTAGCGCGACACACTGAAGAAATTAGATTGTTTTTAATTCTTCTAAGTGCGTATACAGTCAATTAAAATGTGTTTTAACCCATAAATGTGACATTGCTTATGAGATATACTGCATATAGACTGTACATACCTAAATAAATTAGCCATTTCTGTATAAAATTAAGCTTTCAGTAGCTATTTTTATTTGTATGTAAAAAAAATGAATTGTTTCAACATTTCATTTTCACAATCAAATATTTTCTTCTGTAAATAAACGCTTTTAATAAAAAGAGAAATTGAATTTCAAACCAAATAGAAAATAATCTTACAATTTGTTCAGTAATCTGAGGTTGATAAACATCTCTCACAGTTTGCAATTCAGTAACAGCATTTTGCAATGTGTCGCGAGCCTGTAAAAGAAACAAACAGTAAAGTGAAAAAAACATGCCCCAATATAGAACATTTTTTGCATTTTGTCAAAATTGGAAGACAAGAAAAAAACAAACCAAATCAAAAGATACATTTTTATCATGATACTTGGGAACATAAACAATTAAGACAAAATATCAAATTGATCATTATGAGCAACTTATCCTTTTATCACAGTGGGTTCTGAGATTTTCTACAGCAGACACAGCAGTGATGTATTATGGAATATTAAAGGGTTAATATAAAACATTTTATATATTCATGACCGGGACCAAGATTTGCCATGGCGAATAAAATGTTTTTAAAACATAATTATAGTTATTTGTCATATTAATGCAGTCTGTACACCTATTAATTCTACAGCTACTTCCCTACTAGTATGGTTCAATATTTATCCTTAATCCTAGTCCGAATGATCCAGACGTAGATATGTCACGCAGTTTCAGCTTGGATCATCCGAGTTACCTTAATCCATGCTTATGCAAACAGGTTAGATCAAGGGCAAGCCGCCAAGTAATTGGCAGCTTGCCCGAGATCTAACCTGTTTGCTTCTCTGAGCATCTTTTCTCATCAAGCATTAAGCAGATATTAAAGGTTTTGGAACGCAGACGCCACAAAAATCTATTTTTAGAAAATACCCAGTATACTAATGGTTAAAAAGTGTTGTCATATAAGTTAAGCAAACTTACATCGTTTGGAACAGATTGGTTGTTTGCTGTTTCGTTCAGAGTGTTGATGGTTGCAGTCAAATCCACACCAAATAATGCTTCAGTAGTCTTGAAGTAGACAAAGAAATTGACACATGAAAGAAATTTGAGCAAGCATAACAGCCAAAGGGTTAAAGGTCCTTGTTCACAGGTATGAAAATGGAAAATAAGAAAATAAGTGCCTTAATATATAATGATTTCTGTTCTTGTGTATTTTATGGAATAAGAAATTGCTATTGACAGCTAATTTGGTTCGAAGAGAGCCGTTATATCTATGTAACTGCATTAGAAAGGATGTCAATTTAAAAAAGAAGAAGCATCACTTTTGAAACTAAATCTTATCTCAAAATAGACATTTTCCACCATCTTCATGCATAATGAGTAAAATTTTTCAATTTGGGACAGTCGAAAAATTGTTGTTTGGGAAAGGGATAAATCATCAGTTAGAAAATAAGAAAAAGGGAGAATTGCACTCATTCAATTAAAATAAGTTGCAGGCAGACAAACCAAGACAGAAAAAAAATCATAGATCTCACTTTTACTCTTTAAGAAAGGATAAAAAAATGTCAAGAATCTCTAAATCATGTATCTGAAATTTATCCTTTTATCAATTCAAATGACCATCCATATTCAAGGCGGTGATTTTTTTTTTTTTTTTTCAGCTTAAGATTTCAGAAATTGCTACAAGCATTCCACCTTTTTGTCAAAACTATTTCTATGCATTATGACATAGAAAGAACTATTTCAAAAATGTAATAGGGGCCTTGTGGTTAGAGAACATTACTTGATATCATATCGAGGGTTCAATGCAATACTATAGTAAGTGCTTCATGTTTATGAAGTGCTTACTATAGTCTTGCATTGAACCCTCGATATGACCCCTCTCCATATGGGTTTAAATCCCAGTTAGGGCATTTGAATTTACATGAGAGGTAGTCTCCAGACTGCCTTACATAATGCCAATGGTGCCACTTTGCTTAACCAGGGCAGTTGAGTATGGCGTCTTCCTCCATCACAAAGAGTCTGGAATCAAAACAAAACTGAAATAATCTTGACACAATGTAAAACCCATTTATGATATACATGCATAAATATAACATAAGGGAGGGAGTGAATGTGTTACCTGTTCTAGATATTGGGTGTAGTTGATATTTTTTAAATTTGACTGAGTAAAATCCTCAAGCTGTTGCCTCAAACTCGGCGATAACAGCGTTACTTCACTGACAGTAATAGATGTTGTGTTGATAATCTTCTGTACTTCAGCTTCAACTCCCTGGGAAAATAAACCACATGTTATCAGCTTTAATTTGTATAAATAAACCAGGCATCTACAATACAAGCAACATGTTTTTTCCATCCAGTCATCAAGAATTCTAGGTGACAAAATACAGCATTCTTGTCGCTGGAACCCCAAAATATCATCTCCATCGTCTCTTTGTGCAACAGTCCTTAACCCTTTCCCAAACAACAAATTTTCGACTGTCCAAAATTGAAAGAGTTTGCAGACAACATTTCAAAATGTGATGAAATTGGAAAATAATCTTCTGATAGGGCAGAAAACATTGTGAGAAAAGGAGAAATTGCTTGTTACGAGCAATTTCTCCTTTTACCTCAATGTTTTCTAAAGTCGTCTGCAACAAAGTGGTCAAATGTTGTTATTGATTGGGAAAGGGTTAAGACACAGTAATGCCACTGTGATGATAGCTGTGTTTCATGGTGGCAATCAAATGACAGGTAAGTCTTTCATTTCATGCAGTTTATAAATGTATATTTGAACTTCCCTTTGTTACATTTCTATCATACACAACGGTAATAAGTTAAACTAATAAGTCAAATATTTTCATCATCTTGACCATCAAAGTACATGCTATCTATCATTTTTTGTACCAAATATTACGCTTTATTTTAAATTCTAAGATAAAATAAAATGAGTCTGAACAACCCAAATGTATCCCAAGTGCCTCCAAATCACTTTCAACAAAAGTGAAATTCTTTCCATGGGCAAACCTTCAAAATAAGGCCAGCTTCGTGCCTGCATTCAATTAATGTAAATAAATATTGTGTATCTAGAGTGGTATATTGAGTTGGACTAAAGCCTTATTCAACAGCATTCCACATATCAAGGCTGTCAGTGCACCTATCCGAGGAAACCTTCATCTCCTTATAAGGGCTTCAGACTAATCTTTAAAAGATGTTTCATCATGAAATAAACAGCACTGTATGTACTATTTAGGTCCTGTTTTTCCACTTAACAAGATTTTCCAGAATTAACGGTCCAAAAAAAAGATTCACAATGGCCTCTGTGTAAAGGTCCGAAAGAATAGTGAACATGATGTGAAATAAGTGTGTGACTATAAGTCATATGAAGAGGCAATAACTCTTAGAATTCTGGGTAATTTTTTGAAAATATGTTGTCTGCTTTCCCAAACCTTAGATATCTGCTTTATTCTCTTGAGGAAAGATAATCAGAGTAGCAAACAGATTAGATCACAGACCAGCCACCAATTTACTTGGTGGCTGACCTGTGATCTAACCTGTTTGCATAAGTATAGTCAGTTCCAGCACTATAAGACTTAATACCATGTCAACAACTTTTCAGTTATATTAGAGATATCCTGGGATCCCCAGTACTAGGCGTGGACAAAGGATATTCCAACAAAACCAACAGTGCCACATGTTACAACTTTAATCCTTTCCCAAACAATAATGACATTTGACCACTTGGTTGCAGATGACTTTAGAAAACATTGTGGGAAAAGGAGAAATTGCTTGTAATTTACTCATAATGAGCAATTTCACGCTTTCCAACAATGTTTCTGCCCTATCAGAAGATTGTTATCCAATTTCATCACATTTTGAAATGTTGTCTTCCAATTCTTTCAATTTAAGACAGTTGAAAATTTTGTGTTTGGGAAAAGGTTAAGCTTCTTCACTGAAACATGCAGGACACAGGGCATTACAAAGTAGTTTGTGAGTAACAAATATAGCCACATTTTGATATGAGAGGACTTATGAAACCACAAGATATCTGTGTTGTACCATTCCTTAACCCTTTACGGTATATAGCGCCGTTGGCCGCCTTATCGATTACCGTATAAAACCCTTTTCGCCGTTATACCTATTACCGTATAAAACCTATTTTGACGTTCTATCGATTACCGCATAGAACGCTTTTTGACAGCTGAAAAATTGATTCAACTTTAGCTCTTAATAACACATCTTTGCACACACGTCATTTTCTCCAAAGTTTATTTTCCTTTTAAATAAATATGTCTTCTTTCATTTCCGATGATAAAATTATAGGGTCAAAGTTTAAACTTTTGCTCTAGAGAGAATCTTTTGATAATGGTCTCACGACACGCTTATGGAAATAACGCTATCAAATTGAGATAAAGGGAATCCAAATTACCAATCCAATTAATGAGAAGTCTTCCGGTCATAAAAGATCAAAACACTGCCGATTTGTAAAGACTCGATAAGGATTTCATGCAATTCTTTAGTAACTTAACACATTTTTAAAAATACTATCCAATTAAAACGAGAGCATACGGCACGCGACCTGTAAAGGATGTTTATGACACGGAGCTATTGTTCAAAGTTTAAAGGCGATTGAAAATCGAGCCGTCAAATAATTGACGTTATAAAGACGGCCTTTTTAAAATATTTAGCCAGTTTGGTGTTTCCGATCGCAAGTCAGACATCAATGTAGATTCAGAGCAGTAATTTGATCAGGTTTTTTTAAGCCTGAAGATGATGAAATGTTGATAAATATTACCAATTCACGGACAAGCAAATTAGATCATTCGTCCGACTTTGACTACAACTACGAGCTTTTGGTAAATTCATCACCCATGGACACGTATTTTACGGAAATATTAGCATGTTTCGTTGCCAAAATGAGTTGATTTTTACTGTTTTACATTTATTAGAAGGACCAGGTTTAACTTCTTTACAAAGCAATATTGCGTTGAAAAACATTCTTTTCTTCATTTTGGAAACGGTTTGAATGGGAATTGAAGTAAAACGATTCAGCTTTGTTGAGAAATATGCAAAGACAAAGTATGTATTTCGAGTCATGAATGGTATTTTTCGGCAACAACATTCCCTGCAATTGATGACAAAACAGAAAAACAAATTAGGGATCTCTCAGGGAGAAAACATAAGTCATTATATTACTTTTGATTTTGTATAATTCACACCGTAATATACATTTTCATTGTTTGTTTAATTTTCTACAACTTAATCCTGATATGAATGTATCACTAAATAAAGAAAAAAACATCAACTTAAAGGAAATTTTGTTCTCGTCGTCTTTTATTCTTTGAGAAAATCTATTAGATGAATGTAAAATGCATTAATTTGGGTTTGATTAACAGTAAACCAATCAATAACAATTATCGGAGATAATCCTGTGCAAATAGGTACCCAGGGTGACTAATTATGTATGCGTTAATGGTCTTCGATAATCGGATGGTTTATACCTATAGTGTCACTGATAAGCCTTATCTCTATACCTTAAAGGGTTAATAAAAATGGAGGACAACAATATAGGAGGCCCTGTCTATGAGGAACTTGACAGACTAAACAGTCTAGCTCCAAAACAAAACTTTATCCAGATGTCATGATCTATGTTTTCTGTATATGATAAGAACCTGCAGATGAAAATGTAAGAAATTTGGTGAGCAATTTCTCCTTTTCCAGCATTGATTTTGGAAGTCATCTTTAGGAGAACTTTACAACATTAGCTCACTTTACTGCACATGCTTCAAAGCCTTCATAAATGTCTTTTTGTCACATTGGTTTCTGAAGTCTTTGAAGCATGTGCAGTAAAGTGAGTTCATAGAGTTATGAAGCAATATTAATGCAAAAGGATATTCTTGATAATATCCCCATACAAAAGGATGAACCCGAATCAAACTCTTGAATATAACTGCTCTCCTAAAGATGACTTCTAAAATCAATGCTGGAAAAGGAGAAATTGCTCACCAAATTTCTTACATTTTCATCTGCAGGTTTAATGAACTTAGCTGTTGATACACCTTAAAACACCATTCATTCATTCCATTTCTATCAATAATTTCTAACCTTCAAAAAAAAATTCTTCAATATTCGTTTTTCCTTCAGTGAATGCATTCTGAACAAACTCATTTAATTTGAGTCATTTATTTTTAGGTTAATAAGATAACATATCATGTAAACATGGAAATTAACCTTTAGAGTGCTGGGTGATTTTCCAAAATTAGATTTTTGTGTCGTCTGCTTTCCAAAACCTTAAATATATGCTTAATTTTAATGAGGAAAGATACTCAGAGTTGCAAACATGTTAGATCACAGGCAAACCGCCAATTGGTGGCTGGCCTGTGATCTAACCTGTTTGCATAAGCATGAAGTTGGTTTCAGCACTAGAAGGGTTAAGCTTAGTACACAATATAAGATATATTCATTTCTTGATAGAATAAAAGTTGCATGAAAATAAAGAATAAAAGTTTCTTACACTTGTATCAAACTCCTTGTCAATATCAAAAATAAATTTCAGGTTTAAAGCTGTGTAAACTCCTTTATTTTCTTTACAGTCACTGAAAAGGAAAAATGAAATCATTCAGTTCTTTCTTAAAACTTGGTTTTAATGAACCCTCAGCTAAACATGAAATGATAAACTGTGACTATGGAGAAATTGTTTAACATTAATACTAATTTTTTTCGTACTATAATTATCAACTGCATAATTGTAAATCTTCATAAATTATTTCACATCAAATCTACTTAATGACAAATTCCCAACCTAGTTTTATCTTTCTTTTTAAAATCAATCTATGACTAATAAAGGCACAGTAATGTGCAGTTCCCATTACTTTTTCTTATTTTCACATAATCTTTCATACTATTACATTTTTTTTTGTTCATTGCTTTCACATTATTTTATTATTCAATCATATTTAACAACAAACCGTTCTATAAAGAACTTACTCCTTTTGCCAAAATGATCAGTAAATAAGTCATTTTTGTACTTCTTTTGTATTTGTTTTTACTGTAAAACACTTTACAACAGTGTGTGCTCTTTCCTTAACTACATAGAATGCTGATGAATGTATGCTTCCAAAAGAAAAGAAACCAAAAGAGAAAAAGATCTATCATGGCTTACCTAAACATCCCAGCAATAGTGAGATTAGTTGTGTTAAATGTATTGCTAATGTTCCAACCAAACCCTTCACTAATCACATCCTCAAACGTCTGAAGAAAAAACAAAAACCAGAAAAATTAGAATAGCATGCAATCATTGCTCACATTTTATCATATAAGATTAGTTTACACTTTTACATCTATTGTGACGGAAGCTTGAAGCTTATCAAATTCACGAATGCTACCTGGATACTAAACAAGAACTCGCGCCAATTTGTTGGTTAGAATCTTTTACCTTGCCTAACGTGGATCGAACCCGGCACAAAAGGCCGACACTCAACCTCTGCACCATTGTTTCCCATATCCCATTTCAAACCATGTCAACAATTCTTTTATTAGTTGTATCATGACTTTCCTGGCATTCACTTGTACTAGGCTATGGCTCCGGTGTATTTTACCAAAGGATTCTCCCATGAAGCCAGAGGTACTGGTATTGGGCTCCACAAGTTTCAAGTCCGACATCTTAACCATTGGGCCACAAAGAACATTCTCACTTAATGAACACTGTGTTCCCTCTCATTATCCAAAATTTCATTAGGCTGGAAGTGACAGTTAGATAGAGGATAATCATCTCCTTTCATTTGATAACAAAAAAACATCATAAGTTGAGATGTTATAATGTTGAAAAAACGAGTTCCAAGAACAAGTTTTTTCTACGTGATACAACCCATTCAAGTGACATACTTTTTATATAAATTGAATGGAGTTGATTATTCTATTTGTTTTATTTGACTACATATACTTTATTAGCCAAATTATCTCCGTAAAATGGGAAGAGCAAAGCAGTTAACCATGCCCACGATGTCATTCATGAAATGAATACATTTGGGTATACAGACTTAAGTGCAATGTGCAAAAGCGCAGCCATTACTTTACAGCAAAGGAAAGAATAAAAAAGTAGTTCCATCAAAACTGATATTGTCGCTAGTGATGATATGACTTTTTGATATCATCACTAGTGACGATAGCCACTGTGACAGAATTGAAAATTAATACACTGAGAAATCCAAGTATTTCACTGATAGAAATACTATAACTACATGTATTTCTATCAAATGTCATGTTCACATTCTTCAAAATCACAAGACTCCTATTTCATTATAAAATAGCATGAAAGGTGTTGTTGTGTGAAAATGGAGCTCTTAACCATCAATCTACAGCATAATAATTAGTGTTCCCTCTTGTGAATCATGCAAAACAAAGTCAGTATAAGGGGTTTTAAATCAAATCTATATCATTTCAGTCCTGTTGCTCGTAATAATGGAGGAATAACCCAAGCATGAATGTACGCCCATAAGGGCCAGTCAAGCCAGGTAGAACCATCAGTAATATATAAGTCAACAGGGAAGCTATCTCTCACAAAAATCCAAATACCCTGAATTAGATCGATAAAGTAGGCTTAACCCTTTACCAAACACCGAATTTTCAACTGTCCCAGATTGAAAGAGCTTGCAGACGACATTTCAAAATGTGATGAAATTGAAAAGTAATCTTCTGATAGAGGAGAAAACATTGTGGGAAAAGGAGAAATTGCTTGTTACGAGCAATTTCTCCTTTTCCCTCAATGTTTTCTAAAGTAGTATGCAACAAAGTGGTCAAATGTTGTTATTGATTTGGAAAGGGTTAAGACACAGTAATGCCACTGTGATGATAGCTGTGTTTCATGGTGGCAATCAAATGACAGGAAGTCTTTCATTTCATGCAGTTTATGAATGTATATTTGAACTTCCCTTTGTTACATTTCTATCATACATAACGGTAATAAGTAATAAGTCAAATGTTTTCATCATCTTGTCCATCAAAGTGCATGCTATCTATCATTTTTTGTACCAAATATTACCCTTTATTTTAAATTCCAAGATGAAATAAAATGAGTCTGAACAACCCAAATATATCCCAAGTGCCTCCTAATCACTTTCAACAAAAGTGAAATTCTTTCCATACACATTTCCCACAGTGTATTCCAGAGACGTCTGCAACGAAGTGGTAGATTGTCGTTATTGTTAGGTAATGGGTAAATTGCTTTATCTAGACATACAGAATGAAAGAACACTTACATCTATATGTTCCACGCCATCACCTAGATATTTGCAGGCTAATGAATAGGAAAGGCCACCCAGGGTGAATGTTAACACAACAACAAGCATCAAGATCCAGCAAAACAGGAATGAGCAGCAAATACCACTGAAAGATAAAAATCATATTCAATAACACAGTTCTACAGTAACATAAGTTGAACGTTTATGCAAATTAGGGAACCTAATGCATTGTTGTAGAGAACACAACATTTTTTTTAAAGCTCAATCTCAGTGTAGAACAGTGTTTTTAACTGATTGGATGTGTTTGTGTCTTTGAGAGGTTCATTTGCTCGGTTTGTTACATTGATAGCAGTGTCAAACAATGCCCGAGGCGTGTATCAATTGGGGTTTAATTGCAAACAAAACGGCATGATTGGTTGAGAAGTATATATGACATGGTTGTTCCGCAAACTGATTTTTGTCCCAAGTATCAATTAAACATTTGTTACCCTCAAAATCATTTATTTTGAATTTATATAAAACACAAAGACAGACAAATAAAGAAAGCACATTTAGTTTCAAAATTTCAAGCAATGCATTTGATCATATGTATTTTTACAATCATTTGATTCTCATGTTGATCACAAAACAGTGATCCTTGCTGTAAAATAAGCACAGGTATTTCAAAATAGTTTATATGTTGATATGGACATTCTTTGGTGATGGGGTTTTATTTTCGCGGTACCTTTAATCACCGCAAAATATAAACCCTGTGTATTTAGGAACCCTTAAAAATACGAAAAATATTGGCACCGTGATTATTAAGCGCTATATAGTATAGACAACACAACTGCTCAGTGTACAACAGTGGTTTTCGCTGATCAGATGTGTTTGCGTCTTTGAGAGGTTCATTTGCTCGGTTCGTTACACTACAAAATTACTCAATTACCCATATTCACGGCATAAGAGTTTGAAAGAACTATCTTACAAATTGTGCTTTGGGAGTAAACATTTCTTAAAGTCAATTTAAGCAATTCTTTTCATTATGAAAATGATATTTCCAAAAACAAAGCTCTTAACATTCTTATAAGAATAACATTTAAAATAGTGTTATAAAAGGACATATTGCCAATAATGAATGATTTTAACGTCTTTACTGATTTCAAATATTTGTTAATCACCATCGAAATTATTCATAGCAAATACATTGTGGTCTTTCATTATCTAATCCAAACAAAGTCTTGTAAAAAAGTTTATTAACCCTTATAGTGCTGGAACGGACTTCATGCTTATGCAAATAAGTTAGATCCAGGCCAGATGCCAAGTAAATTGGCGACTGGCATATGATCTAACCTGTTTGCTACTCTGAGTATCTTTCCTCATCAAAATAATGTAGATATTTATCTTCTTTCACCAAAGTTTAGCAGATATTTAATGTTTGGGGAAGCAGACAAGACAAACGCCTATTTTCATAAAATTCTAAGGGTTAATGTTATGTAATATATCTTACGTGCATATAAGGTTGGCCCCAGTTCCTTTGTTACAGCAGGCAGCTTGGTGTGTGGGCCTTTCGCCACACAGTCCAAACAAGACACCCAGATAATAAAACACAACAACAAGTAAAACAGCGCAGGCCATTCCTATACAGGTATACCATCTGAAACAGAGAATGATGCTCCTAGTAATAAACATGATATGTCATTTTATGCAAACATAAAATCTTTCATGGATCTGTTTGCTTTATGTACCAAGAAGCCTCGGTATAAACAGAAATACTTAATTTAGCACATTACTATCTGTTGCCAAAAATAGGAAGGTACACTTGGCATAGGCCAATCAAATCCCTTCGATAAATGAATGGATAGATAAACATACAGAAAAGGTGATTATTATTAAGTCCTAAAATACTATTGCAGGTATGTATATGTTTAATACTTGTACTTATTAACATGTTTAAGTACAAAGCAACTATTTAGTCTAATAGCGAACAATGTGTTGTTTTTCCAACTAAAATGAGAAATGTGTTTGGAACGCTAGCATATTTTGCTTCCAAGTATACGTTTTAATAAGATACCTTTTTTTATGTTTATATAAGAAGATGCCAGAAACTTACATGTAATTCCCAGCCATTTGTACATCCTCATTTTCCTCCTTAGTAAACACCCTCCCGTCTTTCATAGCTTCAACCTATAGACAATAAAAGGCATTACACTTCATAAACCATAATTGGTAGCTTTACTGTGAGATATACATGTATAAGGTTTTATTATATTCCTATCAGCGAAATACTGAGATTTCTAAGTGTATTAATTTTCATCTTTGTCACAGTGAATATCGTCACTAGTGATGATATCAGTTTTGAAGGAATTATTTTCTTTTACCATTCCTTTGCATTAAAGTCATGGCTCAACTTTTGCAGACGGTACTAAAATGTTTGTGTTCTAAAATGTATCTATACGCGTTTATGAAGGTCTTTTGGCAAATATATTTACTATAGTGGAATAGTATAAATAGAATAATCAACTCCATTCGATTGATATAAAAAATATGTCACTTGAATGGGTTGTTATCATGTAGAAAAAACTCGTTCTTCAAACTTGTTTTTTCAACTGATAACAACCCATTCTCGTGACATATTTTTAATATCAATCGAAAGGAGTTAACTATCCTCTATATATCTTTACTATTTATTTTCACCTATATGGGTTTTAACTGCCCATAAGGACTGGTAAAGTCAAGGTAGAACCATTGGCATTCATTAGCCAGTTGGGAGACTACCTCTTTTGAAAATCCAAATGCTGTCATCGCAATTTGAACCCATGCGGAGAGTGGCCATTTGATTCCAAGTTCTGTAATTTAACTACTACGCCATGGAGGCCCCTTATATCTTTATCAGCGAGGGACATATTTCCATGTATTCCATCAAAACAATGGAGTGAAAGGAAACTCTGCTTATTTGTGGATATTACCAGTCTGTCACTGCTTTCACTTCTACCACTGAAACTTTTGTCAGAGTTAAAATAATTTACAACAACAGATACTTACGAATCCATCCGCTTTCCCATCCAAATTGGCTAATGCATCAGAAATCGTTGTTGTTATA
Source organism: Cerastoderma edule (assembly GCA_947846245.1). Taxonomy (NCBI): domain Eukaryota; kingdom Metazoa; phylum Mollusca; class Bivalvia; order Cardiida; family Cardiidae; genus Cerastoderma; species Cerastoderma edule. Next base: position 16,671,249 of record OX401406.1, read on the forward strand.
TCATCAATCACTTTATCTGCACCTGAAGTTGAAATAATGTGTTAACACCTTTCTTAAGACAAATATTTAAGTAGATATTTACTTCCTTACAATATTTTTCAAGCAAGTTTTTGGAAACTTCCATCTTAAGGAGTTATATCAGCATGAGAATGATCTTGATCAAGGATTGGTACTTTCTAAAACAAAGCGAATCAGAATACAGTCTAGAAATAGTACTATACAAAACATAGCAAATCAAAATGCAGTCTAGAAATGGTACTATACAAAACATAGCAAATCAAAATGCAGTCTAGAAATGGTTCTTTCCAAAAACTGTTTATCTAAATGCAGTCTAGAAATGGTACTTTCCAAAACACTATTCTTCTAAATGCAGTCTAGAAATGGTACTTTCCAAAACACTATTCTTCTAAATGCAGTCTAGAAATAGTACATTCCAAAACACTATTCTTCTTAATTCAGTTTAAAAATGGTACTTTCCATAACAATGTTTATCTAATTGCAGTCTAGAAATGGTACTTTCCGAAACACTATTGTTCTAAATGCAGTCTAGAAATGGTACTTTATAAACACTTTTCTTCTAATTGCAGTCTAGAAATGGTACTTTCCAAAACACTATTCTTCTAAATGCAGTCTAGAAATGGTACTTTCCAAAACACTATTCTTCTAAATGCAGTTTAAAAATGTTACTTTCCATAACAATGTTTATCTAATTGATGTCTAGAAATGGTACTTTCCGAAACACTATTGTTCTAATTGCAGTCTAGAAATGGTACTTTACAAACACTTTTCTCCTAAATGCAGTCTAGAAATGGTACTTTCCATAACAATGTTTATCTAATTGCAGTCTAGAAATGGTACTTTCCGAAACACTAGTGTTCTAAATGCAGTCTAGAAATGGTACTTTATAAAAACTTTTCTCCTAATTGCAGCTAGAAATGGTACTTTCCAAAACACTGTTTATCTAATTGCAGTCTAGAAATGGTACTTTCCATAACAATGTTTATCTAATTGCAGTCTAGAAGTGGTACTTTCCGAAACACTATTGTTCTAAATGCAGTCTAGAAATGGTACTTTATAAACACTTTTCTTCTAATTGCAGTCTAGAAATGGTACTTTACAAACACTTTTCTCCTAATTGCAGTCTAGAAATGGTACTTTCCATAACAATGTTTATCTAATTGCAGTCTAGAAGTGGTACTTTACAAACACTTTTCTCCTAATTGCAGTCTAGAAATGGTACTTTACAAACACTTTTCTCCTAATTGCAGTCTAGAAATGGTACTTTCCATAACAATGTTTATCTAATTGCAGTCTAGAAATGGTACTTTCCGAAACACTATTCTTCTAATTGCAGTCTAGAAATGGTACTTTACAAACACTTTTCTCCTAAATGCAGTCTAGAAATGGTACTTTCCATAACAATGTTTATCTAATTGCAGTCTAGAAATGGTACTTTCCGAAACACTAGTGTTCTAAATGCAGTCTAGAAATGGTACTTTATAAAAACTTTTCTCCTAATTGCAGCTAGAAATGGTACTTTCCAAAACACTGTTTATCTAATTGCAGTCTAGAAATGGTACTTTCCATAACAATGTTTATCTAATTGCAGTCTAGAAATGGTACTTTACAAACACTTTTCTCCTAATTGCAGTCTAGAAATGGTACTTTATAAACACTTTTCTCCTAATTGCAGTCTAGAAATGGTACTTTCCATAACAATGTTTATCTAAATGCAGTCTAGAAGTGGTACTTTACAAACACTTTTCTCCTAATTGCAGTCTAGAAATGGTACTTTATAAACACTTTTCTCCTAATTGCAGTCTAGAAATGGTACTTTCCATAACAATGTTTATCTAATTGCAGTCTAGAAATGGTACTTTACAAACACTTTTCTCCTAATTGCAGTCTAGAAATGGTACTTTATAAACACTTTTCTCCTAATTGCAGTCTAGAAATGGTACTTTCCAAAACACTGTTTATCTAATTGCAGTCTAGAAGTGGTTCTTTATAAACACTTTTCTCCTAATTGCAGTCTAGAAATGGTACTTTCCATAACAATGTTTATCTAATTGCAGTCTAGAAGTGGTACTTTATAAACACTTTTCTCCTAATTGCAGTCTAGAAATGGTACTTTATAAACACTTTTCTCCTAATTGCAGTCTAGAAATGGTACTTTCCATAACAATGTTTATCTAAATGCAGTCTAGAAATGGTACTTTCCATAACAATGTTTATCTAATTGCAGTCTAGAAATGGTACTTTCCGAAACACTAGTGTTCTAAATGCAGTCTAGAAATGGTACTTTATAAAAACTTTTCTCCTAATTGCAGCTAGAAATGGTACTTTCCAAAACACTATTCTTCTAAATGCAGTTTAAAAATGGTACTTTCCATAACAATGTTTATCTAATTGCAGTCTAGAAATGGTACTTTCCGAAACACTAGTGTTCTAAATGCAGTCTAGAAATGGTACTTTATAAAAACTTTTCTCCTAATTGCAGCTAGAAATGGTACTTTCCAAAACACTATTCTTCTAAATGCAGTTTAAAAATGGTACTTTCCATAACAATGTTTATCTAATTGCAGTCTAGAAATGGTACTTTCCGAAACACTAGTGTTCTAAATGCAGTCTAGAAATGGTACTTTATAAAAACTTTTCTCCTAATTGCAGCTAGAAATGGTACTTTCCAAAACACTGTTTATCTAATTGCAGCTAGAAATGGTACTTTCCAAAACACTGTTTATCTAATTGCAGTCTAGAAATGGTACTTTCCATAACAATGTTTATCTAATTGCAGTCTAGAAATGGTACTTTCCGAAACACTAGTGTTCTAAATGCAGTCTAGAAATGGTACTTTATAAAAACTTTTCTCCTAATTGCAGCTAGAAATGGTACTTTCCAAAACACTGTTTATCTAATTGCAGTCTAGAAATGGTACTTTCCATAACAATGTTTATCTAATTGCAGTCTAGAAGTGGTACTTTCCGAAACACTATTCTTCTAAATGCAGTCTAGAAATGGTACTTTATAAACACTTTTCTCCTAATTGCAGTCTAGAAATGGTACTTTCCATAACAATGTTTATCTAATTGCAGTCTAGAAGTGGTACTTTCCGAAACACTATTGTTCTAATTGCAGTCTAGAAATGGTACTTTACAAACACTTTTCTCCTAATTGCAGTCTAGAAATGGTACTTTCCATAACAATGTTTATCTAATTGCAGTCTAGAAATGGTACTTTCCGAAACACTAGTGTTCTAAATGCAGTCTAGAAATGGTACTTTATAAAAACTTTTCTCCTAATTGCAGCTAGAAATGGTACTTTCCAAAACACTGTTTATCTAATTGCAATCTAGAAGTGGTACTTTCCGAAACACTATTGTTCTAAATGCAGTCTAGAAATGGTACTTTATAAACACTTTTCTTCTAATTGCAGTCTAGAAATGGTACTTTCCATAACAATGTTTATCTAATTGCAGTCTAGAAATGGTACTTTCCATAACAATGTTTATCTAATTGCAGTCTAGAAGTGGTACTTTCCATAACAATGTTTATCTAATTGCAGTCTAGAAGTGGTACTTTCCGAAACACTATTGTTCTAAATGCAGTCTAGAAATGGTACTTTATAAACACTTTTCTTCTAATTGCAGTCTAGAAATGGTACTTTCCAAAACACTATTCTTCTAAATGCAGTATAGAAATGGTACTTTCCAAAACACTATTCTTCTAAATGCAGTTTAAAAATGTTACTTTCCATAACAATGTTTATCTAATTGCAGTCTAGAAATGGTACTTTCCGAAACACTATTGTTCTAATTGCAGTCTAGAAATGGTACTTTACAAACACTTTTCTCCTAAATGCAGCTAGAAATGGTACTTTCCATAACAATGTTTATCTAATTGCAGTCTAGAAATGGTACTTTCCGAAACACTTTTGTTCTAAATGCAGTCTAGAAATGGTACTTTATAAAAACTTTTCTTCTAATTGCAATCAAGAAATGGTACTTTACATAACACTGTTTATCTAATTGCAGTCTAGAAATGGTACTTTCCGAAACACTTTTGTTCTAAATGCAGTCTAGAAATGGTAATCTATAAACAATTTTCTCCTAATTGCAGTCTAGAAATGGTACTTTCCAAAACACTATTCTTCTAAAAGCAGTCTAGAAATGGTACTTTCCAAAACACTATTCTTCTAAATGCAGTTTAAATATGGTACTTTCCATAACACTGTTTATCTAAAGGAAGTCTAGAAATGGTCTTTTCCAAAACACTGTTTATCCAAATGCAGTCTAGGAATGGTACGTTCGCTATCAATGTTTACCTGAATGTGTCTAGAAATGGTACTCTCTGAAACACTGTTTATCTAATACAGTTGATCATAATAATAACTTCAACGTATACTACATCTTAAGGAACCCCATATATTTAATTTTCAGGAAAGTAAATAGTTGGAATGAAACATGAAAATAAAATAGGGCTTAGAATGGTTTGCATGTAAAAACATCTTTTTTCCCTTTCTGGAGTGACACCCTGAAGATGGTAAACTTTGGGTAAAATGGTCTAAAAAGGCTGAAGAGATCCGAGATACCAAAACCAAACAACATCCGAAGATCACAAATACTTGAATATTGTGGCCTAACATGTGAAATAACATGTGTGCTTGGAACACTAACAATTATTATTTCACCCCTAAAAATTTCCATATATGACGACTGGTGTTTAGCCCTTGACATTTGACGACTTTGTTGCAAACGACTTTAGAAAACATTGTGGGAAAAGGAATTTTCCCATAACGAGCAATTTTTCCTTTTCCCACAAGGTTTTCTGCTCTTTCTGATGAATATTGTTTAATTCCATCACATTTTGAAATGTCATCTGCAAACTCTTTCAATTTGGGACAGTCAAAAATTTGTTGTTTGGGAAAGAGATAAAAGCAATAAGGAAACTGTCGGACTGTAACAATGGTTTCTACACAACAGAATAAAGAATCTTTTGTTACATTAATGGTCGTCATCTGCTGTTGCTATCAGATTGGATCATTGAAAAAGATCCCATATTTGGAATGGATCAATGAAATATCCTGATTAAAGATCCTTACTGGTAATCTCATTTGATATAGAACTGTTAACGACTTCAGAAACTTTCTTGAATTCATTTCTTGCCTGAAAAACAAAACAGAACAAACAGTTAAAACAAATTATTTATACATGTACTGTACTTCCAAATATATTACTAATCCCCAAAGCTATTAAGGTTAATTCTGCACCAATTTAACCTTTTCTCAATCACAAAGTTTTTGACAGTCCCAAATTGAAAGAGTTTGCAGACGACATCTAAAAATGTGATGTAATTGAAAATTAATCTTCTGTTAGGGCACATGTGATGTAATTGAAAAATAATCTTTTGTTAGGGCAGAAAACATTGTGAGAAAAGGAAAAATTGCTTGTTAAGAATGTCTGCTCTAAGACTAACTCTCATGAAAATCCAAATGTTGTCATTGAGTACAGCACAATAAGACTAGGATATTTGTTCAATTCAATATTTTATTGGCAAGACTCGACAAAGCTTTTAGCCTTTGGCCATTTACAATTCTCCTAAATATAACTAAGAAATTTTAGTAATGTTCCAAAAATAAAGATGCTTACAAACTCATGATATCATAATATCATACACATAACAATACAAATTATTAATATCCCTGTCAACAAACAGAATACTAGTGGTTTTACCCAATTAGACTACCTCTTTATTGTCAGTTAATCTTGGGATTTGGTAGTTAACCCTTGGAATGCTTGGTTTTTTTCTAAAGATAGATTTTTGTGTGGTGTCATTTCAAAAATCTTAAATAGATGCTTAATTTTGAAGAGAAAAGATACTCAGAGTAGTAAATATATTAGATCACAGGCCTGGCAGCTGGCCTGGATCTAACCTGTTTGCATGAAGTCGGTTCCAGCACTGTAAGGGTTAAGATTGGAATCTTCCATCATGAATTGAGCTGAACATCACATTTTAACCAAAATATTGTTGATACATGTATAATGTAAAACAACCAATCAAGTAAAAAGAAACCTACCTGTTCTACAAGACCTGTAATATTGTCCGCTTCTTTTACTTTATCCAATTCATTTCTAAGCTCATCTAACTGTGAGTAACAGAAAAAATCATGACAATTAGCTAAAAATTATTTGGGGAAGGAAAACAAAAAAAAAATTAATATGGATAGCTGTGAAGAATAGAAATCAACAAAAGCTTTAGTTGGAATTCCCAGTTTAAGAGAAGTTGTTGTCACAGTTCATCATAGAATTCACCATAACAAAACAGTTCATTCATCTCTCATCATAGAACCATAAAGGCTCATGAAAGGAGACTAATGCTATATCAAACTACATTATGTGATAATCCTTTGGTCAGATTCAAATAACTACCACCGAAAAAACCCATCAGCCAACGAGAAATAACCCAGAATAGCCAGTTTGAAAATTCAGAATGCCCGATTCTTCACCTCTGACCTGGTCATGTGAAGCATTTTTTTTAACTGACCAAATAGAATTTGTTATTTTAAAGATGCTTTAACAGCAATGTGTGTATTTGGAGTTACAAAAGTCAAAAAATTGGTATTGACAATCCTTGTCACTAAACCAAAGACCATTTTCCATTTCTATACTAATAAGTTGCTAAACCCCATGCTTTAGTTAATTATCATGTGGTGAGTTGTCGCGTTTGTCTGATCTTTTTTGGGAAAGTGGTTTATTAATAAATTGGGGAATTCTTCTTCAAGCGCTGCGGTTTTGGTATGTGAAAACGAAAAATTAATTTCATATCAATTACCTCCCTTTAATTTTTAATCTTCATAATGAAGTTGAAATTACATGAATGAAGTTGGCAAATAAGAATTTCTTTCCAGGAAAACATTTATAATATGATATTTGATTTGAAATGGCATTTGTTCTGTTAAGATTTGAATCTTATTATTCTTGCAAAACCCTGATTTCACCTTCTTGGTAAATATATCTTAACATCCTATGTATAAAAAAGGGTTATTTCTATTATTAGTTTTATCTTGCACACCGAATGGCAAACGCCTAGGTGGTGACGGTAAACTGACATCTTAATACGATTATATCCAATTAAGAAAGAATTAACTTTTTAATATTTGCGCTATTTGTTTTCCTCCTCATTCAAACCATTTTCACTTGACGGAAATGATGTATGCGGCCATGTGAATGAGCGAAAAATGAGTTTTTCCGAATTCCCATGTGATGATGGTATCAAAAATTACCACTCTACTTACTCTAAGTTAAGACATAGTTTACAAAATAAACCTGTTTAAACGCCCTTAGATATCTGCGATTTTAATGTTCTAGATTTTTCTTCATTAAGTTACGAGCAGGGTTGGGAAGCTGTCAATAATCTAGTTCTATGTTGTTCTTTTTACGGTAGAAGACAATTTACTTCAAAAATTTAAAATCTTCATCTCTTCATTCAGAGAGTGTCTTTAAATATGTAAACAAACACATTATTGATAAACATGATTGAATTGGAGACAACTATATTTCAAGCAAAAAATAACTCATGTTGAAAGAGTTTATTAAATAGGGTCTCACAGCATTCATAGATTATTTTCATGACTTTAATGAACATAATAAAAGAACATATTTTTTCAGTATTTATTTGTACTCATATCTTTTCATGTGCCTTTAAATTCACATCAAAATTCCCCCATCATAACCGTTGGATTAAAATATAACACATTATCCTTCGGAAATAGTAAACTATTTAAACAGTTTATTTTTTTAATAATAACATATCATTTCAGCTTGCAAAATCATCAAAACTGGTCAGACTTACTTCTGGAAACAAGACTATAAAATGGGCCCACACTCCAATCATGTGACACTAGCATGGTTTAACCCTTAGAATGCTGGGAAATTTTCTATAAATAGATTTTTTAGTTGTCTGCTTTCCAAAACCTTGAACATCTGCTTAATTTTGATGAGGAAAGATACTCAAAGTAGCAAAAAGGTTAGATCACAGGCCAGCCACCAAATACTTGGCGGCTGGCCTGGATCTAACCTGTTTGCATAAACATGAGGTCGGTTCCGGCCCTGTAATCTTTCCTTAACAAAATTAAGCAGATATTTAAGGTTTAGAAAAGCAGATGACATTAAAAACTACTTTAAGAAAAATACCCATCATTCTAAGGGTTAATAAAGTCTTAACATTGCATCAACAATAATATCGTTATATGTTTATAATAATGCCAAGTCATCATCAATAAATAAGTGTTACAAAATGCATATGTTCTATCAATCACATTATTTATGTAGGACGAGTGAATACAAATCTATTAAAATGAATTACTTAAATCGATCTATATCAATTTATTAATTTATTTCAAAAGGCAATGATCAAGTAGTTCTGAGTTGTCAGTGAGAATTCTCTTTTCTTCTTTTTGGAGGGTAAATTTCTTTTACTTCTGCCAGATTCATAAATAGTCAATCCCTCAGCAGTGAACACTAATCTGATGATTTAAGAGTCAAAAAAAGAAACTAGAGAATATCTTGTCTGGTAGCAAAGCTGTATAAGGAAATACTTATAAGAGAAAATGTTCAATCAAACATCGGGAGTGACTTACTGATGCGAAGTCGGGGTTAAAGGTCAGTTTACTGGTGTCTACGCCTTGACACCCATTTGGTTGGCATGCACTGTCAACATCAGTTTTCACGTTGCCAAGAGTTGTTGTTACATTCTTCTGTAAAGTCTTCAGAAGCTCAAGGGAAGTGCCAACCGCAGTAAGATCACCAAAAGCTTTCTCTGCCACTGATTTAAACATGTAAAGCAAATACAGCTAATTCATAATGTGTTTTAAACTGCTTCCACTTGGGGTTTCAATACAGTTTGATAGGCTTTTGAGTTTGTTTGAATACATCCATGAAAATATAATGGTTTTTGGCATTCCGAAAGTGTATCATATGACTTGTACAATACCTCATCAACGAAATTAATTATTTGTTTGAATAAGAATAGTCTTACAGGTGTTTGTTCACAGATGACAAGAAATTTGGAACAATAATTTCTTAAAACTGCACAACTGCAGCTGTACTGTTATATGACATGCACCAAAGAATAGTCATTGGAAGCAAAATTAGATTTTATAAACTGCTTTAAAGTGTGCATACAGTGAATTAACCCTTTCCCAAACAACAAATTTACGACTGTCCCAAATTGAAAGAGTTTGCAGACGACATTATAAAATGTGATGAAATTGAACAATATTCTTCAGAAAGAGCAGAAAACCTTGTGGGCAATGGAAAAAATTGCTTATTACAAGCAATTTCTCCTTTTCCAACAATGTTTTCTAAAGTCATCTGCAACAAATTCTTCAATTGTCGTTATTGTTTGGGAAAGAGTTATTATGTATTTCAATCCAAAAGAGATACATCAGTTTCGTGACCTACCACATAGAGACTGTATATACCCAGAACAATTGATGTTTCCAGAATGAATTATGCTTTCAATAGCTATTTTAATTGCATATCAAACAACAATACAAAAAATATATTGTTTCAAAGACACTTATAATACCTCCATGCAAACAAAGGTTTCCAGCATTCTGTAAGCGAATCAAATGACTTGTACAATACCTTATCAGTAAAACTAAATATTTCTTTGAATAAGAATAATCTTAAAAAGAGAGACTGCCAGATTACCTTTTCCAATATTCTCCGCTTGGTTTAACAAATCAGTTGCATTGATTGCATTCTGCACGTCTGTTACTGTTGTAAGAGCAGTTTCTGAAATGGGATTGAGTGAATAACAATAAAGTATCAAAGTGAGAAAAATAGCACTACCCTACACAATCTTAGAGGCATTTACATGTTTGCTGAGGATAACTTTGAAAATGACTTATCTCTTCTGAGCACTCTCTCATTCTCCAAACAACAGTCCAATCCTATTGAAAGAATTTCAAAGGTTCAATGCAAGACTCTTACTATAGTCCTGCACTAAATCCTCAACTAAGTAATATTTACAGTTCTATTCCCTTATAAGGTATTTTAAGAATGCACCAATTTGTAAGCATCAGCAGGCAGCAAAAGAGAAGAAAAAAGCAAACAAAAAGCGTTTCCTTAATAAACTTTACAGTTAGACTGTATATTACATAATTAACTGTAATCGCAATGTATTAACACAGCATAGGATCAAATTCACTTGTCAGACTGTATATAATGTCAGAGTCATAGCTAAGTACTTGTGAATCTAAGGACTGCTTTATTTGAACTGAAAAATTGGTGTTACTATCTTAAACCCCATTCAACTTTTCTTAAACCGCTACAGCAGGTGATTTACTGAACAGATGATAGCAAGGGTTTTCAGTGGCCTACATTAAATATGTTGGATGCGTCAATCGGTTAAGTAGATGAAAACATTTTGTTCCGGAAGCCAACACATAACCTTGGTGCGATACAATTGAAACCACTTCACTACTATCCTTTGAGTAACTGTCCCCCGTCTGCTGCAAATTAATTTTGAAATTATTGTTGGAAAACAAAAGAAATTGCTCAAATTAGTTTCAATTTTAAACGACGACTGCAAGCCCTTTCAATTTGGGGCAGCTGGTAAATTTGTCAAATTTGGTAAAGAGGTAAGAGATAAAGTTATCGCAGTTTTTGCACACAAAGGTGTCTTATCATGAATTGCCTGCATTTTTATCTTAAGCCTTTCTTCTTATCATTTTTCCATGAAATTCTAAAGTTTGATTTTGTTAGTTTGTTCGAATTTGACCTCCTGTCAACAGTATTTCGTTTATATTGTGTTGCCCATCTCAACAAAGATGGAGGAAGACCCCAAACTTATTTGTCAATAGGGAATGCTGAAGCTGGAAAGAACCAACAGCATTCCTTAAGTTAACCCATTACTAAAGAACATTTTACCACTTTGTTGCAGATGAAAAACATTGTAGGAAAAGGAGAACTTGCTCTTACTGAGCAATTTCTCTTTTTCCAACAATATTTTCTGTCCTATCAGAAGTTTTTTTTTTCTATTTCATCACATTTTGATGTCGTCTGCAAACTCTTTCAAATTGGGACAGACGAAAATTTGTTGTTTGGTAAAGGGTTAACCAGGAGACTACCTCTCATGAAAAGCCATATCTTCCACTAATGGGATTTGTACCCACAAGGAAAGGGGCCATGTGATTTTAAGTTCTGGTTAGGGATTAACCAAATAGCTTGAGGAAAACATTTGCATTCTGGTCGAGATTTTACCAAATAAATGAAGGAAAATTTACCTAGGTCAAAACCAATATAAATGGATGTTATCTGAATCAAGCAAAAGTAAAATATTGTCATGTGACATGTCATTGGATGCATCCAGTTCTTTGTTACTTTGCGATATCATATTTCTCGATATCGAAATAAGAGGGAATGTTGTTTTGAATTTAAACACATTCTTAGCATATGATGTTTAATAAAAAGCTACCCTGTACTCTAACCACTAGGCTATGGAGGTTCCTTGCAAGCAATTTCTCCTTTTCCCACAATGGTTTCTAAAGTCATCTGCAACAAAGTAGTCAAATGTCGTTATTGTTTGGGAAAGGGTTAAGAGAAACTAATGAAATGTGTACCTGTAATAGTCTTCAGGATGCCATTCAGTCCTTCGTCTACAATTTTGGTTCTAGCTTCTACCTTTATTTCCTAAAAAGAATTAATAAAAATGAACATTAATACTCATATTGGAATATCTAATTAGTTCAAATTAAAACTTTTTCTTTATGAAATTTGTGATTGGTCAGATTTAAAGCAACAGCAGACGACAAAAATAACACGACAATAAAACCATTTGTCTGCAAGACAATGGTTAAAAACCATTGTGGTTAAAAACCATTGTGACAAAATAATAAATCGCTTTGTCATGAAAAAATAATGCAAGTTGGAATAGGTTTCTATTTCTCATAATTTCTTTTCAATAGTATAAAGAGTATATATTTCATAATTTACAACTGTCCTTAAGTTCTTGATGAGGGCATTGATATGTCACGTTAACTGATAAAACATTCAGGAAGAAAAGTCAAAAGTGAATTATACAATTCATATGACAGTACTAAACCCTTCAATCAATGAAATTTTATTTTGATGCATGTGTTGCCGCCCATAACGGTGTGAGAAAAGATATATTGCTCAAATGAAGAAAGGAAACTTTGATAATGATGAACAGATACCCAATGTCATTTGTTTTCAATTTGTGTCTTTAGCAATATCATTTGTATTTTCTTCATATGGGATTTCGTATCACAATCAAACTGAAAGCATCACCAAGATAGAATTTTAGAGTATTAAAAAAACACCTTCCTATTTGATAGAAAACATTATAACAGAAGGGAAATATGATGGCTAGGATTTTCTTTTTTCGCTTGGTTCATTTCATCAAAGGTTTTAAAACATCCCAATGCAATATACCGGTACTGAAAACAAGGACAATTTATCTATCTATTTTTCTGGGTTCTAACATCCTGTCAACATTATTTCAGTTATGGTGCTATGCCTAGCTCATATTGATGTAGGAAGACACCAAACCTGACCGCCCTGATGGGCTTATCAAGCCAGGTAGAACCATTGGCATTCTGTAAGTCACTGTGAGACAAACTCTCATGAAAATCCAAATACCGTTACATGGTATTAGAACCCACATGGAGAGAGGCTGTGTGATTTCAAGCTCTGTAAACTAACCACAAGGCCACGGAGGTCCCTGAAAACATGGATACTAATTCAACAGAGGTTCCCTGTTTGGTTGCTTAACCCTTTCCCGACCAATAAAGACATGTGGCCACTTTGTTTGGACGACTTTAGAAAACATTGTGGGAAAAGAAGAAATTGCTCGTAAAGAGCAATTTCTCCTTTTCCCGCAATGTTTTTTGCCTTATCAGAAGAATATATTCCAATTTCATCACATTTTGAAATGGCGTCTGCAAACTCTTTCAATTTTGGACAGTCGAAAATTTGTTGTTTGGGAAAGGGTTAAGGGGTATGGATATCTTACATTGAGGGTTGTGTTCACAAAGGTCTGCATGTGGCCAAGGCTTTTGTCCATACCCCCGAGTAACCCATCATTGTCTTCATTCTTCAGGGATTGGTGTAAGAGCTCCGCCCCCAAAAATGTAACAATTGCACCGGCCCTGTCAAGGAAAATGATGACAGTTTAAAGAGAGCAAGATCTGACAACACTGCCTGATATTAATGATGAATCATTGACATATTCCTCAAATTCATACTTATATAACAAATCCCTCAATATAAGTACCACAGCAGCAGAAATGATCAAAGAAAACATTGTTAATTATGTAAAAATTACTTATTCCAAGCAATTTTCTTAAATAGAAGTTTTTTACCAATTATCGCAAAAAAAGAAGTTATCAATCATACTTCTCAGTCGTTCTGCATTTTTGTCTTCAACATAGAACTGTCACAAAGACCTGTAGGAAGAATTGTGTAAAATGAACCAAATCATTAACCCTTTTTCTTAAATTAGATTTTGTGTTGTGTTGAAAAAAAAAACCCAAAAAACTCCAAAGCATTTCCCTTATTCCTTATGCAATCAGGTTAGATCCAGGCCAGCATTGTAAGGATTAAGATATTTGGTAGGAACATGTGACACAAGAAAAAATTGCTCATTAGGAGCAAGGATTGTTTAGTCTCAGTGGTTTTTAAAATGTTTACATCAGGTGAGTCATAGGGATCTATTATTGTGCATTGCCCTTTGAATGCTGGCGACTTTTCTAAAAATAGATTTTGTGACATCTGCTTTCCAAAACCTTAAATATCTGTTTAATCTTGTTGAGGAAAGATACTCAGAGTAGCAAACTGATCTAACCTGTTTTGCATAAAGCATGGAGTAGGTTCAAGCACTATAAGGGTTAACAATAGTATTCTAATCAATTGTACTTGTTTTAAACTATACCATATCAAAGAAAGCAATTTTAATCACTTATCAGTAAAACTGATGACCTAAGACATGTTTGTTTCTTATCAGCTGTTTGCCCCTTCTTATGATTATTTCAGCCTTACCTTTGAAATGTCGTCTGCAAACTCTTTCAATTTGGGACAATTGAAATTTCGTTGTTTGGGAAAGGGTTAAAGGTTTGCAATACCGATTCCCTCTAATGAGATTTCATTTTTGGTTAAGATTGAAAGAAAGATTTAATACTAACTACATTTTTTTATATCTATAAATATAAAACAAAACACATAATTTCTCTGTGAAAGAGATTTTCAACCCAATGTTAAAACAAGTAATACTTCTTACACCAAGCAATTTTTTCTTTAATTGTTAATTAAAATATAATGCTGCAGAATAATGCATAAATGATTAGAGAAAGGGTTGAAATATAATTCACTGGCTGAGGGTTCAATACAAGACTATGACAAGTCCTCCAGTATTTTCTCAAGGAGTATCTACAGTCATGCATTGAACCCTCAAGGCCATATGTCAATGAATTCAGATAACGTAACTTCCTGCTTCCTGAGTGAATTGAGATTATACCATTTCGTTCGCCATGTATGTGGCAGAATAAAAATTGCTTGAAAAAATGCAATTATTGTTTTGTCACAATGCATTAGTAAATGACATGGGTATAGGAAAAGGCACATCAGTTTCATTGGAAGTGTAACGTTCGTTGAACGTTTATGCAAATAAGGAACCTAATGCATTGTTTGAGAGAACATGCTGGTATATATATAGACAACACAACCGCTCAGTGAACGACAGTGTTTTTCACTGATCGGATGTGTTTGTGTCTTTGAGAGGTTCGTTTGCTTGGTTCGTTACATTGGTGGCAGTGGTGGGATTAAGACTCCTCCTTCTATCGCAGTTGCCTTCCCCATGTGTTTCCCAAGGGCGAAGACTCGGAACGAGTCTTCTCGGAAGTGGGAGTTATGCAATGTTCGTTGAACGTTTATGCAAATAAGGAACCTAAAGCATTGTTTGAGAGAACATGCTGGTATATATATAGACAACACAACCGCTCAGTGAACGAAAGTGTTTTTCACTGATTGGATGTGTTTGTGTCTTTGCTTGGTTCATTTGCTCGGTTCGTTACAGAAGCTTTGAAAAAATATACCTCCATTCTTCGAAAATGTAACAAATGAGGCAATCTAATTAGGAATAAGTTTAGCCCTCCTTTCAGGTTCTTGACCATGGGAAAGATGGCAGCAAACTCACAGCTTAAGAAAAGGAACATTTTCCTTTCTTCATTCCTTGCTTCATAACTTTTATTAACTCACATTATCACGACAATCAAGAGGATTCCAATTAGTACAAGCAAAATATGATTTAATAAATAGGTAATGCAATTCTTCATACAACCAAGATGAATTTTATGAACACATACTGACTCCAACTCATTTATTCATAAGGGATTAAAATTGAGTCAACAGTATTTTGTTTTAGTTGGTATTCCCTGCTCATAATGATGGATGAAAACCCCAAACTGTACTGTCCATAAGGGCTGGTCAAGCCGAATAGAAAAACAAGAGGGCCATGATGGCCCTAGAACCGCTCACCTGAGATATGGTAACCACCTATTTGAAGAACAGTTAGAAACATTGCTTTTAACTTTTAGACAGAGTTTCTTGTGCTTCTATGCATTGACCTCTTTTTTATTCCCATTTTACAAGTTGGACACTGTATGCTTGATGTGGGACATTAAAATGGTACATAATTCTTACAATGCGGAAACTGAATATTTTACTTTTACAGATTGTATGTACAAAGATCAGCCCGCACTTTTGTCCAGTATGATCTTTTGTTGCCATTTTGTGGTAATCATTTTGGCATATTTGGACATCCAAATTGATATTGATGTATTTTGTTAAAAATCCTACCATACAAGTATATAGTGGAAATGCAAACAGGTTCAAATTTCAACGCACCATGGTGGCCATGTTTTTTTAGATATAAAAATTCATGTTTTTATGAAATATGTTTATTAATTAAGTTATAAATTTTACCATACATGTATATAGTGAAATAAAAAAACACATTCAAAGTTCAACGCACCCTGGCGGCCATGTTTTTCGAGATATCTAATTTCTTTTAACAAACTTTATAGAATGGCCCCCAAAGAACATTCCTGTGAAATCATTTTGAAACCTGACCACTGGTTTTTGACAAGAAGATTTTTTTCATTGTCTTTACCAAATATGGGCATAGCAACCATTCTGGTCAAATGTCTGATCATTTTGAGAAATTTATTTCCTCCGACTAAAAATGCTTCATATGACATCTCATTGAAATTGGCCCTGAGATGAAGGAAAAAGAGATGGTTTTTAAGTTATGAATTTTACCATACATGTATATAGTGAAAACAAAAATGCGTTCAAAGTTCAACTTACCCTGGCTGCCATGTTTTTTGAGATATCAAAATTCCTTGAACAACTTTATAAAGGAGGCCCCCAAAGAACATTCCTGTGAAATTATTTTGAAATCTGTCCAGTGGTTTGTGACAAGAAGATTTTTTTAAGGGTTTTACCAAATATGGGCATGGCAGCCATTTTGGTCACATGATTAATTTCTTTTTGACAAATCTTTCTCACCTCCAACTAGGGTTGCTTCACATGATATCTCATTGAAATTGGCCCAGAGGTTTGGAAAAAAAAAGATGTTTGTAAAGTTATAAATTTTAGCATACATGTATATAGTGAAAACAAAAACGCGTTCAAAGTTCAACGCAGCCTGGTGGCCATGTTTTTCGAGATATCAAAATTCTTTGAACAACTTTTAAAAAGAGGCACCCAAAGAACATTCCTTAACTCTCGCTACCATAGTTACTAAATGGCAAGAGACCAGACTGAGACACTGCCATCATCTCCTTTTGGCACCTAAGGTACAGAGATTTTGGAAAAGAAGTCAGTTTTGTGAGAAATATGGTAGAAAAAGAGTTGATAAGATATAACTGAATCTATTTTTTCTACATGTGTCAGAAGCTTGAAGCCTAAAGCTTGTTAAATTCACTCTCAATGACTGCTTCCTGGAGACTTAACCAGTACACAAGCTGATTTCTGGGTAAGTTTTGGCAATTTTCACTTCACCTAATGGGGAGGAACTTGGGACCCTCATTACAACAGGTCAAGGCTCCACCTTTGCACCATTGTCGACCACTATATGACAAAGAGTAAATGAATTTAGACAACAAAAGACTCCCATAATCCCCTCCTTATGACGACCTCGGTATGATTTATTTTAACCTGCCATGCTTGGAAAATGAACGATGAATCAAATTCATACATAACTTTGACAATTTCGTCAGTATTGTCAGTCATGACTATGTTATCTTTGTTCAAAATGTGTATTATAGAATTCGCCTCGATACGATCTTTTTTATACCGAAAACACACTGTTGATGTCTTTTACTTCGAGGGCATGACCCTATGTACTTTATTGCTTCATTATATCAAAAAAACCTTTCCTGGGTGAGCTGTTAGGGACCATGTTGCGAACCAACAAGGAAAAAAATAAGGTTACAAACTGGTTTGAGTACGATTCAAGCAACTTCTGTCAGTTTTTTACATATAAATATATTTTGCCATTACTTTTTTGTAATGATTGGGCCAAAGAAGTCAGACTTCTACAATTGTAAAATTCTGTATTCAGATTTTGATTAAAAATTTATAATGAAAAAGATATAATCCTTCCAGATCTGGTAGTATTTTTTCTGTGATAGCAGAGAGCTCCTAAACCAAATGAAAAGGGAGATCACTGCAAAGGAGAATGGGTACTCACAACATGAGTGTGGTGAAGATGAGTAGAAGTGTGGTGTAGGTAACTCTCTTGCATTTTGCGTATTTCGGGTCGTTCTGCTCCCGAGTGCCTCCGCATTTGTGACAACAGCAATGGCAGCAACAATAAATGCATCCCACTATTGGCATGAACAGAAGGAACAGCAAACCAAAAATAATGCATGCTGCGATACCTCCAAATGTCTTCGCTAACTGCAATGGAGAGATGAGTACAACATACATTGAAATTCATAAATATGACAAAGCCTAGTCCTTGATAACGTGGTCAAATTTGTTAGCATAACAACATACGATAAATAATTTTGTTTTAACCCTATCCAAAACAATAACGATATTCGACCACTTTGGTGCAGACGACTTTAAAAAACATTGTGGGAAAAGGAGAAATTGCTTGTAACAAGCAATTTTTCCTTTTCCTGCAATGATTTCTACCTTATCAGAAGATGATTTTCCAATTTTAACACATTTTGAATTGTCGTCTGCAAACTCTTTCAATTTGGGCCAGTCAAAAATTTATTGTTTGGGAAAGGGTTAAGCATTGTTATCATCTTACTATTAAGAGTTTGATTTTACTGTAGCCAATATGATATTAAACAACAATAGTTCTTGTCCATTTGATTTCCACAATGAAATGTGACTAAATTATTACAAAAAATAACCTGCTCATCTGAATTACTCTAATCCAGGGTTCCATGCAATACTTTAGTAAGTGCTTCATGTTTATGAAGCACTTACTATGGTCTTGCATTGAACCCTCGAAATAACATTTTAATGCATTTTGTCATATTTCAAAATGCTCATTTGTTAAAGCTTAGATGTTGGCTATTTCAAATTTGTAAATAAGATGGCTTGTCAGGCACCTTTAAATATTTTATCGATTAAAGAAGCCATCAGTAAATCCTCATTCTTAGATTCTACTCATAAGCATTAACTCCATGAGACAATTCCTGAATCAATACCTGGAATTCTTCATTCAGTGAAGACATTAAAGTGTTGTTCAGTGAAATACTAATCTTAAATAGACCTTTGCAATGCTGAACATCCGTTTATTATTTGTTATAGCTTGTTTGTTATTGAATGCTGTTTCATTCATTTTTTATTCTTATCAAAGTGTCCCCCTTGGTTTTTTTCAAATCAAACCAGGCTTTTTGTGTTGTTTACCATTTTTGTAACCCAGAATGCCATAGAGGAAGCAATTAACTCATTACCAAACAATAACGACATTTGACCAGTTTGTTGCAGACGACTCTGGAAAAAATTGTGGGAAAAGGAGAAATTGCTCTTAATGAGTAGGTTCTCCTTTTCCCACAATGTTTATTGCCCTTCCAATTTCCTCACACTTATAAATGTCACCTGCAAACTATTTTATTTGAGAGTGTCGAAAACCTGGCGTTTGGTAAAGGGTTAATGCATTTTTTTCATGACCTTGCCCCTGTATCAAGCCTTTGACATCCCCCATACAAAGTGGACATACATACCATCAATCTTGTTTTAAGCTACCACTCTTAACCCTTTCCCAAACAACAAATTTTCGACTGTCCCAAATTCGAAGAGTCTGCAGACGACATTTCGAAATGTGATGAAATTGTAAAATATTCTTCTAATTGGGCAGAAAACATTGTTGGAAAAGGATAATTTGCTCATTCCACAATGTTTACTAAAGTGGTCTGCAACAAAGTGGTCAAATGTCGTTAATGTTTGGGAAAGGGTTAAACAGCTTGTGAAATGTTGTGTATGCTAGCGCTATCTTACTACAAGTCATTCAGATAGCTATGACTGGAGCTTTCTCAATGACTTGCATCAACATTGTAAAGCCTTTAGTTTTCTTGCACATTACGATTTATTCTTCCTCAAACATAGTTGCTTAACCCTTTCCAAAACAACACATTTATGACTGTCCGAAATTGAAAGAGTCTGCAGACAACATTTCAAAATGTGATGAAATTGAAAAATAATCTTTTTATTAGGCACAAAACATTGTGGGAAAAGGATAAATTGCTCATAATGAGCAATTTCTCCTTTTTCCCCAATGTTTTCTAAAGTCGTCTGCAACAAAGTGGTCAAAATTAATGTTTTATTGTTTGGGAAAGGGTTAAACAGTTTGTGAAATGTTGTGTATTCTAGCACTATCTTACTACAAGTCATTCAAATAGCTACGACTGGAGCTTTCTCAATGACTGGCCATCAACATCGAATAGCCTTTAGTTTTCTTGCACATTACGATTCTGTCTTCCTCAAACATAGTTGCTTAACCCTTTCCCAAACAACACATATCCCGCCGTCCCAAATTGAAAGAGTTTGCAGACGACATTTCAAAATGTGATGAAATTGAAAAATAATCTTCTGATAGGGCACAAAACATTGTGGGAAAAGGATAAATTGCTCATCATGAGCAATTTCTCCTTTTCCCACAATGTTTCCTAAAGTCGTCTGCAACATAGTGGCCAAATGAGGTTATTGTTTGGGAAAGGGTTAAAACAAGATTGCTTGTATCACAATCCTATGCAATTCCTACACAGTAAATACTTCATACTTACAGACTGCCAGTCCTCACTCAGTCGACTGTAGTCATCATCTTTTGTAATGGTGATAAGGTCTTGAACACCTGGAAGAGTTGTAAAATAATTTTTTTTTTCAATGCTTTTTTTATTCATTTGTGTATTTATGTACATGCAGAAGATGATACTAGATAAATATTCTGTGACAAACAGAAGACACATAGCTTGTATTAACCCTTATAGTGCTGGAACCGACTTAATCCTTATGCAAACAGGTTGGATCCAGGCCAGCGGCCAAGAAAATTGGTGGCTTGCATGTGATCTAACATGTTTGCTTCTCTGAGAATCTCTCCACAACAAAATTAAGCAGATATTTAAGGTTTTAGAAAGCAGAAAACACAAAAATCTATTTCTAGAATATTAGCCAACATTCTAAGGGTTAAGTAATTTCTCCATTGATCACAATAATTTCATACAAATGTTATTCAGGAAATGTTATTTCTCCTGCTTTGAAATGAATTATTGTATAGTCGACAGTGGCTTTTGATTTGGACAAGTTTCAAATTGCAATAAAAGAGATTGGGTTAACAAAACTATTACATGTTTAAAATCACATCATATCAACCTTATTTCTTTTATGTTGCAATGCTCGACTCTTTACCCTTTCACCGCTGTAGTCCACTTAAGTCAACAGTGTATTTGACCGCCGTAGGCGACTTTAGACGACACAAACCTGCGTTAAGTAACAACTCTTATAAGCAGCCAACCTGTCTTAGACAACCACTTCAAAAAGTCCCATTGTTAGATTTATAGTGTACATCAATTTGTGTTAAGCAGCCAACCTGTCTTTAACAGCCAATTACTCATTTAAATAGGCTGACCTCTTAACACAAGTTTGACTGTAAAGCATACTACTTTTTTCCTAGAAAGCGCTAACTATATTTGGCGCTGAGATGAACTTTTTGCTACATATTTGGCGGCGAAAGGGTTAATGATGGAGGAAAACTCCATACTCAACCATAAGGGTCTGGAGTTATCCTAGTGTCAGTACAATATATACTATATAAAGTATAATTGATGGTTCAGTGCTAGGCTATAGTAAGTGCTTCATAAACATGAAGCACTTACAATAGTATTGCACTTAACCCTCGATATATTATAGTACTGATCCTAGGATAATCACAGACCCCTATGTACTCAACTTCCCAAGAGAGCTGGTCAAGCTCCATAGAGCCCATTCGGAACACCTCGGCCATTTCTAAAATAACCTCGGAGGTAATGGGGAGCCATTTTTGAAAGTAGGTCAGCGACGAAGGGCCAATCGTATCTACTCGGTAATCCCCGTAACAAGCCGGGGATTGCCGAAAAGAGCCGATTGACAAAATATGAAACAAAGATGTGTTGATATGATCATCTTTAATGAAAAGGGTAAACAAACTATTCAATTGTGATATATAACCAATTTTTGTGCATCAAAATACATATTTAGTGCCTATGTGCATTTTGCGTTATCCGCCGGAAATAAGGCGAATTACCCCAGGATTTCTGGTGTATTCATGTACTGCCTACGAGGTATATCTACCGACTTGTGACGGGGATTGCCGAGTAGATACGATTGCATAGAGCCATTTGTCAGCATTGCTAAGTCAGGCAGGAGACTGACCCTCATGACAATGAATGAATGACTGGTGTTTTAAGGTGCATCGACGGCTAAGGTCATTTAGCACACATTATGATGATGTTGATGAATGTATATATTAAAATTATTAACATGTTAAAATGTATTTGTTTAAAGAAAATAAATAGATCTAAGAATTTGTAAAGACTGAATGATAATAGATAGAAAATTTGTAAAAAATAATGATTATGTTGGTACATTTGGTTGGAAAGGGCCAAAAAGGTGACAAACATTACCAAAAGCTGTTTCTATAACCACATTACTTTGTAAAAACAGGGCAAAATATCATTATGCACCTGAAGATTATTTAGGTAACCTTTTTCACAAAAGGAGATAATGCTTGACTTTTGTCTCATTAATTTATACCTGACATCACACAAAAGTGTTATTTTTTCAAAACCCTGCTTTTGCTCAGGCGGGCAAAATTTGGGGAAAGGGCACTTTAAATATCCTTAGTTTTATGTCCATTTGGTATTAGCCAATTCAGGCTACTCATAGGACAGGACCTTGGGTTAAAGTCTCATCCGCAGGACTGGTGAGGTGGGAAAAACAAGGAAGTATTTCTGAAATTTTCAACGGCAAAACCTGAGGTCGAACCTGGGAACCCTGGACTTGTAGTAAAGTGCTTTACCACTCGGCCACATGATCAACAATATTTTGTACAGGAGGGAATACATACAGAAAGCTCCTGATTGAGCCTGATTGAGCTTGCTGTATGTCTTGCCTACTGTGATAAAGCTATCTACTGTATGGCCTTTAAGATCAGAATTAATGGCATTTATGTTGGCTGTTGAAGACAGGTTTTACTATATGTAAATTTGAAAGGGATCAACTTTGAAAGTGTTAGCAGCCAACAAATAGATATTTATCAAGCTAAAAACATGCACATTTTCTTTGTAAAATTGAGTAGAAACGACTGTCACATGAAGAGAAATTACTCATAAAAAGCTCAAGCCAAAATTCCCAAGCCACAATGGCTTCAAGAGTAGTCTGCTACATGCGCCTTGGACAAGACACGTTTCTAAGCCTAGTACTGGAAGGTCATCCAGGGAACTTGTACTAAATACACTCAAGATCGAGTCCACTACATTAACCCTTTTCCAAACGCCAAAATTTCGACTGTCCCAAATTGAAAGAGCTTGCAGATGACATTTCAATATGTGATAAAATTGGAAACTGATCTTCTGATAGAGTAGAAAACATGGTGGGAAAAGGAGAAATTCTCATGAGCAATTTCTCCTTTTCACACAGTGTTTTCCAAAGTCGTCTGCAACAAAGTGGTCAAATTTCGTTACTGTTTGGTAATGGGATAAACAAAAACAAAAGTTTATGGTGTTAGGGAGTTAGGGAGAGCCCTTTTTTTCCTTTCAAGGCTCATACTTGTAGAGAGTACTAAAGTATACAAAATATTCTCTCAGATATTGGGTACAAATCATAATGACAACATCAGGAAAAGCTTGTAACAAACAATTTCTCTTGTTGTTACAATGATTGCTTTATTATTCATCTGCTGCAGGCATAACAAAATGACTAAAACAAGAAGAAATTGGTTCAATGATAAGTAGCTATTGTTTACTGTGGGAAATCTAACCATTTCCTTCATATATAGACATTTAAACTTATCTACAGCAGACGGCTCTAAAAATGACGGTCACAAAAAGAAAATTTCCCCTATCTCAAACGATTTTACTTGTAGCCATATCCAAATTTGGTAAAATGTAGGTGGTCAAATAATCAGCAGACAACAAAATATAAGGGCAAAAAATAATAAGTTCTTTGAAATATTTAACTAGAAAATACTCTGGAGGAGTAATCTTTCCTTAACTGACAATGGTTTCTAACCAAAAATCATTGTACATGTAATGATATCTCTCAAACATCCACAATGCTACCTGTTGTTGCTTTCTAATTTGCTAAATCACAAATGTTGGCATCAACAAATGTGTGACTTGTATTGATTAACCCATTACCAAACAATAACAACATTTAACCACTCTGTGACAGACGTCTGAGGAAAACACTGTGAGAAAAGGAGACATTGCTCGTAACGAGCAATATCTCCTTTTCCCACAATGTTTTCTACCCTATCAGAAGAATACTTTCCAATTTCATCACATTTTGAAATGTCGTCTGCAAACTCTTTCAATTTGGGACAGTCGAAAAGTTGGCTTTTGGTAAAGGGTTAAGTAAGCTTTTCATCTTCATTAAATATTACATATCCTCATCCCAATCGGAACTACTCGGGTATTTCCGTGAGCTGTGAAATACACCTCGGATATAAGTGTAGGGTTACAATTTTTCGGATAAATCGGCATCCGCCAATTAACATATTTTCTAAGCGTGCATGTTAAGTAATTCAATGTGTATGGAAGTTTTGGACATCCTTTTTAATCATTTTTTATCAGTAACTCATACCAAATGGCGAAATTGTTCTTTTGACATGTATAGTTGTTTCCTCAATCAAATTTAACGGCTTTTCCGATTTCACATATAAGATCTACTTTTAAACACGAAAGTGAAGTGACATCAATCCGCTGGGAACCAATATGGCGTCATCCCTATTATTTCAGAGGTGTTTTCATTTGATAAACCCGACGTGTTCAGATTGATCCTCATCCTACATCCGAATCATAAGGTTAAGTGTAAACCAGACTGCCACACCCATCTGTTCAACTTTTCTCTATATAGATCTATTTACAAAACCCATTTCCCCATCATCAATTTTGCGTCTGGATGAAATTGAAAACATCAGCAGACCACAAACATTTTCTTTGTGTTTTCTTTCGTGAAATCGAAGTCAAAGTCAGTTAATGTGCTTCCCTTATTTCAATCAATTTTACTGATACCCATATCCCAATTTGGTAAGTTCTAAGTGGTCAAATAATCAGCAGACGACAATAGAAAAGGGCAAAATAAACCATTTCTTTGAAATATTGAACTAGAAAATATTGCGACAAAAGGAGAAACTGTTTGATTAGAAAAATATCTCCCAAAATTTGTTATTCTATTAGAACAATTTCTACTTTTCTTACAGTATTTTCTGGCTGTAAACACCTCAAATTTGGTAATCAAGAAAGCAAAGATTCATGAGCTTTTCCAGATGATGATGTTTGAAAGCACTTTGACAAAAGGAGGACTTTCTCATAATCATTTGAATGAATTCAAGCTTTAATTATCTGCCAGTTGATGACTTGTTTCTCATGGCCCCTCTACTTGTGGGTTCAAATACCGGTGAGGGATATGGATTTTATCCTATGACTTACAGGATGCCGATAGTTCTACCCGGCCCTTATGGGCAGTTGAGTATGGGTCTTCCTCCTTCGTTAAGAGTTGGGCATGTTCTCATTTCTAATTTTGTCCTTCAGGTATACTCATTTTATCACATCTAATGATGTTTGAAACCCCTGTATCTAAAGAAGACATTGATTTTGACAAATCTTTGGATCAATTGCTAAAGGGTTTACTACATATGGTTTATTGACTATTATTGTCTTTTTCTTGCAAAACATTCTTTCGATGTTAGATGTCTGATGCTTACAGCCATAAAATGATGGTAAGAAAATGAGAAAATAAACAGATCCTCTATTTCCAACTACATGTATATTGTCTCTCTTGATCATTTTCATCAAAAGTGTTGTTTGTTAAACCTTCAAGTTAGAAACAACAGAAAGTGTGAAATTTCATAGGGGGCATTATTTAGCAGTAACATTTCAAAGCTGTCACTTTAGAATGTCAAAGAAAAGTGACAACCATAAAAAAGGTAATCTCTCACCATCCTGACATTTCATCATTTACAATGATAAAGTTTACATCTATCATTAAACTAACCACATTATTCATTTCAATACATCATATGCTGAATAGTATATTTTCATTTGCCAGTCTTGTGCTTGTGTGACAATTAACACCATTTTCATTTTAAAGTTTGCCCATTACATGATTGCAACTGTGTAATAAACTTCTTCAAGCAATTTCTCATCTTCAATCGTATCTACTCGGCAATCCCCGTAACAAGTCGGTAGATATACCTCGTAGGCAGTACATGAATACACAAGGAATCCTGGGGTAATTCGCCTTATTTCCGGCGGATAACGCAAAATGCAAACAGGCCCTAAATATGTATTTGAGTACACACAAATTGGTTATATATCACAATTGAATGGGCTTTTCACACTTTTCATTAAAGATGATCATATCAACACATCTTTGTTTCATATTTTGTCAATCGGCTCTTTTCGGCAACCCCCGGCTTGTTACGGGGATTGCCGAGTAGATACGATTGGCCCTTCGTTGCTGACCTACTTTCAAAAATGGCTCCCCATCACCTCCGAGGTTATTTTAAGAAATGGTCGAGGTGTTCCGAATGTCTCATCTTATCACAACTGTTTCTCATGTGTTCAGCTGAAAGTGAATTAAAGATGAGCATGTGTGAAGACAAATTGTTCTGTTAGCCATTAACAATAACACTCTGTCTATTTTGTTTAATTGTGGTTTGCTTTATTTGATAAAATGACCAAATAAGGTATTACTACTAATAATAGAAAGATGCATTACAAAGTAGATTAATTAAAACTTGGGAGAAAAAAATATCATTTTGTAAAGACAAAATACAAGCCTGTCATAACTAAAGGAGCATTATGTTTGGCCTGTTTGGCCAATCATTTTTCTTCCTTATTTTCCTTTTTGCTGTAAATGGCTTCTTGTGTAATCTCCCAGTACAAGGCAATGAAATAATGTCTTACCAAAGGACACACAAGGATATTCATTAGTACTATATTTAGCTGCTATTCAGTAAGTCAATTCCCAAACCTTTATGCAGTAGCCTACCTGATAAAGAAGCTATTTCAGGACAAGGCACCTTGGTAGTGATTTACTCAAAGCACCCTATGCTAAAAAGTTGCCTAAGTTTAAACAACACTCCCTCTCATTTCATTATTAAGAGCAGCAATATTGTAAAATAACATCTTATTATACTTTACAAGAATGTTTACGAAACTTTCAATATCTGCTTAATATTGATGAGGAATGATACACAGAGTATAAAACGGGTAAGATCACAGGCAAGCCGCCAATTTATTTTCAATATCTGCTTAATTTTGATGAGGAATGATACTCAGAGTATCAAACAGGTTAGATCACAGGCAAGCCGCCAATTTACTTTCAATATCTGCTTAATTTTGATGAGGAATGATACTCAGAGTATCAAACAGGTTAGATCACAGGCAAGCCGCCAATTTACTTGGCGGCTGGCCTAGATCTAACCTGTTTGCATAAGCATGAGGTTAGTTCCAGCACTATAATGGCTAATTACACTATCGAAACCCCACACAGCAGTGGATATGCGAATTTGATCATCACTAAAAGAAATCGCTTCTGATCATTCAAACAATCACACAGCTGAGAGAATAATTAATCAAGTAATGGCTTGAATTACTGAAATGGAATTCTGAAAATCAGGAGGCATTGTTATGCACAGTTCATTTAAAACCCATAAAAATTACCTCCAATGTATTTTTCTTTTTAACTCTACCAAACAATAACGGGACTTAACCACTTTGTTGCAGACGACTCTGGAAAACATTGTGGCAAAAGAATAAATTGCTTGTGACATGTAATTTTTCCTTTTCCCACAATGTTTTCTGTCCTACAAGAAGATTATTTTCAATTTCATCACATTTAGAAAAGTCATCTGCAAACTCTTTCAATTTGGGACAGTCCGAAATCTGTCATTTGGTAACGGGTTAAAAACTCATAAAATCAACTTCACCTATTTCTTATATAAAATTGTGCTCTAGAGTAATATATTACCAACTCAATTTGAACGGTTTGTTACGAGAAGACTGTCTAAGTATTGAAAGATATTACTCTTAGAATAATAGAGAAAATGACAAATTCTTCTAGGTTTTTTTGACATAAATTATATTATAGTAACAATTAGTCTATTCATTTTCAAAGTTAGATGTAAAACTTATCTATATTTCAATTAGTTGATTTTAGCTTGTACACATTTCATATATTGTGGGAGAGGGTGAACTGTTTATCATAGTATACCTTTAGGTTGATCAAAAACGTATTACAAATAAATCAAGGAATTTTACCCGTCTGCAGCAGACGACTTCTAGAAGAAAGGCTTCTAGAAGAAAGGGGAAAAGAGGGGGAAAAACCCATTTCATCCTTGACAACCATATTTTCAACCAAACCAAAGCAATATCTCTCTATCTTATCACACAACCGATTGTCTTCTGCTAACTTTTTGGATATCCGACAAAATAAGTATGTCAATTAGTAGAAAGATAATTGACGAGATATGCATTATCTTGAAGGGAGATCTTACACCAGACTACATGCACCTGATAGTATCTTTATCAACTACCTCATATGAAAGTCTCTGACAGACCCTTATTGAAGGCAAACCGCAAGAAAAGCATAGACAAGCAATTTCTTCTTGACATTTGGTAGAAAGCATTGTGAGAAAAGGATAAATTGCCCATTTCCTCTCTACATATTTAGATTTTCTGCAGTCAATTTCTTGCAGACAGGGACAAGGAGTCACACAAAATGTCAAACCGAAGTTTAAGTATGTAATGATAACAATTCAACTTCAATATTGAAAGCCTTCCTGATTTTCAAAACCATGTAACATATAGCAAAATAAGAATTAGAGATACATGTGTCCAAACAGGGTATGCAGCTGACGTTCTTCTTGAGAAGAAAAAAACGAAAAGAGTTTCTGGGAACATAAATGTGTTATCAATATACTGTACATGATTCTAAATCATTGACTGCTTTTCCAAAATCAGACATTTCGTTGGGACAGCTTTATTCTTTCTCTAAATACATCTTATTCTTTGTGTTTGCTCCAGCCAGTTTTTGAAATTCAAGTAGTCAAGTAGAAAATGAGTATCAGTATTTTCTCTTTTACCAACAATGCTTTCTTTCCTTTAGGATGAACATCTTTCAAACTTATAACTAAAGGATCATTCAAATTCTACATGGACAATAAATTTGAAACCCACTAAACTCACTTCTTTCAGACAAATATAACATGCATTTACATGAAACATATGAGTCCTTCAGCTGACATCTGCAATCAAGAAGATAAAAAGGTGAAGATTTTTTTATTTTTGAATATTTTAGTAATTACTGTCTTGAAACTATTTGTATGTCTCTATTTAACAGAAAAGAAAAACATTTTAATTCAACTGAAGCATATACAGCTCATGGTTGACAAAGAATATAACAATAAATTCACCTTCACATACACTTCTATTTAACAGATGAGGTATATATTTCAACAAATCTTTAATCTTACAGTTCGATTTCTACAAAACGACACTTATACTAGATGTAGTAACCTTTTAGCAAAGCTTCTTATTATCAGTATCGGTGGATCAAATTCCATCAACATCCCTCAAGGTAAGATCAGTATCAGTTACCATGGATAAGGAAGATTTCTACCTGATAAAAATGGATATATATACAAACCTTTACTAAACACTTCCTTGTTAAACCCTTTACTAAACACCAAATTTTTTAATTGTCCCAAATTGAAAGAGTTTGCAGATGACATTTCAAAATGTAATGAAATTGAAAAACAATCTTCTGATAGGGCAGAAAACGTTGAGGGAAAAGGAAGAATTGCTCGTTACGAGCAATATCTCCTTTTAACACAATGTTTTCCAGAGTCGTCTGCAACACACTGGTCAAATGACGTTATTGTTTGGTAATGGGTTAACAATCACTCTGAAGACCTCTTCTGAATTCATTGCAGAAGAGGGAGAAATTGCTCAATTCAAGTAATATCTACCAACCAAACAATGGTTTCAATCCAACAAGAACACTTTAATACGATTTAACTAATGTTATCACAATTCAGTTAAACACAAAGGAAGAAATTGTTGATTGGTATTAAGTAGTTCCTTACCTTCAAACAAACCAAATTAGCAGATACAATGTACATTACCAGTCTATACAAATTATTTGGGAAACGATTGAGACAAAGGAAGAAACTGCTTCTGACAAGTCATTTCTCCTTTTGCCACAATATGGTATCCAACTAACTTCTCAAAGATGTTATTTTCCTTACAATGAATTATTGTCTGCTGCTGCAATGGATTCAGAGTCACAAACTCACATGTGTGTGCTTATTTGAGGGTTCAATGCAAGACTATAGTAAGTGCTTCATAAACATGAGGCACTTACTATAAACTTGCAATGAACCCATATACAGACTTTTTCACCTGCAAATTGTCTGGTCAACAGGTTGGTCATTATCAGACACTTGATAATGGCAAAGAAATGCAACAAGGAACAACAAGATTGTTTCTTTATCAAATCATATTTCATCGTGGTATTATGACAGTGGTTCAGTGGTAGAGCATTGACCTCTGGTACCGAGGGTTCAGTGTTTGATCCCTGCTAGCGGAGAGGTAAAAATATCGGGATCAACCCACAAGTCAGAGCGAGTATTGTTTACATATCCAGGTAGTAGAAACCAAAGTAATTAATCTAAGTTGTTAGAACTAATTTCACAATTGAAGTAAATTACGTAAGTTTAAACTAAATTTCATCATGTTGTACCATTTGACAATGCACCATATCTCAGCCCCCGTGTTATGAGCTAAAAAATTGAGCTTCCTTTTATATCATATATGCATTAGTGAACATTTGTCAGCATATAACTGCAAATCTGTTGAAAACAATGTACAATGGCTATCTACTTCAAACACATAAAATAATGGTCAAAGTTGTATGTGTTGTCCAGTGTTAGTGTTTGACAATAGCTTGCAGCTATAAGATCAAAGAAAGTTATTTACCCATCAATCGTGTAATAAAAGTACTTCTTTAGTATCGTTTAAAGTACTAGCACCCTTTTTTCCTTCATAAATGCTTATTCTAATGCACAGGCAACTTGAGAATAATTTTCTATGAATTTGTATAGAAAACATTGTGACAATTTGAGAAACTGTTACTTAGAGCATTTCTTTTTCCAAAATGATTTCTAGTAAACAGCACATGAAAACAATATCTTTCAAACTTGGTACATTGTAATTGTTACTTTTATCTTATACAAGTCACAAAATTTCATATGAGTAAGGAGGGGTAAATGTTCACGAAAGAATTATGAGGGTTCAAAGCAAGGCTTAAGTAAGTCTATACTCACAAGTATGAAGCACTTATTACAGTCTTGCAGCGAACCCTTTATTTACTGGTCCAATATATGATAAAAGTGTTCAAATAACTTATCTGATGAATATCATACATCCTAAATTGCCTTTCAGGGAAACGTATATATTACCTAGCAACATATTATATGGTGCATATCAAAGAGAAGAGAAGTCTATTTCCATTCAGTCTATGTGTCTCTTTGTATTTAACCCTAATATAGTGCTGGAACTGACTTCATGCCTATGCAAATAGGTTAGATCCAGGCCAGCTGCCAAGGAAATTTGTGGCTGGCCTGTGATCTAACCTCTTTGCTACTCTGACCACCTTTCCTCATCAACGTATTCAAGGTTTTGGAAAGCAGACGACACAAAAATCTATTTCTAGAAAATTATCCAGCATTCTAAGGGTCAATATGTTTTTACCCAATACCATACAGCAATTTGTACCTACCCCAAATCAAACAACAGAAGACAAACAAATTTGAAAGAAGGACAGAAAAAAAGATCATTGTTTAAAAAGAGAACCATTCAATGGTTTACTTATCTGCAACATAAGCATTTTATATCTCCACAACACAGTTATGAGAAAAGATAAGAAGTGTATCAATAATCCAGTTTTCTGTAACTTCTGTAGATCTGTATTCTCATTTCATTCATAGAAGATAATTCATTCTAAAAAGATTAAAATCTCAATCTGTGAGATAGCTCTTTTAAAGTCTGAACTGAAAGAAAGTTGACAACAATAACTTACAGCATGAACAATAGAATTTTCATCAAGTATCAGAGAAGAAGCAAACGCCAATTGAGAAAGCACACCAATTGAGAAAGCACACCAATTGAACGCCAATTGAGAAATCAGGCCAATTGAGAAGGAAGGCCAATTGAGAAAGCAGGCCAATTGAAAAAGCAGGCCAATTGAGAAAGAAGGCCAATTGAGAAACCACGCCAATTGAGAAAGCAGGCCAATTGAGAAAGCGCACCAATTGAGAAAGCACGCCAATTGAAAAAGCACTCTAATTGAGGAAGCGCACCAATTGAGAAAGCACGCCAATTTAGAAAGCGCACCAAATGAGAAAGCACACATATTGAGAAAGTGCGCCAATTGAGAAAGCACACTAATCGAGAAAGCAAGCCACTTGAGAAAGCACGCCAATTGAGAATTAAAGCACGCCACTTGGGAAAGCACACCAATTGAGAAAGCATGCCAATTGGAAAAGCACGCCAATTGAGAAGGAAGGCCAATAGAGAAAGCCTGTACAGAAGGTGTGATGAGTTTGTTGTTAATTTGGGTCATGAATTTTTCATCATTTGATGAATCAACTTTAACACAAGGTTGATTCATCAAATGATGGACAGTTTATTACATTCTATCTTATAAACATACCACAAGTATTTATAATCCAGGTTTGAGAGAACTTGTAGACAACAATTGAAGGACATCCATCTTGCATACATGTACAAAGTGTCCCTTTTCAAGACAAAGACAGCTCTTCTACATCAGCCCTTTTTTTTTTATCCATTATGATAGTTAGTAACGGTTTCAACCATTAGAATGCTGGATTATTTTCTAAAAATAGATTTTTGTGTTATCTGCTTTCTTAAACTTTAAATATCTGCTTAATCAATTTTGTAGAGGAAAGATATTCAGAGTAGCAAACAGGTTAGATCACAGGCCAGCCGCCAATTTACTGGATCTAACCTGTTTGCATAAGAATGAAGTTGGTTCCAGCACTAAAAGGGTTAACAGATGTTCAGCTTTGACTGCAATAATATGTTTGCATGCAGTTCAATGGAGTGTCTGTCAACATTACAGTCTTGCACTGATATGCTGAGCAAACAAATATCATTTGATAGATTGTTTTATATCGCAATGAAAGAATTTTTACTTTTTTTCCAAACAAAAGATTTCTGATCAGCCTGGTTTTATTCATATTTTATATTGTTCCAATTTAACATGATTTTCAGACAACAATTAAGTGGTGAAAACATCTGAATAATATTGTTCATACTAAGAGAGAAGACAGTATTGTTTGAAAAGAAGTAATTGCTCATCATAAGTTATTTCTTTTGTTCCAAAAATAATTCTTATTGTTTTGCAGCTTATCTGTAAGAACCCAGTAATGTATTTCAAATTGTTAAGATTATTGCTGCCATTTAAGCCACTCTTATTTTTGTCAGGTTGTCTGTTGAATTAAAGAATCAACCCTTATAATGCTGGACTGTGTCGTCTGCTATCCAAAACCTTAGATATTTGCTTAATTTTGTAGAGGAACGATATTCAGAGTAGCAAACAGGTTAGATCACAGTCCAGCCACCAATTTACTTGGTCGATGGCCTGGATCAAACCTGTTTGCATAAGCATGAAGTCGGTTCCAGCATTTTAAGGGTTGAATTGTTTGTTTCATGGAGGTAACAGATCACTTTGACAATTACCCAACACCATGGAAAACACTGAAAGAGATACTTTTCCTATGACGGGTACAAGGTGCAAGACAGAAATCAATTAGCCTATTCCTTGTTCTTTGTTGATTGCACAAGGATCTAAAATATTGTCTGCCACAAAACCTTCACATTAGGGAATGATTGATCTTTTTTCAATTTCTTCTTTTCGTTAGCAGCAATTTCTTTTTTTGTCACAGCAATTTTCTTAAGTTTTCTTCAGCAGGGTAGCTTTTCGCTTAACTTCTTACACCAAAGATTTTTGTAAATTCTAAACAACAATCCTTCTTATTTCGATAGTGAAATTATTAAGCAATATTGTGAAATAACATGTCATTGGAATAGTCTCTCCGAAACACTTTTAATGCCGTGCCATGTTACAACATTGTTCTTTTGTTTAATTAAGATGATATCCATCTGTCACAGTTTTGACATACATTTTAAGTCATATAGTAAAACAGTTCCAAGGATACTAAGTGACTTATGAAAAAAAATGAATAGCAACTTAAAACACAACACTATCATGTGACTCAGATTCAAACGATGTGTAACTTGGCAATATTGCTTATCTCGATATTGAAATTAAAATTCAAATCTTGCAACATTGTGATTTGAACATGCGAACATGCGGATAGGTGCTTTAATTGTGTTTTCAAGGTCAGTCTTCGTACTACAAGGCCACAGTGGCCCTAAAAAGAACCTTTACTAACTAGCACATATTCTATTTTCCCCAAAACCCTTTGAATTTAATCCAATATTTTTAAAAGACGTTAATTTGTTTGTTTGTATGGCGTTAATTACTGTATCAACAATTTTTCAGTTATGTAACAGCTTTTCTGGATCCACCAGTGCTAGGCTAGGGCTTGCTAATGATCACTCCCATGAAACCAGAGGTGTCAATGGGGCTGGAACCTGGAACCCCCGAATTCTAAGTCTGCCACCTTAACCACTGGGTCACAGAGGACACTAAAGGCATTGGTATACATGTATTCCTAATTGAATTCTCTCATTAACTTCAGATTTCTTTGACTGATTGTTTCATGAAGCCTTCTACATGTACCAGTAACTTTAAAACGTTAAGCGACTATTGGAATGTTGAACAGAACTAAGTGGTTAATTAGACAATTTTATAACCTAAATGAGATAATTCCCCCATGATAATTTGACAGAGATGTTTAACTCTTTCCCTCAAATATTTTTCCGGCTGTTCAAAATCTAAAGCAACATCAGATGGCAATTTCAAAGTAAGGAATGATGCACATTCTTTGCAATTTTGTTCAAGAACCAATGAGAAAAAAAAAGAAATAACTTGTCAAAAATTATTTCTCTTTTGGTCTCAATAGTTTCTCAATGAGCCGTCTGCTATAGAAACATGAGGGACAGAGATGGCAAAATCAAGTACCCATATTGCCCTTCTTGCCAAAAAGCCTTAACAGACAAGGAAATAGATAATGAAAATTACTTTAAAACTATTAAACAGAAAAGTGAAGAGAAAAATTTAGCATTTTACGGACAAGAAAATCAAAATCAGATATCCCCACCCCTGAAGGAAAGGATAAAGTGACAGATTGAACTATCTTATCAAGTTCAAAGAAAATCTTTCCTCAGTTCTCAACCCAAAGTAAACAATCCCTGGATTTTACAACTGCAGATATCGTTTGTAAAGGAGAAGTCTTGTCAAACTAAGGACCATTGAGCCAAAATATGAGCATAGGATCCCTGAATGTGAAATTGGCCAATATGAAACAGTCTCGTCAGCAAGCTGTTTGGTATGTACAGTGGTAGAGTGTTGGCCCTTTGTAACTAGGATCCAGGTTTGATCCCCAATAGGCGAGGTGAAAATTGCCGAGACTAGTCCATGAATCAACACAAGTGCTGGTTTAGTATCCAGGGGCCCGTTTTACTAAACAACTTATGGAAAATGTTTGCGTAAGTCATAATTAATTAACATTGATAATATCTTCAATGAAAGTACAATATTGCAATGTGACACGTCATTGGAAGCATCTCGGAGAGACGATTCCAATGATGTGTTACTTTGCAATATTGCTTTGCCAAATATTGAAATAAAAGGACTTATTGTTTTAGACTTACGCAAATCTTAAGCGTAAACTGTTTAGTAAAACGGGCCCCAGGAACCAGCCATCCAGAGAGAATTTGATAAGCTTCAAACTTCCATCACAATCAATGTAAAATGAATAAGTTTAAACAACAAAAAGGATTCCAGAACTGTGTTCATAAACTTCATTAACATACATGAACCACAAAATGGCCTTTCACTAACACAAATTTGTGAAGCTTTTTGCCAACTTGTTCATGAACTTCAAGAAAAGGTTCACTAACAATTACATGCTCTTGAAATTCCCTAACAAGTTCTTGAAGTTTATGAGTAAGTTTAAGAACAGCTTTGTGTTCATGAATGACCATTTGTCGTTGATGTCTGTTCAAGAAGTTCATGAACACAGTTCTCCAATTATTTCGCAGGGGACTGATCAATAGTGATCATGATGGTAAGTAAAGTAAGTGCTTGACAGGAGTATTGTGCAGTGATTGATATGAAGTACCAGCAGGAGCATGGATATATCCACTGATTGCTGAAACGACAGTGGTCAAGGGGGTATATGTTCAGTCTCTGGACACAAGGGCCATGGGTTGGAATCCTGTGAGTAGCCAGGTTCACCTTGCAAGGTGTCATTCATCCACAATAGGCTAAATTGCTGGTTATGTATCCATGAAGCAGAAGTAAGTCTATGTGTTAGTACAGATTTCTGGGGACCGTTTTACTAAACAGTTTACGCTTAAGATTTTCGTAAGTCTAAAACAACAATTCCTCTTATTTGAATATTGTGAAGTAACACATCATTGGAATCGTCTCTCCGAGACGTTTCCAATGACGTGTCACATTGCAATATTGTACTTTCATTGAAGATAATATCCATTTGTATCAGTTATGACTTATGCAAATATTTTCCTTAAGTTGTTTAGTAAAACGGTACCCTGGACTCGAAGGCTACTAAGCACCATAATGTCCAAATGTTGGAAAAAGCTTTGTTCACAACCAATTAATGGGACTAGTCTATGTGTAAGATCTTGTTTAACAATTGAAATATAAATGAGTTTAAAATAAACTAAACTGCTGAGATATGACAAATTTCAAGTGGAAATGGCATAGACCAAATCCAACACTGCAGGTCCTAAAACGTGTCAAGGTCATTTGCATCGGGAGCAGGTCAATAGATTCACCCATATGGCAATATTACATTCTGATTGGTCCAAATTGAAGGTAACAGAAGACAGAAAATAATACCATGAAAAGAAATCTTTATCATAATGGGAAGAAACCATTGTGACAAATGGGCAAAATGCTCCTGATGAGCATTTTTCCCATTTTGTCACAGTGGTTTCCAAAGCCTCCAACAGCTGATGTGTCAAGGTGATGTATATCGAGTATTTGTGCAAACCTGGTTGTGGGATGACCCATTACCAAACAGTAACGACCTTTGACCAGTTTGTCGCAGACGATTCTGGAAAACAATTTGTGGGAAAAGCAAAATTTGCTCTTAACGAGCAATAATTCCTTTTCCTACAAGGTTTTCTGCCCTATCAGAGGATTACTTTCCAAATTCATCACATTTTGAAATGTTGTCTGCAAACTCTTTCAATCTGAGACAGTCAAAAATTTGGCGATTGGTAAAGGGTTAAGCAGGCCTGCTGGGGAGGTCAATAACAATATCTGAAGTCATTTGATACATAACAATGTGTAACCTTACAACATCCCCCCCATGTATCACCTGTTGTCTGTACAAAGGAATCTATGGTTTGTTCTTCTTACCTAGTAGATAATCAATAGATACCTTGTAATGCATACCTCAGTCACAAGATCGTTAGAAAATAGCGATCTGTCAGTATGTTCTCTAATGGAATGGAATATTACCGATGTAAAAGCAGATGACTTTTTTAAATAGTTTTGTCAACAATGCAAATTTCCCCATTGAAAAAAATTATATAAGATACTTCAGTCACATATAGTTAGATGGTGCCATTCTGTCAGTATGTTCTCTCATGCAAATGACTTTTGTACAATGTTGCAGTAGACGATTTTTAAGGTAATGTTGTCAACATGCTAATTTCCTCATTACAAGCATTATAAAAGAGACTTCTGTCATATGTAGTTAGAAAATAGCAGGCTATCAGTATGTTTTCTTATGCAATTGATTTTTCACGCAATTGCAGTTCTGATGATCTTTTAAATAATTTTGTCAACATGCAAATTTCCTCATAGGAAGATAAAAGATACTTCAGTTACATCATAGATGATGGCAAGCAGTCAGTATGTTCTCGAATGAAGCTGACTTAAAATGTCTTTGCAGCAAACAAATCTTGAAATAAACTGCTAAACATGCAAATTTCCCGAAAGCAATATAATATAAGATACCATAGAAACCAATCTGAACACATCAGGTTTTTCCAAATAAAAACACCTCTCATATAATATGTCTAAGGTTACAGAATTGCCCAGGTAGGAATGAATTGTAATAGATACTTCAGTCACATGGTATGAATCCCGGACATTTGCCCCGCGGACATTTGCCACCCCGGACATTTGCCCCCTTTTTGGTATAGGGCGGACATTTGCCCCCTCGCCGTAATGTAGAAGGCGGACATTTGCCCCCTCATATTATTTTTTTCACCTGATTGTTTTACGTTATATTTAAAAAGAAATTAAAATGAAAATAATATTTTCATCAGTTTTACTCAATTAGCTCTTCCCTCTTTATCCCCTATAGGTGTTAAAATCGAGACGACGAACCAAAAACACACTGATGGCACTTGGCCAATCATGCTCATCCAACCATGAAACTTAATGAATTGATTTTTTTTAATTTACATATTGATTACATCTTAAATCTTGTAACTGCTTTGTCACTCAAGGCTAACAATAAAAAACAAAGAAGACAAAAGGTATTCCAATTTGTGTCGGTATGACAATCACCATCCCATTTGATTATGAGAGAAATATTTAAACCGAAAATGAAAGGTCAAATCAACTTATGCACGTATACCGCCGTTTCACGGTTCGATGAGCATAATTGACCAAGTGCCATCGGCGTAATAGAGCAAAATTGACATGTTAGTCTGATCAAATTATTATTTCCATTTAAATTCCTGTTTAATCATAACGGAATAAGATCAGGTCAAGCAAGTTGAAAAAATAATTTGAGGGGGCAAATGTCCGCCTTCTACATTGCGGCGAGGGGGCAAATGTCCGCCCTATACCAAAATGTCCGGGGCAAATGTCTGGGAGGGCAAATGTCTGTATGTGGTATATATATAGAGAACATTAGTTTACCTGTCTAAAATGTCAGCTTTTACATGCAAAATCCCTTAATGAAATCAAAAGTTACCTGAACTTCCAAAAAGTGTTGGGAATGGCTGAGTCTTATAATAAAACATGCACTCTCAGTAGAAAATAATTGGAAACGTAGTATTTTTCCTCATAACATGCAACACAATCTAACACTTGTAACAGAAGACTAAGGAAATTTTGCAACAAAACATGAAGATGCTTGAAACATGATTTCTCCTATTGCCTTGATGCTTTCTAATCTAAAACCATAGGGAAAATTCAAAGTGCAGGTTTACTGCAAGACTATAGTAAGTTCTTCACTAACATGAAGACATAAATCTTTTTATTGTTACATATTCTCCTTTAGTCACAATGTTGTTGATGTATCATTACATGTATTAATAACAGTATTCATTGTAACCTTTAAAATCTGGTCTTTTTCGATAATTTGTACAAATGTAAGCTGTTGTAAATTATGTAAAACAAGGAAGAATGACGATTTTCAAAGC
This sequence comes from Cerastoderma edule, assembly GCA_947846245.1. Taxonomy (NCBI): domain Eukaryota; kingdom Metazoa; phylum Mollusca; class Bivalvia; order Cardiida; family Cardiidae; genus Cerastoderma; species Cerastoderma edule. The sequence goes on from OX401406.1 coordinate 16,710,678, forward strand.
CTATTGGGGCTTATCAATTCTCCACTCACCACAATGTTTTCCATTGATGATTCTATTTGTATTTTACGTACAATAATTCAGGTTAGAAAACTTATTGAAAGCCTCTCAAACACAGGGACGATTGGTTTCTTAAGTGCCCCTGGTATTAAGTACATTTAGATATAAACAAAGCATGTCTTTGTTATTCTTAGTCAATCCTTTCCTAACACAAACAACTTTAAACAACTTTGCAGCAGACAACAATTGAAATCATTGTTAAAAAAGGAGATTTTGCTCATGATGATTTCCAAATTTTAGTAATAAGTGATGCTCTAAGGCAGTTCAACTAATTAATGATAACTTGAAATGTCGTCTGCTCAGTAAACCATAGGACAGGAAAACAAAGAGGGGGTTTACTGTATACTATGTTGTACCATATGGCAGTCATTAGAAATTCAATGAGGGCAAATTGATGCTAATTTTTCCCAATATATACACTGATACATGCTAAACCTTTAACTCCATGGAGTGAATTTTTAACCCCTTAACCCTTACAGTGCTGGAACTGACTTTATGCAAACAGATTAGATCCAGGCCAGTCGTCAAGTAAACGTGTTTGCTACTCTGAGTATCTTTCCTCAACAAAATCAAGCAGATATTTAAGGTTTTGGAAACCAGACGACACAAAAATCTATTTCTAGAAAATTACAAGGCACTCTAAGGGTTAATTCCTGTCTCAGGAAGCATTATTACCAATATTGCTGATATGGGAAATGAAAGAGCTCATGTAACCTTAGATGTTTGGGAGGAATGCTTGATTTGAAAATAAAAATGTTTGATTTCGAAAGAGCCTTTATCGACCAAAGATATATACTGTTACATAATAAAAAAGCCCTATGAATGCGTCAACACCCTTTCTCACAATATAAAAAAATCTGAACATCGGCACACTTCCTCCCAATGAGAACAAAATCAAAATTCAAAGAAGTAATATACATCACAACAATTTCAATTAGAAAAAAAGATGTTCCATTTGTAGTACTTAGGATTAGGAAAGCATTGCTTAAAAGGCTTGTCAGAACAATTTCTCATGTTCCTACAATATTTTCAAATAGCTTTTTTAACCAATTACCAAACAGTCGAAAATTCGGCGTTTGGTAAAGGGTTAAAATGTTATCCCTTTGACATACCAAGCCTTTGTTTCAACTGAGTTCTGCAGACAACGATAATGAGCCTTTCCCCTTTTTGTCAAGACAGTTTTTACCCATTATAGTTAAGAAAGCATTAGTTATTTTGTCCCAATGATTTTGATGTCTATTAATTGATAAAATATTTCTTTGGTGATATTTCTTTTGAATTGAATTACCTTTACCAAAGGTGTCTTTACTCAAAATGGGGACAGGGTTAACAAATAACAATTTATGAAAATGAAAAGAGGATTGTCACATTTCCTTTCCTCATATCTATCAGGTTAGTAGTGTCCTGCTTCAAAATAAATCTCTTTGTCTTTTCCTACCATTTCCTGTTGTAATATGTTTCATTGTTGAACAAGCAAAACAAGTCTATAAGGTACTTCACAGTACTTCACAGCAGACAAAGTAAATCTTAACCAAGAAAGAGCTCTACATGGACTTTGATTAACAGATTGGAACACCTTTTTTTTAGCCTAACTATTTGAAATGGGCCCCAAGTGGGTTTAATACATGCTTCAATGATTACAGTTTCAGATGAAGTCAGATATTGAGATGAGGGGAGTAACTTCCTTATTAACTACATGTACTTCATCTTTTCTATATACGGTTAAGTTTTCGAATAATTGCAAGCAAAGGAAACTGTTAGACCGACTGTCTTGAAACCTGTTACACAATTCTACTTGCGTAAGTCATGGACAACAGTGGTAAGTGGTAGGGCATCGGCTGAATGTACTCGGGGTCTCAGGTTCAATTCCTATTAGCAGTGAGATGAATGTTGTCAGAATTAGCCCAGCGCAAGAACTGGTTGAGTATCCAGGTGGTAGTCATTGAGAGAAAATTTAATGAGCTTAATTGAAGCTTCCATCACATGCGATGAAACAAATAAAGTTTAAACTTACTCACTTAATCAACCAAATTTTATAGGAAAAGCACTAATTATACGTATTAGTATTGCCTTCTAATTTTTAAAAGAATGCACAACATAAAGGACTTTGAGAAATACTGCAAACAAAAAGCGCATGTTGTACCTTTTATCTGGACCCTTTCAAAGGATTTTTTTTAACCAATAACCAAACAATAACAACATTTGACCACTTTGTTGCAGACGACTTTGGAAAACATTGTGGGAAAAGGAGAAATTGCTCCTAGCCGGCAATATCTCCTTTTCCAACATTGTTTTCTGCCCTATCACAAGATTATTTTCCAATTCATCACATTTTGAAATGTTGTCTGCAAACTCTTTCAATTTGGGGCAATAAACCTATGCTGTGGTAACTCATAAGAATTGCCTCAGACTAATCTAATGAGTACCAACAATATCCGATCTTCTACATAGTTTTCTGAATACTGCAAGCAAAAGGGCATGATGCACTTTTTATATGGGACTCTCTCAAGAACATATTTTCTCTAAACTCTTTGCTGTGTAGGTAATCAAAAGAATCCTGCCCTTTGATTAGGATGATTCTAATTAAGTAACAATACCGTAGGATATGCTCCTTTGTTTTCGAAATAAAGAAATAAACACAAATCGGTTGCGCTCCAGTTATCTGAAACTCTGTCAATTAGTATCATTAACCCATTACCAAACAATTATGACAGTTCATAGGCGTAGGAGCTGGGGGGGCCAGCCCCCCAGACTGGGGGCAGAGTATACTTTGGCCCCCCCCAATATTCACAATGGCAAATGAAGATATTTGAAAAGAAAAATGAAAGAAACGAAATTTAACGGCAGAATAAAAATAAATATGTATTTTTGTGCTTTATCTAATACCAATTCACCTTTTGTTACGAACAATACAGTCAACTCGACAGTTTCGGATCATCGACAGTTCCGGATCATCTTACGTTTGTTCTCAAATTTCTATGAATGCAAAGAAACTCTGGCCTTAAAATCTTTAGAGTCATTTAGCATATTCATTAAGCTGTTGATAAAACAAAGATGACATTTCCATTACTGTTCAAGCGATCACAATCAATTTGGAACGGTTAATTAAGAACAAGACAAGTCACCGGAAGTTGACCTAATTTCAACAATATTTTGTTCTCAGCGATTTTGTCGCTCATTTTAGATAAAATGTACACTTATGATTGACATCATTCATAAGAAAAATTGTAATAGAATGTAGTCATGTGAAAATTTCACGCTAAAACGGGTCTGAGATTAAATAATTGTATGTTGAATGAAGGCAGGGGAACTCGACAGTTTCGGATCACCCCTTTTGGTACTATAGACACTATAGGGGTTTTCTCAACATTACTTCCGGTCATTCTCATACAATCTTAAAAGGAAAAAGTAAAATAATTCATTAAGGAGAAATTGTACCAGGCAAGTCTTTGATGAAAACCAAAGACCTAATAAACACAGATAAGCAACTCCGCAAAATACCGTTCTTTCTCGCGTTGACATCTCGTTCGCGAGATTTTGCCTTCCTGTAAATACAGACGCTTTATTTTGTTAATCAAAGCGTCTGCCGTCGCTGATAAGCTATGGTAGCCCTTTTATTGACCCTCCCGACCCCAAAAACCAATAAACAGATGGCCACCAGCTGTGGTGCCCTGCTGTGATAATTACCGGGGATTATAACTTATTGTAATATTGCACTGTGTCAAACTGAAATGTCTAGCTAAATTTTATGATGGAGGAAAATTTCAGCAGCAAAATTTACTGTTAAAATATTAGCTTAAATCTATACTTTTGTGGAATGGGTCTCTAAATGGGAATTATCTTTTTTTGCGGCATATCATGTACAATATTCTATGAATTAATAATTCGTAATGGGGAACATTCTATTTTCTTTGAAAATGTACTCAATACCATCATCATCACCATCTGCATCATCATCATCATCATCATCATCATGAACAATGTTAGAATTATAATATCAAACAACAACTAGCTATATACTTCTGCGCACAAATATGCACCCGAGTCTGCTTTTTATCTCTTGATTTGCAGCATGTTGATGTCATACACTTCCAGCACACACAAATATGCTGTCATTAGCCGCAAATTTTACACTTTCTTTGCATGGCAATTATTTCCAGCTGAACCAAACAGAACATATCGTTACATCTTCCACGTATACAGTTTATATACAATAAGAGAGTACTAAGAATAAATTCAAATTAAAAAAAAAGACCAGTTAAGAGAATTTAAATGCCTCTTAACATCACAAACATATGAAAAAAAGTTCTTGATCTTCCCTTGTTCGATAAAAATATGTGTAATGAATCAAAGTTTGTCTAAATCAACCCATATTTTGTTTTTGTTTCCGAGGAGTTAGACAAAAACTATTGCTCTACTACTAAAACATGCAACCATATGATTTCAAAAAACCAAGACCAGATAAGAGAATTTAAATGCCTCTCAACATCACAAAAATGTATAAAAGTCCTTGATCTTCAATTGGTCGATAAAAATATGTGTAATGAATCAAAGTTTGTCTAAATCAACCCATATTTTGTTTTTGTTTCCGAGGAGTTAGACAAAAACTATTGCTCTACTACTAAAACATGCAACCATATGATTTCAAAAAACCAAGACCAGATAAGAGAATTTAAATGCCTCTCAACATCACAAAAATGTATAAAAGTCCTTGATCTTCAATTGGTCGATAAAAATATGTGTAATGAATCAAAGTTTGTCTAAATCAACCCATATTTTGTTTTTGTTTCCGAGGAGTTAGACAAAAACTATTGCTCTACTACTAAAACATGCAACCATATGATTTCAAAAAACCAAGACCAGTTAAGAGAATTTAAATGCCTCTCAACATCACAAAAATGTATAAAAGTCCTTGATCTTCAATTGGTCGATAAAAATATGTGTAATGAATCAAAATTTGTCTAAATCAACCCATATTTTGTTTTTGTTTCCGAGGAGTTAGACAAAAACTATTGCTCTACTACTAAAACATGCAACCATATGATTTCACAAAACCAAGACCAGATAAGAGAATTTAAATGCCTCTCAACATCACAAAAATGTATAAAAGTCCTTGATCTTCAATTGGTCGATAAAACTATGTGTAATGAATCAAAGTTTGTCTAAATCAACCCATATTTTGTTTTTGTTTCCGAGGAGTTAGACAAAAACTATTGGTTTACTACTAAAACATGCAACCATATGATTTCAAAAAACCAAGACCAGATAAGAGAATTTAAATGCCTCTCAACATCACAAAAATGTATAAAAGTCCTTGATCTTCAATTGGTCGATAAAAATATGTGTAATGAGTCAAAGTTTGTCTAAATCAACCCATATTTTGTTTTTGTTTCCGAGGAGTTAGACAAAAACTATTGCTCTACTACTAAAACATGCAACCATACGCTTTCAAAAACCCAAGACCAGATAAGAGAATTTAAATGCCTCTCAACATCACAAAAATGTATAAAAGTCCTTGATCTTCAATTGGTCGATAAAACTATGTGTAATGAATCAAAGTTTGTCTTAATCAACCCATATTTTGTTTTTGTTTCCGAGGAGTTATACAAATACTCTACCATCCCATCCAATTCCAGCACTTTCGGTTCTATTGATGATACACATTTCAAAACACGTGTTTCACCAGTGGTAAAAGGAAATCAATTGTCTCATATGCAATTATTAATAAAAACAACACACTAATAAAGGAATGTTAAAACTATCGAAAAATTAATAAAATAAACGCTAGTTTTCACACTTTATTCAACCTTCGTTTACATCGTCTAGCTGGCAGACACACTTCAGTGCCGACGAGATTAGGAAGTCTCGCATAGTCTCCCGAAATCTCATCCTCCACGAGATGATAAGGGAGTTCGGTCTTTACCTATGGGGAGTTGCTTATCTGTGTTTATTAGGTCTTTGTGAAAACTAAGTATTAATTGATGATATTTTTTCTGTTTTTATCGTCTCTTTACTAAGTTTACTCTTTTTAGAATAAATGATATGACAATTAGCGTGATTCGGAACTGTCACATTTGATCCGAAACTGTCGCGATGACCCCGTAATTGTTTTCTTCAAAACCTGGAAAATGGTAAATAAAAGCAGCAAACCATTGGTATAAATGGACAGAGGATGTTTTACCCGTTTAAATCCATATGTTGATTTCTACAGGAAATGGGTAAGTGCAAGAAAAAATTATCTTTTTGCTATTAGTGATCCGGAACTGTCGAGTTGACTGTAGCCAAAATCTTTTTAACATCATCACCGCAAATGGCAATCTGAACACATTGGGTTTATCCAATGAAAACTTAGCTCACAAAAATTCCCGGGAAGTTTTGATTGAACAAAAACAGTGGTCTAAAACGTGTTTTAAGGAGTTGGACTCAATAGTCTTCAATTGTTAGCAAAAGCTTGAACAATTATCCAATTGTTTGACAGTGTAATGTAGTAGAATCCGTGGCTGTGATAGCCTGGTCGCTGCCACTTTTTGTTTAAATCGATACATTTGATTTCCGCGTGAGATCGAGACCTGGCCTATCCTTTTTTCATTATTTTTTTAATTGTTTTATTAAAGCTACGCATTTTCTTACGCTTTCTTTGAATTCTAATAATGTAATTGAATTTGTAAATGCATGAATAGTCATGAAAAAGTTTAGAAACATTTATTCTTAGAGCGGTCCTCATCTGAAGTTGCAAACCCCCCAACGCCCAATGTTGACAACGCTCCTACGCCTATGCAGTTGACTAGTTTGTTGCAGACGTCTTCAAACTCGTCTTTCAATTAGGGACAATCGATAATTTTGAATTATGGTAAAGGGTTAAAACATCATCCATCAATTAACTTACTAAAGGCGCTATCGCTTTCCTCGTAGAAGTTGTTTGGCATCACTGTATCAAGGAATCCATGGTACATTTTAAATACGGGGTCCATTCCCCTCTGCAAGGGCGTTTTCTCCTCAGCATCTTGACCAGCGTCCGTCGCCGTCTGGTCAGCAGAGTCCGTGTTGCTCTGACCATTACAAAATGGTGTCGAGTACAGCGAAACGATCACAGTCACGTAAAACGTAAATAATAAACACTTCATCACGAATGAGCAGTCAAATAACGAATGAGTACACGCGAAAGTCTGAAATCCAGATGATACACTTTCTTAGTGAGTGATTTAAGCCTTTAATTGATATGATCCTTAGTTGTTTATGTAACTATTTACGTTAATTTGATGAATCTGTACTCAATACTCATTCACTCATTCAGCCACTTCCCGGTCTACCGATATGTGTACACAAACAGGCAATCAACACACCTGTGTGTGACCTCTGACCCCATACTCGTTAATTTCCGTGACATTCCGTCAAAATACGTGCACGCTCGTGTCTATTCGGTACATCGAGGTTGGATACCAAACATCATGCGATTTTTCGAAAGGACTAAGATTTTGTTGGCGGGTTTCTAAAATGAATTACGTTTTTGGAGTGATAAATTATTTCCACAGAGACAGAGGGAAAGAGAGGAAGAAAGAGAGATAGAGATAGAGATAGATAGATAGATAGATAGAGAGAGAGAGAGAGAGAGAATTGATAGAGAAAGAGAGGGAGAAAGAGCGAGAGAGAGGGAGGGAGAGAGAGAGAAAGAAGGGAGAAGGGGCGAAACAAGGTCGGAATGAGGGAATAACACATATACAGACACAAAGGCCGACATAGTGAGGAAATAACAATTTATTTCAACCACAACTCCTTAAATTTCTAACATAGGCTAGTTGCTGTCTACTTTCAATATATACATGGTCAGGGGCTTTGCTACATAATTTACGCACGAGCATGTACTTCTTCAAAAAGATTGACAAAATCTTTTTCCATGGAGTGGTGGTCACCTACACCCCCTTTTTTCGTCAGAAATGTTTTTTGCGGCCGATAAAAATCAGTCCATGAACACCCCTAATATGGTCATATGGGCGGGCGAGCTATCTTGTGCTTTTAATATTTTACGATACATGTCATCACGCACCCACTGGCCTTTTACATTAAGCCTAAAATGAGTATTAAAGTCTTTCCAAAGACCTAATAAACATTATTAGGTCTTTGGTCTTTCCAAAGGACACTTGCTGTTTGTCGATAAAAAAAGGGTGACCTTTAAAGACAACAATTGAAGTCCTTTAAACAAAATGGTAAATGATCCTCAAAAAAAGAAAACGTGTTTAGAAAAATGATGTTTGATATAATGAATCAGGCACAGAGATAATATCTATGTCTCTGTTTGAATCCTGCATATTGACAGAGACATAGATATCTATGTCTCTGTTTGAATCCTGCATATTGACAAATTTATAAACCCTCTTTCGCTTCAAAATTCACCCTTCATGATCAGAAATTTCAAGTACGATTGTGAGAAACTGATAGGTTTCGTTTTGGACATTTCCATGAATGATAAATTTTAGACTAGTTTCGAACATCGTTTCAGAAACCACCCTTTATCTTACCTTTAAAATCGGAAAGTACCGGAGATAACCGAAGAGTGTTCGTGAATCTCCGTTACAGCTTAATTGAGTTCGTGACATGCGTCAAATTTAATGACGTCAAAGGGATTTTCCCGAGTAGGTTTCATTGATGAGTCATCCGTAAGAAACGATCTCTGAAGGCTAGTCATCATCACAAACCGTAGTAGAAATCAGCTGTTAGATTAAGCGGCATTTCTTCAAGCTAACGGACTCGATCTGATCAGGAAAAGCTACACAGATGACACAATTAACGGATAAACGAAGTCGGTAATTTTTCAAGATGGCGGATCACCCCAAACCGCCTGGTGGTGGACAAGGTGGGTACCCCGTTATGACGGAAACCTCCTTTCTATCGGACTATTTTTGGATTCAATGAGTCATTTTGTCGTGCTACTCTGATCACGGTAAAGTTCACTTTATAAAGGAAATAATCACTTGTTAATTTGATACTGTTGTACGACATTATTAATTTCATTTGTTTATCGTAAACAACCAAGATGTCAGAAAAGGAAGTTGTCATTGACGATCACGTAAGATTGTCATCTTGTACAAGGAAGAAGTCCTCGGTCCTGGGTATCATGGTCTTTACCAAGCAATACTTTATTTATCACATACTATGTTGTAGAATGTTATCCATGAGATCATTCTACTCAGTCGTCTACCAACAACATGTTAAAAATAGTAGTCAACTTGACAGTTCCGGATCAATAACTGATTAAAGATTGTTGTATTTTCAGATTTTATGTATAAGTCAAAGTATGAGGTTAACAAATTAATATTTCTCTGTCTATACCAATGATTTGTCTCTTTTAATAACCATCTATCAGTTTTCGATGAACACAAGATCGGTGTCATCCTCACAGTTTGAATCAAATGTAACAGTTCCGGATCACATTATCATACAGTATTGTTTTTTCGTAAAGGTTGACTTCAAAGACTGACAATCATAACAGAAAAATTATCATGAATTAATTCTTAGTTTTCATCAAAGCACTAAAGCACATGCTTGGATATGATTTCTCTTTAATGGATCGTTTTACTTTTTCCTAGGAAAAGTGAATGAGAACGACCAAATAATGTTAAGACAACCCCTCTCTTGTAAACGAGGTGATCCGAAACTTTCAAGTTCCCCTGCCTTCATTCATCATACAGTTATTTAATGGCAGACTCGTTTAAGCATGAAAATTTCACATAAATAATTGTATTCTGTTATATTTTTTCTTACATTTTAATACAATGTCATGTTAATTTTTAGTGCACAATACCAGTACATTTTAAAAAGAACAAATTAATTGCCGACAGAAGTATATCCTTGAAATTATGTCATCTTTCCCGCAACTTGTCTCATTCTTTATTAGCTAACCAATGATTGTGATCGATTGAACATGTCAAATTTGTTGTGTCAACATTTAAAAATAATGTGCTCAATGACTGTTGAGTTTTAAAGGCCAGAATTTCATCGCATTGGGGTATACATCATATGCCACCAGAACCGGAAAATTGTTGGTCAACTCAAGCAGGGTACATAATGTTGCTATCATTGGCAAAAGTAGGTAAAAAAGCTGTGGTGCGGTCATAAGGTTGCAAATATTGATCACATGATTCCCCGCCTGAAATAGTCATTCGTTTTGATTGATTTACTGCTCTGCTTTTATCAAACTGTAGGTAATCATTCTTGTTTAAATTTTTGCAGACTTTTAACTATTTTATGGCAGTCAGTATAGACCAATCTATCTATGTTCCTAGTTCCTTACTCTGCTTGATGAATCAAGTTTGGCTTGACTATTTTGTTGTGGCCTGTCAGTCTTATATGCGATTTTCTTCAATTGAACAGCGAATCCTCCGAAGAACATGGGACTCCGAACAAAGCTCCAGTTACCCTCCTTAGCTAGTATGGGCCACAGGACACAAATGTAAGTTGAAGAGTTTTTGGCATATTCTGCCTACTTTCAAAGCTAGCATTGGACAGTTTATGCACAAGCTTTGGTAAAACCATTCCCCTGCATTGGCTTAGTTCAAGTTGAAAGCAAGAGCAGACAAGCAAATTAGCAAGAATTTCTTCTTTTTTTTATAATTTTTGGTTGAAATTACCATGGGAAGTGATTGATTGTTCAAAAGGAGCATTTCCTCATTTTATCGGAATGGTTTTAAGTATTCTGTTGGAGATATGACAAAGTGAGACATAATGGAGTAAGGACCTAAGAGATATTTTACTTTCCGCTACATTTATTGCTATTCCTGCCCATGCAGAGAAAACCAGGGAGATATTTCACATTAAGCTGAATTTAACGCTATTCTTGCCCAAAGGTCCTGAAATATATTTGCATGGATAACTTCTTTGTTTCTTCTCTAAACCCTATGCTGCAAGTAAATTATGATAACATTATATAAGATTCAATACCATGTCATTAAATCTATGGATTCATTTTGATTTTTCATCGAAACAAAGAACTGTATTTATAAACACTTAAAATGCCTTTTGTTTACTTCACAGTGAGCGATTAAGATACAGAGAACTAGAATCTGTTGGAAAATTACAAATATATGATCAGGTAAGTTGTTCTACTCATATATGGTTTCTCTTGTTGGTAAAAACATAGACTCTCTTTCAGAAAACTGTCCATTGATATTTAATGTTTGTCTTTATTGTGAGACATTCCTTGGGAATGGATGGTGACTTAGTGGCCTAGTTGTTAGAGTATTAAAATAACTTCAAATCGCATGACCTTTCTCCATGTGGGTTGAAACTATGGCAGCGGTAGATTTGGATTTTCATAAGAGGTGGTCTCCTGACTGACCTACCGAATGCAGATGGTTCTACCCCGCTTGACCAGCCCTTTTTGATTGTAATGCTCTAAGTCCTCCTCTATGAGTTATGGGACAGACATCACAATATAACAGAAATTATGTAGACCTGATGTAAAAGCCTAACAAACACATTGCAAAAAGTATACTATTTTTGTTTTTATTGGTTTACAAAAATCTGATGGACACAACAAGTGAATTATTCCTTCAAGCTGAAAATATTCAAAACAACAAATACTTTTAGTCCCTATCACTTTATATCTGGTGGTCTATACTAAGTGTATTTGGTCTACATTGGGCAAAGAAGTTGATAAGAGGGATGTAATGGTCTTTTGTCAGGCTGGTTTTAGGGTAGCTTTTCATAATAACAATCCATTGTTTCATGAGCCATGAGTTTTATTAGTATCTTCATGGGTTATGATATTATGGTTGCTGATTATAATCGTCTTGACATAACTGTTCCTTACCTTTTGCAAGTCACTCCAGAGCCCTAGCCTAGTACTGGTGGATCCAGTAAAGCTGTTTCATAACTGAAAAATTGTTGATACAGTGTTAAACACCATAAAACAAACAAAACAGTTCCCATCGGTACTCTTAAGATTGACACTTAACTTCTCAAAGAAAATTTTCTTGTTCATGCTACTTAATTTGTCCCCTGCAGATGCTTTCAATTTGGTTGCGTCTCAAAATTACTTATATTTTACAGACATATGACTTTACCTCAGATGACTTGAAGGACCTTGGAGAAATAGGGCGTGGGAATTATGGAACAGTGAATAAAATGTGTCACCAAAAAACCAGCAAAATTATGGCAGTAAAGGTAAAATTTCATTTCCTCAATTAACCCCTACTCCTTTATACAATGTTTTACCATATATGCTGAAGAAGACTTGAAAAAACATTGGGACAAAAGGATTAATTGCTCTTGATGAACAAATTATCCTCTAATAATCATAAAGATACTTTATTCATGTTATTTTTTGCCTGTGATTTTCTGTTATATCTTTCAAATTGGATCTGCCAAACATTCCTTATTAGAGGAATATTTTATTCTTTCTAAGAGGGTGTTGGAAAAAATGTGAAAGAGTTGTGACTGGGAGTTCAATCCTTGTAGGTGGCTTATTGACCTTTTACTCCTCACCTTTCTGCTAGTGCTGCTGATACGTATAGAATCACTGTGACAAAAAGATACGTTGATTTTTAAGGTCAACCCGATATCAATAAAGAATTTTGATTTAATTTTGACATGCTTTTGCTTGATCTCTGTGGTTGCATTCAATTAAAACTAGCCACAAATTGATATACTGTATGAAGGAATGTGTAAATGAATGGTTGAGTTTCTCTGAGCAAGACTGGGTCCTGAGTTGGTGATCCTTGCTTAGCCACTCCCAATTTTTATTGAAAGAAGTGTGACATGATTTTGTGTGTATGTTGGATACCAGTCAGTGGCTTGGAAATGATAATGTGCAATAGTAGTCAGGAAATACCTGAAGCATTGAACAGGTGTCCTGCCAAAAGTTTATGAGACAACATTCAACAGCAATTCAAAACAATTTTATCCATTATTTCTTGAGTGTAAATGGATTTTAAGTCAATCTAAACTGACCTTTTGTTTATGTTTTCCAGAGGATACGTTCAATAGTTGACGAAAAGGAACAACGACAAATGTTAGTAGAGTTAGATGCAGTAATGAGGAGCAATGACTGTCCCTACATTGTACAGTTTTATGGGGCACTATTTAAAGAGGTATTTATTCATTTCAATGTTCAGTTTTATCTGGCTTTTTTAAAGAGGTATTAATTCAGTTCATTGCACAGTTTCATGGGGTACCCTTTAAAGAGGAATTTACTAATCCATTGCCAGTACCTTTGGGCATTCTTGAAAACAACAACAACAATTACTCATTCATGAACAATACTATAAGGTACTTTTTAAAAGGGTATTTACTAGGCATAATGATGATACTTTTGAGCACTCTTTTAAAGAAGAAATTCACATTTTCATTGACAGTGAGTTAGGGCACTCTTTAAAGGTTTTTTACTAGGGTATTCTCATGAAACTTGTTTTTGTGAGGAATGCAGTATAATTCAAAAGTCAGTTCCCAGAAAATAAAGGTTAGTACTGGTTTGAGTTCAGAGTTAACTTTTACAAACTGTTGAAAACAGTATGGGTCAAGACACAAGTGTCACTTTGTAAACTTCATTAAGGCACTATTCAAAGAAGAATGAACTCCCTCTCTTTTTTTTATTATTGTACTGATAAAATCCAAAGCTTTATAGGTACTTGTGAGAATATTTCAATTATGTTGGTGAAATATATCAATGTTTTGTACTCGCTAAGTACTTAACTCTTCTCTTCATTTTGTAAAAGAAAATCTAATGCCTTCAAACTAACCTCTTCTCATAATTTTTGAACAAGTAATTGGAAATGAGTTTATGTTATAAGCTTTTAATGGTAAGTGCCAATTAAAGCAACACACCTGTTGTTTGTGATTGAAGGTATTAATATGGCAAATTGGGAAAATGCTCATAATGAACATTTTTTTTTCACTTTCGTCATAACAACTGATACCCAATCATCCAAAGAAAAATGTTTATATTTGTTTATTTTCTGTTGTTATTTTCAAATTTGGTCTGGTCCCTAAATTCCAATTAAGACAAAGGTATAAATTTTTGTTCTTTTTCATTACAGGGAGATTGTTGGATATGTATGGAGCTCATGGATATTTCTTTAGACAAATTTTATAAATTTATTTATGGACATTTAAATACATCTATACCAGAGGACATTCTTGGGAAGATCACTGTTGCTGTAAGTAACCTTTAATTATTCAGATATACGTTAATGCATTGATAAAAGGACATTGGTCTAGAGGTAGAGTATTAGCCTCGAGACATAAGGATTATGGGCTTGAATTCCATGAGAAGCAGGGTCCACTTGGCAATAGTTTTACATGTCTTAATAACTTGTGGGAGAAACATGGGCAAGGCAGAAGGAGAAGTTTTCTTTCCACCTCCTCCACCAATCTAACAAACCAAGCAAATAAACTAAGACACAATCACATCTGATCAGTAAAAAACAATAGAAATGGTGTTTGGAGGGAGCCTATCTCTCCTTATACGGTGATGCTTACTGAAGTCTTCTGCAAGATAGTCAAGATTAAAATGCAAGACTAGAGTGAGTCCTGCACAAAGGTTGAGCACTGGCTATAGTCTTTCACTGAGTCCACAGTTAAGTCCCTGAAAGTATGTATTAAATAGCTGATTCATGTGCTTTTCTGTCTGGTGTTTCCTCTGTTAGTGACTTTAAAATCATCTAACTATAGAAGACATTGACCATGTAACCAGTCTTCGTTTTCTGGCAATAATGTCGTCAAATTTATTTAGATTTACTATTGTTATCCTTGTCTGCTAAGAAACTTTTCCAATTTGCTGCAAATTTAAGAAATACGGTATTCGGTCTCCATATATCCATATTGATTATCTAGATCACTTTTTTGTAACGGTATATACTGTTTTGTTTTGTCATGTTATACACTTTACTATTATTTATGGAATACAATTTTTTTTGATTACTTTTCAGACTGTGAAAGCTTTAAATTATTTAAAGGAGAAGTTAAAGATAATACATAGAGGTAAGACTATCTATTGTTTGCCAAGCTTTACTTATTGTTGTTCATGCTGTTTTTGTCTTCACTAAATGATAGGTGATAAAATCTACATTGTGACAGTAATGATATCCTTTTTTCCTTGATTATTAAGATAGTATTTTTTTTTTATTTGTTCAAGGATGAATGTAGTTATAATGCATAGATGAAACACTTCCCTTATTGAATTGAGTAGGAAGCATTGAAACAAAAATACGGAATTACTCATAGAAACATAAACTATTCTGTCTGCTTTAATGAACAAGTTTTTGCTGCTTTTTGTTTTGTTAGATATTATTATTTTTAAGTTCCCTTTATTTTATTTTCAGATGTAAAACCTTCCAATATATTATTGGACCGACAAGGCAATATAAAGTTGTGTGATTTTGGTATATCTGGTCAGTTGGTAGATTCCATAGCGAAGAGTAGAGATGCAGGCTGTAGGCCGTACATGGCTGTAAGTGGACTTCATTTGTATATTTTAATAGGCTTATCACTGACTTAACCCATTACCAAACAATAACAGCATTTGACCGCTTTGTTGCAGACGACTTTGGGAAACATTGTGAGAAAAGGAGAAATTGCTTGTTAAGAGCAATTTCTCCTTTTTCCACAATGTTTTCTGCCCTATCAGAAGATTATTCCATCACATTTTGAAATATTGGCTGCAAACTCTTTCAAGTTGGGACAGTCGAAAATTTGGCATTTCGTAAAGGGTTAAATATGCAGCCTTTCAACAGGAACCTTATAGTGCTGGAACAGACTTAATGCTTATGCACACAGGTTGGATCCAGGTCAGCCGCCAAGTTAATTAGAGGCCAGCCGCCAAGATAATTAGCGGCTGGCCTTAAATCTAACCTGTTTGCTGCTCTGAGTATCTTTCCTCATCAAAATGAAGCAGATATTTAAGTTTTTAGAAAGCAGACAACTCAAAAATCTATTTTTATAAAATTACCCAGCATTCTAAGGGTTAAATCTTTTCTTATGTCTACTCATTAAAATTAGTCCATAGAGTATTAAGGTCAAAGGTTCAGTGCAATATTATAGTAAGTGTTTCACATTTGTGAAAAAATTATAATATAAGTCTTGCATCAAACCCTTGTTGAAACAAAATAGTATCAAGTATCAAATTTAGATTGAGCAGAAGCCACTGTCCAATGAGTAAAAATTGATTGCAACACTTGATGTACTTGATCAAAGTTTTAAATGATTTTCTATCAACATTACAAAGAAATTGTTACTTTTCATTACTATTGTTGGTTATAATATGGATCAGATTTAAAGTTTCACATAAAGGAATTTCTGATGGGTCTTTGAAAACCAGGGACCCCTGAGCTCTTGAGACCACCACCTTAACCATTTGGCCAAGTTTTACTTTTGCAGATTTTAATACATAAATAGTTGATATTATATCATTCATTATCAAAAGGATACTAATACAGTAACCTTTTCACCAATTGTTTTCTACATGTTGGCATTTAATATTATTATCATTCTTTATTAAAACTTTCAAAGGATTCTTTTTCACCTGTGATCCCATATTTGAGACAATTATCATTGTTTATTGAAAGGATGCTTTTTCACAAATGTTTGCATATTTGACACTGTTATCATTCTTTATTAACTCTTTAACACCTGCAGGAGACACTGTTTTACTTGAAATGGATGACTGTAGCAAAGCTTTGTAAACATGCGAAAAACCTTTCATTTCTTCAGTTTTGATATGTGAACAGATTGAAAAAGCAGAGTGGAAAAAGGAGTAATTGCTTGTGACAAGCAATTTCTCCTTTTGCCACAATGCTTTTAAAAGTCTTCTGCTACAAGATGCAAAAATGTTAGGTGGTTATGTGTTAAAATGATGCTTTAACACAAAAATTCGCATATATGAGACTTCTCATTATATTTTTTGTACAGCCTGAGAGGATTGATCCCCGTGCTTCCAGTAGAGGTTATGATGTCCGCTCAGATATATGGAGTTTGGGAATCACACTGGTAATATAACATTTTTTTATCTGACTTTTTTCTTCTTTCTTCGAAAGCAGACAGCAATCAATCTCTATTTTTCTGGGCCTTTTTACAAAAAAAACGTTTATCGTTTTTTTTTTATCAATGTCACAGTTTACTTTTAATGGTCCAAAATTCGAAAACTTTCAATTGGCCAAATTTGAATTTTTTTTAATGATCCAAAACTTACCGATTTTTAATGGTCCAAAATTGAAATGGTTTAGATATATTTGAAATTGAAATGAATTTTGGAAAGTCTTCTGGTAAATATTATTGTTGAATGGTTTTATTCAAATTACTGCATATTGTCAATTTAAGAAATGAAACCATTGTGATTTATAGATAACCTTATACAGAAGTTCAAAATCAAAACATCTGTATTTGTTTTAAGTAAAATAAAAATATTAAGATATTGTTAATTGTTTGACTTCAATCCAGATGGCTTTCTTTTATGATGAAAATTTTATTTCTCAGTAAGGTAAAGAACTTTGGCCGACCAAACATTGCTGTATAGTGGTTAAGATGTTTCTATTCAGATGTTTTAAATATTTTCGAAAGGTGTTTTGAGCAGAATTATTAATTCCCTGTTGTGTTTGGTTTTCTTAAAATTCAAACTTGCAATCAGGCCAGTACAACAGATGTGTTTTTTGTTTTTTTTATCCCTGTTCAGGAGGTAGAAGTCTTCTTTTTAGCTTATCTTCCATTATAACCATTTTATATACTATTTCAAAATAGACCATTCACTTGTTTACTTGTATATATGTAAATATCTTGATGTATTTAATGTTGTAATATTGTAAAATACTTATATGACTAGAAACTGTAAAGTTTACGTCAATAAAATTATCTATCTTCTTTTTAGCAAACTAAATCATTGTAGAAAAGTTTCACCAAGAAGAATAGTTACAGATAAGGATTGGTTGTTCTGGTTTTGATCAACAATATTTTCCACAATATGACTAAAGATTTGTTAGTTTAACCATATTTTATTGCCAATTGATCATATAATACACAGTACACAACTTTGGTAAGTAGACGTATAATAAAATTTGGCAAAATGGTCTGGGAAAGATTTGTTGAAAGATGTTATAACACATTACCACCCAACAACACATTTTTATGTCTTGCAGCATATGACTTTCAAAAAGCATTGTTGCATAAGGAGAAATTGCTTGTCTCAAGCAATTTCTCCTTTTGTCACAATGCTTTTTCAATCTATTCACATGTCCCAACAGCAGAACTAAAAGGTTTTTCACATGTTTACAAAGCTTTTCTCAAGTTGTCTGCTTCAAGTAAAAAAGATGTCGTCTGCAGGTGGTAAAGAGTTAAAGTCGCCATTAAATCATCACTCTGT
Organism: Cerastoderma edule; assembly: GCA_947846245.1. Lineage (NCBI taxonomy): Eukaryota > Metazoa > Mollusca > Bivalvia > Cardiida > Cardiidae > Cerastoderma > Cerastoderma edule. Next base: position 16,729,078 of record OX401406.1, read on the forward strand.
TTACATGTTACCAACACGGATTTGTTTTTTGTCTCTTCAGATGGAGTTGGCAACAGGACGGTTTCCCTACCCCAAGTGGAACAGTGTGTTTGACCAGCTCACACAAGTCGTACAGGGGCCAGCCCCTCAAATAACGGTATCAGAGGGACGGTTTTCTGAAGATTTTGTAAATTTCCTTAACACATGGTAAGCTTTGTTATAAAGTTTATTCCTGCTGCTTGTAAAGATGCTGCTTTTGACTGAATACAAAGTTGTTTAGCAAAATCAATTTTTCTTGAAAAAAAATAGTCTTATGGTTATCCCTAGCATCAGCATTGCTAGGGGTCTACTTCAAATCATTATGAGCTGGTTTTCTTAATGCCAGGCACTATTTTCTAGTCTTGAACAAGCAAATTTACCCAAGAATGAGGAAATAGTGAAATGAAGCTGTTATGTAGTTGAAAAAAAGAGAAGAATCACCTCTCAAATACAACCTAATAAATTCATTTTCTTAAGATACTTGAACAATTAAATATCTTGTAACAAAATTATTCATAATATGTTTTGTATTGCCTAATTTATCTTTTTTCTTAAATATCATGAACACATGATTTAGGTCTATTATGTTTTTGTTATACAACTGGAATGTTCTATTTTTATCTAGTTTAACAAAAGATGAAAGACAGCGACCCAAGTATAACAAGCTACTGGTAAGTAAACTGTTTTTGTTCTGCCGAGTCTTCTGCTGGGGCCCGTTTTACTAAACAACTTACGGAAAATGTTTGCGTAAGTCATAATTGATAAACATGGATAGTATCTTCAATGAAAGTACAATGTTGCAATGTGGCACTTCATTGGAAGCGTCTCGGAGAGACGATTCCAATGATGTGTTACTTTGAAATATTGCTTCGTCCAATATTGAAATAAGAGGAATTGTTGTTTTAGACTTATGCAAATCTTAAGCGTAAACTGTTTAGTAAAACAGTACCCAGGCCTCCTAGACCAAATGGTTAGTGTTGACATTAAGTGGCCCCTCCCTGTTCATGTGGGTTTTAATCAGAGTAGTAGAAGTTTATTTTAATTTCATAAGGGTTAGTCTCCTGGCTGACTAAAGGAATGCCAATCTTTCTACCAACACAACCAGTCCTGGTGGGCTGTTATGCTTTGGGACTTAGCCTGGCATGACATTGAAACTGAAATACTGTTAATGTGACGGGAAAAAAACCTTAATTGCCAAGCCTAGTTAGTACTAATGAATCCAGGAAAGCCTTTATCTATTGATAAATATATTATCAAATATTCTTTTCCTTTATATATGTATACGCACGGATGGAAGCTTTAGTTATCTCTGTGACCAAAAGGAGAAACTTTTATCTCTTTAGTTTTTTACTTACGCTGTTAAGAGATAATATTGTTGAAAGTTACCAAATGTAAAGGAGAAACTTCTCCCATTGTTATACTAGTTTCTTACCATCATTGCAAAAGAGACATTGTTGGTGATAGTTTCTAATAAAACAAGTCACATAATCCCATTTGGATAGAATTAATTACACTCTCCTTTTCAGGAACATGCATTTATTCGGCAGTACCAAGAGGTCCAGGTGGACACAGCAACCTTTTTTACCAGCATTCTAGATCAAGTGAAAGACTCTTCTCAATTGGAACTCTCCCAGTCGTCATAACGAAAATAGTCCCCTAGCAACAGTAACTTAGCAACACATAACATACAGCATAATATCTGTCCTTCAAATATAAAGCATGTTCTTTGTGTTCCATCACAGAAATTACAAGATTTATTGTAGAAGTTTTTCAAATAAGTAGTGTCAAGTTTGCCAATATTCTTGGCATATTTACAAAATCTTGTTCATGTCAGTTTTAACTTAAATAACATTGTGACATAAGAAGAAATTTGTGAATTTTATTTGGTTTTACAATAATTGCTAAACAGGTCTGCCTTGGACATGATGGAATTATTTACATAAGTTTTTGTTAATAAAGATGTTGAATTCAAAGTATTTGTTATCAAGACTACTTATACACCTGTATCCAATTATGAATATATTTTTGAGAATATGTTGTTCTGCCACAGAGTTAATGTTACTTATCATATCCCATACATGTTCACATTGTAAATATCAATTCATTACAAAGTAATATTTTGAAAGAATAACTGTCTGGTATAAATGATTATTTTTAGTAACTGTCGATTTGGCATGATACTGTAAACATTGAATGTCTCTCTAGCTAACAATCTCTGACATTGACAAGCTACAAGTAAGTTTTGCTCATGTTGAGAAAACTTCCCTTTTGGTTGGTTTGTTTGTTTGTTTAACAATATTATTTTGGCATCTTCCATCAGTTAAGATTTTTGCTATTGAAAAGGGAACTGTTTCCTAAAAGCATGGCACAAGACTTGAATGCCCTTTGTGAAAAAAAAAAATCTTTTTCAACTTCGTGTTTTCAGGCGTTTAAAAAGATGTCTGTATGTGTTAGCTAGTGTTTTTACAATAAGTTTCGCATATCAGGGACAAATTGGTCGCCTAACATTCTGCTTTTCTGTCATATATCATTCCAGTGTTACTGCTTGTGTTGTATTATTGTTCACCAAAACCAGTGGTCTAGAGTAAAAGGTCTTTTACTTGAAATATTTCAAAAACTTTTTAAAAAAATTCTATTTTGCATGTATTTGTTAGAATTGTCTCATTGAGACGATTCTAATGAGTACCCACAATATAGAGTTTAGAGAAGTAAATATGCCTCTTCTCAGAACCTCGGCAAAAGTTCAACATAATTTTTATTTTTTTTACTTTATCATTGATTTCTTTTGACTAAACCCCATTGTTGATGCCTTCTCTGTATTTAATGCACAAGTAGAGTAAGAGTTGAACTTATTACCAAACAATCACGGCATTTTACCACTTTGTTGCAGACAACTTTACTAAACACAGTGAGAAAAGGAGAAATTGCTCTTAACTAGCAATTTCTCGTTTTCCCACAAAGGTTTCTTCTCTATCAGAATATTACTTTCCAATTTCATTGTATTTTGAAGTGTCGTCTGCAAACTCCTTCAATTTGGGGCAGTGGAAAATTTTGCATTTGGTAAAGGGTTTACTCGTGTGAAGGACTAACAATAGACTTGCACTGAACCCTGGACATTTTAATGTGTACACTAAACAAAGGGTTTGAGTGAATTTTTTAAGGTTATGTGGACTGTTTTCTTTTTGTGTTGTTTTTTTATCAGCCATTTACCAAATAATGTTTAAGATATGACATGTCCTCTATGATCAATTTGAAGCGTTGGTGGATAAAAGAATGATTAATCTAATGAGCAAATTCTCCTTTTTTGTTAAACATTGATTTCAATTCTTTTAGAGGATTTGTTTTGAGTTTTAATTTGAATTTCATTTGTCATCTGCAAACTTAAACTTAAAGTGGTTAGACTTAATTGTCTCGTTAAGAATGAATGAAAGATTTTACCCCAAGCTTTGATTTTTATGTCAACTAGGAAAACTTTTAACAGCAAATACTTCAGCCCCTTCCCCCCTGACAAGATTTTCTTTATTGGCAGTTTTAGCTCCTGCGTCAAAACCCTTTGTTGTTGGTACTCATTAAAACATTTGTTTCCCTTGAAACCCACTTTGAGAAAGGGCAATCTTTTTATTAAATTTGTTGATGTCCAAATTTAGTAACACAGACAATCAGAAAGAAGGAACATTTACACTTTCTTTGAAATAGTGGCAAAATGAACTGCAACATTAGGAGAAATTGCTCTTGATGGAAAATAAGTTCCTCTGTCATAAATGTTTTTTATTTCATCTGCTACTGGTACATAAAAAAAGAGTTCACAGGATGTGAGGGCTTTATGAAATATTGTTAAGATAGGATAATTCAGATGGATGAACAAATAAACAGTTGGATTTGAAATAATTAAAAAGAGGTTTCAATTGCAGTTGCTGCCAACTCATTAAGATTGTTCTTTCTTATAGCAATTCATTTCCTCCAATTGTAAAGAATCAATTAGCTTGAAAAACAATCTTCTGCTAGGGCAGGAAACATTGTGGGAAAAGGAGAAATTGCTTCTCCTTTTCCCACAATGTTTTCCAGAGTCTTCTTCAACTAACTGGTCAAATGTTGTTATTGATTGGTAATTGGTCAAGGATAAAAGCTATCACTCACTTTATAATGTCCAGTTGTTGTTTCAAAAGATGATCAAGCCCAAAAATCCTGCTTGAAGGAATGGGTTATGACTAAAAGGTATAAGCTTTTTTCGTCAATCAATTTTACAAAGGTTTGGGATTATTTTCAACTTGGATTGATATTCCCTCAACATGACGCTCAAAGTGTTGATGTCCCTTAAAAAATATATATATATATTGCATATTTACTTGTTTGTTTTGACAGTGCTTTGTTTTCTGTACACTGTATTTACCCACTCATAAGGAATACACTTTCTTCATCATTTCTCAATAGCAAACACTCATTTTGAGGGTTCAATGCAAGACTATAGTAAGTGCTTCATAAACATGAAGCACTTACTTTAGTATTGCACTGAACCCTTAGTCTATTGCAATTGATTTTTTGGGGGTAGGGGTGTGAAAAGACAAAAGAAGGCATTGCTGGTGATGAGCAATTTTTCTTTATTCACAATCTTTTTTTGTTGTTAATCTTCAATAGTAGTTGACATTTAAAACAGTAGGAAAAGTGTTATCTTATGAGAGTGTAAATCCAGCAACGATATTTTTGTTCATGATTTTTATAGTACATGCGGAATACACCCATACAAACAAATTTGTCTTTATTAGATGTATGTTTCCCTTTGCCCATTGCTTTCCCTACTTTTCTCATATGAGTTGATATGTCATGGTTTGTTGCATTTGCAGTTGACAGTTTCTATTTGATAAAACCTTGGGGGCCCCTTTGGCCTTGTGGTTAGAGTACAGAACTTGAAATCACATGGCCCCTCTCCGCGTGGGTTCAAATCCTGAGAGGGATATGGATTTTCATGAGAGGCAGTCTCCCGACTGACTTACAGAATACCGATGGTTCTACCCGCCTTGACCAGCCCTTATGGGCAGTTGAGTTTGGGGTCTTCCTCCATCATTAACAGTCGGGCATCGCTACATAACTGAAATCATGTTGATGTGATGTAAAACCCATATAACATATATAATATATTGATAAAGCCTGACTCCATTATACCTCCCTTTGTCTCATCTGCTGCAGAAATATTTAGAAACCACAGTGACAGAGAGATTTATTGTACTCCTATAGCCCTTACCGTGGCCTACTGGTTAAGGCGTCTGCCTCAGGACGGGAAGGTCAAAGGTTCGAGACCCTCATCCGGAGAAAGTTTCGTGTGGGACTTGATCCCAAATGGCCAGTTTGGAGTCGCGAGCTACGGTAGTTAAATCTAATGGTTATTGACTAATATCCACTTGGCGTCTGGCATAGTGATAAAAGTTGGGAGATACTTGGTATAATCAGTGAAAAGTGTCTCATTAGTCAAAACTGGCTGGAGTTTTCAAGGGGTGACACTAAAAAAAAAAAAAAAACCTTTACCTTTTATCTTTTGAGCAGTTCTTGCTTTAGATCCTTTTGTCAGAATGACTCCCAACCAAGGTTATTTTCCTGTTGTTGTCTGTTATGAGTTTGGACTAGTCATAAGTGCCCATTTTGGGAATTAGTTTCACCTATAACCAAACAATAAAGACACTTAACCACTTAGTTGTAAACAACTCTGAAAAACATTGTGGGAAAAGGAGCAATTGCTCGTAATGAGCAATTTCTCTATTTCCAACAAGGTTTTCTTCCCTATCAGAAGATTACTTTCCAATTTCATCACATTTTGAAATGTCGTTTGCAAACTCTTTCAGTTTGAGACAGTCGAAAAGTTGGTGTTTGGTAAAGGGTTAAAACATTTAGTGATTGAAATTATTCATAGTAAACCCGCATTTTAAAGTAATCGGAGTGTCCTTTTGTAAACGCGGCATTCTGTTTATTTATCTGCTGGTGAAATAATTTGAACGACATACATATTCCAAGTCATTCAATTTCATCACAAAATTGACAACATCATGGGTGAAAGTGGTCACGATTATTCCTGAATTTCAGATTGATGTTTTGTCCCAATATAATTCTATAGCAGAAATGCCTTTTCAGGATAATGAACTACAGATTTCAGGTTTTTGAAGTTCTTCCTTTCACTCATACAACGTTAAAGAGAAATCACTTGTGCCTGAAGTTTTTTCTCCTGAATTTTTCAAAACCAACTTTACCATAATTCCATATGGTTTGTTGTAATTGGTCGCATGAAACAAGAGTTTGCAGACATTTTATTTTCATTCCTTGGAATAACATAAAATCTCTTCACTCTTTTCTTGTTTGTTTCCCCAACTGAAACTTGTTTAGTGGTTTTCTAAATATAGAACTCATAACTATTCTGAAAGTAAGTTATTTTTTTACCTTCAGACAAGTCAATTGGTTCAAGTTTTTTTCTCCATAGAATTGTAATGAAAGGGAAGCACAGCCAAAGAAAGAGACAGGTAGTATGATAAGGAATTACAAAGCAATCCAGATACCTGAACTTGTATCTATATATTTATTTAATTCCCATATAAATATTCACTAAGTGATGTCTGTGTACCAGTCTGGTAAAAACACGAACTCTGAGCCAGGAGGCAGCCTCCTACATGTAATATCTTCATCCGGTTTCCAGCTCAAAAGGTGAACAGTTCTGAAAAAAACAAACAAAACATTTCTGCTACATGCTTCTGATGTCGTGGTATATTTGCAGCTTTGTTAGTGTATAAAGATATCAAGTCATGGAGAATAATTGGTTGGTGTATTGAATTAGAAATGTTATCGTGCAAGGCGTTAAGAATATTGACCGGTGAGCCGAAGAAGGCCTTGCTATGTCAACATTGAATTATGATGGATTAATATTTTCTGTTATTGATTGATTAAGCCTGTTCAAAATTGAGTTTTAAATGTAATAAGCTGAGCTTTATAAAAGAACTTAAAAGCTGCAGATGCTATGTCAAAAATCCAAACCTAACATTTATGCTTATTTTCTTATTTCATTTTTTGTTAATGCTAAATCTTATAACAAGAGCAGACAACAATTTTGAAATATCAAATTTCTATGTCTTAGAATTCATTTGAAAAGTATGAGACAAAAGGTGAAACTGCCGATTATTTATAGCATTCAACTTTTGTCTTTTGATTTCTTCAATCTTCTGTTATTTTTGAGTTAAACTGAGTCATAATGTACAAAGAGTTTATAGTCAGAGTTTATAGACGATGAGATAAAAAATGAGTGGAAAACCTTCTATGTATAAAATTTCATATTTACATAAAATTAGATTATTGGTACACTTTTCTTCCCCTTTTATATCTGTGCCGTGATAAAATAGCCCATTTATGCTGCAGATATGATAAGCCAGATATGATATGATAAAAATTCCAACTTACTTGGGATCATCTGTTGAGATGGATTGTTTGATAAAAGAGAGGAACTCGTCTAGGAAATTAAAACACACATTGGGTTTCCAGGGGTTATACAGGTCCTGCAATAAAAATACATGTACTCATACATTCCAATAATGGTCTTTGAAAGTTAGCAATGGATGATTTATATTAATTCATTGAGATAAAGGATTAAAAATCGAGAACAGTGGAAGCCCATGGTCCAAGGGTAGGGCATCGGTTCCAGGACAAAAGGGTCATGGGTTCAATTCTTGTGAGTAGCAGCAATCACTTTGCAACTATTCACTCATCTTCATTTGGCAGCACTGGTTGTGTATCCAGAAAGTAGGTTTGATAGTGATTAAGACTAAGTTGTAAGCACTAATTTCACATTTCATGTAAAAGCAATAAGTTTAAACTAAACTAATTAAGAATATCTTGGTAGCATTTACAAAAGATTACTTTATATCAACTCCTAGGGATTTTGTCACTAAACTGCTGTAAAACTGAAATACTGTAAGACATACAAACCAGATGAAAACTGAGAAACTCTTCATGATACAATCAATATCTTACTTAGATAATAATTGTTGAGTGAGAACTTGTTACTTGACTTGGATCAAGTAGATGACTTTGTAAAGAAACTGAATTTGGATAAAATAAACATATAATCACTGTGATTAAATGACAATTCTCTTATAATGAGAACATTCTACTCTATAACATCTTCTTAAAATTGATTTACTTTATTGCTGTATAGAATAAAATACATGTATAACTTTATAACAAAAAGAACTTTGAAAAAAGAAAATTTAACAAACTACAAACTTGATCATAATGTGTTTTTTGTAACTGCAAACCTAGATACAACTTTATCACAGTTTATTTCCTACAACTTATGTTAAATCAAGTTATCATTAAGACATTAATTTTCTACACAAATTACATTTTATTTGCTTATTAAATCATTTATCTCAATGTGCCACCTGAGTTTGTTAATGACATAATTCAGATCTGTTTGGTATTCTGTATCAAGGTATTGATAAACAAATTAACTTTGTAGCATGTTCAAAGAAAATCGCTAGGCATGAATTTGAAAAAATACATGTGTGATGCATATAAACTTACCTTTACTAAGTCAGGAACGTTTAGAGTCTTTAAGGTTTCCAACTTTGTTACAATTCCATCATCTGTCCTATAGCCACATACAATTTCTGGAATTCCAACCAGAAAGCTCTGTGCCCACCATTTGATATACTTGAACCTGCAGATGACATATTTGTTTACTTGAAGCAGACGACTTTAGAAAAGCTTTGTAGAACATGTGAAAAACCTCCCAGTTCTGCTGTTGTGATATGTGAATAGGTTGAAAAAGCATTGTGGCAAAAGGAGAAATTGCTTGCGACAAGCAATTTCTCCCTTTGCCACCATGCTTTTTGAAAGTCGTCTGTCTCAAGATGCAAAAATGTGGCGTTAGATGGTAATTGTGTTAATATACTTAAACTTTGTGAGAGAAAGTCCTGAAGTCATTACTTAAGTCTGTCTATGGTAAGCTACTTGAGAAAAAATGTCTGTGTGGAAAAGGACACTTGAATTTTTCACAATCTCTACAAGATGTTCAAATTTAGACTTAACCCTTAGAATGCTGGGTAATTTTCTAAATATAGACTTTTGTGTCGTCTGCTTTCCAAAACCTTAAATCAATTTTGATGAGAAAATATACTCAGAGTAGCAAATGGCTTAGATCACAGGCCAGCGGCCAAATTACCACCGTTCATCATTTTCATCCTATAAAATCATTGAAATGGGTAAGAGGGTCTGGGGCCCAATTACTTGAAAGGTCAACACTAATTAAATGATGCTAGCAAAGTGTGTCGAAAAGGGTTCCCAGGACTATCTATAAATGACATGTTATTCTCTGAAAGCACTGAGGTGGGAATACCCATTTCACTCTTTTTGTTTTCATAAAAAAACAGGTTTTCGGATTTTTAAAATAAATCTGAAAATGGCAATCAATTTAATGAAAATTGTTAAAATCATACTCTTTAATAGTTTTAACTTACAGAACACAATCTGTGGGACAGACTTTTTCATAAAATCAGAAATAAAGATGAAACTTTTAAGAGCCATACTTACCTTTTAAGACTGACTGCCTGTCGTGGATGAGTTATTTCTCTCGTAGTTTTCATCTCCACATAATGAGGTTTGGACTTTTTGTCTGCCTTTATTGCATCAACTTCTCCTGAAAACACTGTCAATTTAAACAAACCATTATGACCATCTAATATAAGGGGGTGGCAGGTGATGTGCAGTTTATACTTGAGCATATTTTTATCAACCCTAGCTTTAAACATGTTGTGGCAGGAGAAATTTCAAAGCAATAACAAATCAAGTGTAAAAATTTCATAAAAAATGAATACTTACTCCAATATTCTCACTGTGATGATTTTGGGAAGGAAGGGTTATGAAAAAATGAGAAATTGCTCATTAAATGCATTACAAGATTTTTGATGAAAAACTTTTGATTAACGCCTAGACAATTTTGTTAAGATAGATGTATGTTTCACTCAAATGAATGCACAGAAATAAAAAGGTCTTTAACAGAAGGATTTTCAAAATATTTTCACATGATACAGGTAAACATCCAAGTCACAAGTTATAAGATCTACAAGTTTAATAAATTTACTCAACTGTACTTTTAAAATGTTTCCATGGATCTTATTGCCTAATTGGTTATATTGCTATCATATTACTTCTATTAAGCCATTACGACAGACGACAGTTTCTATTCAATTTCACTATGAAGAAATTGTCAATTGTGTATTATATGCTGCAAAAATATTCGAACACATCTGGTTTATGATATATTCAAGGCCTCCAAATAAAAAATTTGCTTATCATGTACAATTCACACTTTTGTAAAGATTTCTTAAACTTTCCTCCATTTTTACAAAAAAATAACTTATTAGAAGACAATCCAAGCAACTATTCTAACAAATTGAAATTTTACTCAATATGAGGAATTTCTTCATTTGTTTCAACCCTTTCCTCTTATCACCCTATCTAATTCCATTTTTCATACTTCATAAATATCATAAAAGTTGCTTTCAGTTTGGAACAGTTACAAAACCCCATATAAGGGAATGGGTTAAATACGTAATTTGTTTGCAACATGATGCTAAAGACTGTAGATTTGAGTAAGAAGATTGAGCTATACCTAAGGAATGTTGATTAAGCCTGGAGCGCACAACTGTACAAAAGTTCTCACAGTTATTAAAGGCACTGTCTGTATCTGGCACACTGTTAGGCGTATCTGTAAAAAGAAAACTGAATACAATATTTCACAATTCCTTTCATATCACAAAAGTCGAGGACATAAGCATGCATTCGAAAAATGTCGGTTGAATTGACAAAGTATTCTTTCGATGTTAATCTTCACTTTAATCTTTTATGGTTATAGGGGGCCTCCATGGCCTAGTGGTTAGAGTACAGAACTTGAAATCACATGGCCCCTCTCCGCGTGGGTTCAAATCCTGAGAGGGATATGGATTTTCATGAGAGACTGACATACCAAATGCCGATGATTCTACCTGCCTTGACATGCCCTTATAGGCAGTTGAGTATGGGGTCTCCCTCCATCATTAAAAGTCGGGCATGGCTACATAACTGAAATAATGTTTATGTGATGTAAAACCCATATAAAAAAGAAATAATGGTTATACTTGACATGGGCCTGGTCAAGCCAATTAGAATGTGTACGTCCAGCTAAGGGGTCTGGGGGCATGCTCCATGTGAAAATTCTATTTCATGTGTTCTATATTGTTCAAACTAAGGGCATTTGCAACAGTGAAAAGACATTAAACTCCATTTTCCAGGGATAATGTATGCATTCAGGTAGCTAATTACCTGCTTAGTTAAACGACATACAGCAAATTACTTCAGTAATAATTGTATTAACCCTTTACCAAACGCCAGATTTTCGACTGTCCCAAATTGAAAGAGTTTGCAGATAACATTTCAAAATGTAATGGAATTGGTATTCTTGAAAAACAATCTTCTGCTAGGGCAGAAAACATTGTGGGCAAAGGAGAAATTGCTCACAATGCTTTCCAAAGTCATCTGCAACAAACTGGTCAAATATCATTATTGTTTGGAAATGGGTTAACCACACACAGCAAATTATTTCAGAACTAATTGTGTAAAAAGAAAAAAGTAATCCAAAACTAGCAACAGTTGCTGATCCTTTTGTCGCAGAGTTCTATATAAAAAATCATAAATATATGGTTGGTTTTCCTAATTGTAGCTGTTATCTGCTACTTATTTAACTTCGGACCACTGAAAAAAAAAACATAAGAGAGGATTAGTTATAAGTCCAATTACCTGCAACAAGATATTGTTCAAACTTCCAACCCCAGCAGCACATTTCATCATCTCTCTCTGTTTTATTTTCCTCTCGCTGCTTTTTCTCTACTGTTTCAAATTCACACAAATAGTATGTCCCATTAAGCAGAGTCACACCAATGTTCCATCCCTCCCTATTTTCATAGGGTGTGCACAGTAACTTTGTTATTAATCCACGCCAACACACAAAATCTGTATGGAGATTTCTGAAAAAATAAATGTTATCACTAGTTTTTCATCACTTAGAAGTCTTAGCTGTCTTAAAATTATGAAAAATTATTGTAAATTTATGATATCTTTCTAGTGAATCAATGTTTTTTGTCATAGGTTATATATCTATGTTTTATTTACAAAAGGTCTAAAAGCACGCTAGTTTAATTTACCCTTTACCAGAAGCCAAATTTCTGATTGTCCCAAATTGAAAGATTTTGCAGGCTACATTTCAAATGTGATGAAATTAGACAATTTTCTGAGGTGGCAGAAAACATTGTGGGAAAAGGAGAAATTGCTCTTAACAAGCAATTTCTCCTTTTCCCACAATGTTTTCCAGAGTCGTCTGACACCAAGTGGCCAAATGTCGTTATTGTTTGGTAATGGATTAAAGCAATCTGCTTATAAAATAGGGAGTTATTCTTTGTATACCAAGCCCAAATACCCAAGTCAGGAGCAAGCCTATGTTGGAAGACTGACTGTACATTGGTCTAGTGTTTGAAGCTCAGACTCTGTCAGAAAAAAAACCCATATCTTTCAAAATAATTGCAATATGAAGCATCCACTTCTTCTCGCTGGATAAAGGTGAGTGCAAAGGAAAGAATTCAGTTGGAAAGAATATTTTGCAGTATTGTTGCAAATTTATGCACCTCTCCTTACAGTATTTATTTATGTAGTTTAAAATAGTTGGAGCAGTCAGGGGCTATGAGAGAATATTGTGCAATATTGGTAACAAAATGTTAGAAGAATTGTTGATAAAACTAAAATACTGTTACAAATATTTTTTTCTACTGTTTGTTATTGCCTATATTGCTTTCAATTTGGATATTTTTCAAAATTCCATAATCATGGGTTATCAGCTACTTATACTTTTTTGTAACATAAAAACCAACAGTAGCATGTTGTCCTTTTACAAAAGGTATATAAAACCTGAAAATGTAAAAAAAAAACTGTAATTCACCTGCTATTTTGAACTTGATTTCCAGGCACGCTTCCTTGCAGTGCAAACTTGTCTAAATGCTTCTGAACCCACAATAAAATGAAATCTAAGTATTCTTTTTTACTTTCATCCTTTCTAATCATGTCCCTATAGCCCTTTCTCAGGTCGAATCTGACACTTCTGTCTTTTGGTTCAATGTAAAACTTCAGCTGAGATTTGTCATCCTTAAATTCCCTATTGATGTTTACGGAGAATGTTCCAATTTCACTTGGTTCTCGGAAGAAAGGGAATTTTCTGTCATATCTGTGTTTGTCTTTCAATTCATACTGATGTAGGTCTTTTGAGATGAATCCATGCACAATTTTCCGTTTTTTGAAAGTCTGTTCAGATCTATGATCATTTTCATCTAATGCAGATGCTTTTCTCCTCTGGCTCATGGTTCAATGATGGTTACACAACTTACTTTATATTGACTTAACCTTGATGTACCTGTGGCAAAACAAAAAATAGAAATACTTAACGCTTAGAATACTGGCTAATTTTTTAAATATAAATTTTTGTGTTGTCTGCTTTTCCAAACCCTAAAAATATCTGCTTAATTTTGATGAGGAAATATACTCAGAGTAGCAAACAGGTAAGATCACAGGCCAGCTACCAATTTTCTTTACGGCTGGCCTGGATCTTACCTGTTTGCTTAAGCATGAAGTCAGTTCCAGCACTATAAGGGTCAAAGATGTTGTGACAACCAGACTAATTGCTCCTTACTAGTATGCCTTGTACTCAAAAACACGAGCATTATCCACTGGATGAGTCAAACAAATAATTGATGGCTGCAATCTAAGAAATGACAAAGAGTGTAAGCTTGAGTTTTCTGCTATACAAGTTACAAATCTTATAATGTACATAAAGTACAGTTACGTTGGATTAATAGATACTTTCAATAACAAAGTAATACTAGAATTTAAAGGAGAACATGGGGCTAAATTCCCTTTAAGTGACAATTATTTATTTCATTGTTCAAACTCCTTTATTCTTTCAACTTGTATTATCAGTATTTGCCTCAAATGTGGATAACGATAGGTCTCAAAGTGGACCAGCCTACTCAAAGGAATCAAACAAACAACACTTGTCCAAAGCCAGACGTTTACCCCTTGACCACTGTCCTCCACCTTGTAAAACTTATGTTTGCCATGTCTATAATACTTTAGTGATTAACCCTTTACCAAACACCAATTTTTTGTCCCAAATTGAAATAGTTTGCACACAACATTTCAAATTCTGATGAAATTGGACAATGGTTTTCTGAAGGGGTGGAAATCATTGTGGCAAAAGGAAAAAATGCTCGATACAAGCAATTTCTCATCTTTCCACAATGTTTTTCAGTCTTCTGCAACAAAGTGGTTAATTATCTTCATTATTTGGTAATGGTTTAAGCCATTTCATTGGAAGATGAATAATACTCTTTGTGGCAAGCATTTTCTTTTATTGCTTTCCTTATTTCTTAACCTTAAACTTTTGAGGGATGCAGAAGACAAAGAGTTGGTGCTTTAGTCAGACTTTGCTCGCACTGATAGTGTGAGATTTGTCTTCGTATTTAATTCTATGTCATCTGTCGGTCAGTATCCAAACTAGTCTATGTAGCGTTGAGAAGTAAGGAGCCTACGATCATTTTGTCCGATTTCGTTCTCTTGCTATGCGTCATGAATATGAATTCTAGTACTTGTAAATATAATCGGTGCTAATTTGTTTATTTACAATTACGAGACGTTACAGTAGTCTCCCTTGTCGAATGCGACCGGTTGGTCAGGGGAGATCACTGCGGTTGGATGTTGGTGGCTATCAAGCTTTGGAGGTCAAAGTTCAAAACCAACCAATAAGATTGCAAAGCGATACCATTTTTAGGCACGATGTTCAAAATGGCTGTCAGTATAAAACCGCAGGTCGTCCCGAGCGGGTCGAAGGAAATTAATGGACGACACGCTAAGTGCGGGGTTAACAGGCCACACTCGCTCGGGACGATCTTATTAGCCAGATTGGTACACAAATATTATGCTATTTATACGATACTATTGCATATGTTTGACAAGTCGTATTCTTCTTTTTCCACAATGGTAAACTTGAACAGATTTTTAACCAAAAACTGTATACAAGGGACCCGTTTTTGGAACATGTCGCCATTTCAACAGGCCCATCAACATCTGTCTCAAATCTGCAGATGACAACTTAGAAATTACTTCAGCTCATGTTGTTTATTACAGTTGAAATACTGTACATTTATTAAAGTAAGGGGTACCCTAAAATAAGGCAACTTGATAAGTTTATGAGTGATGACCATATTTCCCAATCAAAATAGGGGCACTTTATTGTGTTGTCTTCATTTGCTTGTCTTTCCTTTTTAGAATAATTTTGTTATCTGCTACAAAAAATGATAAGAATGCATGTCATCAGGGCTAACGACAACACATAATTAAGTTTTTTTTAATGTGAAACTCAAATCTAGTTAGTTATTATCCAGGTAGTCAAACCAATTTGACGCAATTAGAAATTATTAAGAACTTTTTCTATCGTAATATATCTCGCGTCACATGAGATTGCCCCATCAGAAGATAAAATGCAATCTTTACGTCGAATTATTTTGACTTCAGTATTATCCAGGTTCAGAAGACTTGCAAGAGTTGCCTTTTGTCTCAATGATGCTGTATGGTTGACTCGGCCGGTTTCCAACTCGGCTTGTGGGTTCAATCTGCAGTGGATTAAATCGGCCCGGTGAACCCCATGATATTTCAGTTTGAATTATGCATTTTGTTAATATCTAAAATTGATGTTAAATTTTCCAGCAGCCACCGCATTTTGAATAAAGAAATTTCAAAGACCAAAAGGTTTAAATTGCCCATTGATTCAATTTAAACTGTCATAACCTATCATCCATGTCATTCAAATTAAAGACCGCATGCTGCTGAAACAATTTTTTGATCAATATAAAGCTAGTCAAAATAATTTGACATAAAGAATTTCATTTATAGAAATGCTGCAGATTCGTGATAATCTTTTAGCTCTAAGAACGTTTAGTAAGGAGATTTGATTGGACGCACTTTAAATATTTTGGCGTTGTTTAGATGGTAATTGGTTTGGCAATAAATAATGACAAAACGTGTGTTTTATTTATTGCGTTGATTAATGTAAGCTTTTGAAATTAACAAACCGCATAATTCGAACTTGTAATATACATGTACTAAGCTTCTAAAGTACTTGGAGTTAACCCGGCCAAGCTTATGCCGTCAGAACCAGCCCAAGGCCAAGTTAACCCACATTCATCAATATTGAGTCATGAGTGAAGCTTTTTTCAATATTGTTATTAATTGTGCTCTGCAACAGCATCAGTCAATAAAGCAATAGCCGTCAATCAAGACCAGAAATCTGGACAAAAGTTGCCTTGTATTTGAAGATAAATGTTTGCTGGTCAAATTGGGTTGACTCAGCCTGTTTCCAACTTGGCTTGTGGGTTCAATCAGCAGTGGGATAAATCGGCGGGGTGAACCCTATGATATTTAAATTATGCATTTTGTTAAAGTCTAAAATTGATGTTAAATTTTCCAGCAGCCACAGCATTTTTAATAAAGAAATTTCAAATACCAAAAGGTTTAAATTGCCCATTGATTCAGTTTGAACTGTCATAACCTATCATCCATGTCATTCAAATTATTCAATTCATGAGCGAAGCTTTTTTCAATATTTGGACATTAATTGTGCTCTGCAACAGCATCAGTCA
Source organism: Cerastoderma edule (assembly GCA_947846245.1). Classification (NCBI taxonomy): domain Eukaryota; kingdom Metazoa; phylum Mollusca; class Bivalvia; order Cardiida; family Cardiidae; genus Cerastoderma; species Cerastoderma edule. The sequence continues at coordinate 16,745,841 of OX401406.1, forward strand.
ATAAAGCAATAGCCGTCAAGCAAGACCAGAAATCTGGACAAGGGTTGCCTTGTATTTGGAGATAAATGTTTGCTGGTCAAATTCCGGACAGTCATCTATGACCAAATATTGATAGCCTCCCCTTATGCCACTTTGATTTCATAGAATGGCATTACTATATTGTAAAGTCCATTCCAGGTAATAAACTGAGAGTACTGGTTTGATCCATGGCTCAAAGCTAAATGCTGGTGAAATTATTGAAAACTTTGTTAAATCACAATGAAATACAAGGAAATGTTGTTCAGTAGTGAGAGACACATTGTATTGAGTGTGTGGGGTATGCAAGAGCAGCTTCCTTGTAAGTCCCTTTGAAAGAGAGCGCTGCTCCTGTGTTGTGGTAGTTTTTAGTGCCACACTGTAACATTTTCCTGTAATGGTGGCAGCAGTAAATTGCAGACACATCTCATTCTGGAGGTGGCTTAAAGATTTGTTGGGGAAGGTGTGAAGTGTATGGGTGCAAGATCAGCCACCCTGTTTGCTCAATTGGTAGAATGCCATTCTAGTGTTTAGGTCGTTGTAGGTTTGAGCCCCACACTGGTTGCATTTTTTCTCTCGTGTACACTTTAAAATGAAAGACTTGCGTCTCTTTGACATTCTAAAATCAGAGAGGAAATTGGTAAAGCTGTGGTCACATATTCCATATCAAACTTCAATAAACTGCTTTACGATATCCTTATTTAGAAAATTGCATTTGATTTAGATGGACTTTCTCACATATTGGGATTTGAACTCTTTAAAATATATTGTTTTTACTGATAAAATGTTAACATATTTCTATTTAGTTAATAGTAACATAAGACTAGATTATTGACAGCTTCCAAACACCATTTATAACTGTACAGGAAAGATATAGAACATTTGTACTGCAGATATTGCAAACAGTTTAACCCTTTCCCAAACAATAACGACATTTGACCACTTTGTTGCAGATGGCATTAGAAAACATTGTGGGAAAAGAAGAAATTGCTCGTAACAAGCAATTTTACTTTTTCCCACAATGTTTTCTTCCCATTAAGATTATTTTCCAATTGCATCACATTTTGAAATGTCGTCTGCTAACTCTTTCAATTTGGGACAGTCGAAAAGTGTTGTTTGGGAAAGGGTTAAACAGGGTTATTTCATAAACAACAAGCTTAACTTATCAAAAGAGGTGTTATTTTTAGATGCCATCACTACATGGGTCTTCGGAAACATTAAACAGCTCTTGTCACATGCATAAGCAAGGTGCACAAGAAAGAATTCCTGCATTTATTTATAAATTGTCTTTCCTTTAGGAGTGCTAACAGGCACCAAGACGCACTTCACATTGAAAATGGTCTATTGTTTAGTGACAATGATTGATCACATAACATTTATTTCCCAGGGTACAAATCGTTGAATAAGTCCCTATAAAATCAAAATATTTTTCTAGATATGGGAAAACGTGTAGAAACCATGTTGAAAGATAGCTTGTAGAAAGCAAATTCTCCTATTAATAGCCATAGTTTCAGAACCAATTAAATAAAAACGGTATTATGCGAGTTATTTGTATTGCAATGAACAAGAGTCACACTTAATAAGTTTAAATGGTAACAATTTTTTTTAATTGGAATTATCGTCATAAAAGGAGAAATTGCTTATGATGCTCAATTTCTCTTTTTGTCTTACACATTTATGTCTTGATTCATCCTCTATATGTGCAGAAATATATTTATATAAACAAGCTGTGGGCGGGATAAAACTAGTTAAACTGCTGTAAATGCTTGAAGCAAGAAAACAAGAATGTAGTATATTTTTCTGAACTTTATGATCATCTTTGCTGATCTTCCACAGATTGACACAGTAAAGAACTTGGGTTGGTTAATATCAGAAGATTTACTGGCAGACCTGTCCCTGGATTGGCCTTACAAATGTTGATGCAAGATGACAACAAGGTGAGTTGTGTTTGCTGTAATATGAATAACCCTTTTCCAAACGCCACATTTTCAACTGTCCCAAATTGGAAGAGTTTGCAGACGACATTTCAAAATGTGATGAAATTGAAAAGTAATCATCTGAAAGGGCAGAAAACATTGTGGGAAAAGGAGAAATTGCTCGTTATTTCTCTTTTTCCCACAATGTTTTCTTAAGTCGTCTTCAACAGAGTGGTCAAATGTCGTTATTGTTTGGGAAAAGAATAAAGCCATATATCAAGACTTCACAACACTAATAACGCTTTGATAATAACCCTTTCCAAAACTCTTTGCTTTGCTTGAAATTATTTTGGAAAAGGGCTTAAATTACTTGTATAAGTATTGAACTCTTTATTTGAGCATTGTTATCTACCTATACCACCTTAGAATTTTTACCATTCTTTATAAATCCAAGTGTAAAACACAGAGAATGGGTCAGTACAATTTATTCATGGATAAGCTTAAAACTTTCAAATCTTAAGTTACTCCATGGTATCTCCTTTGTTCACCTGTAACTTATAAGAAACGTGACAACAAATTTAATTCCTCTAATGTGTTTTAACCAATTATAATACTTAATAGTTCTTAAGGTTCTGATCTTTATAAACAATAAATATCAATATATCTGATTTTCTGAGACATTTTCTGAGTTCTTTATTTATCGTTTATAAAGATCAGAAAGTGTCTCATAAAATCAGGTATATTGATATGTAATTGGGTGACTGAGAGTGACTAGATTAGATTGATAGAAATAACAAAGTATTTTTACGTATTTTTAATGGAAAGGATATAATGGTTTGTGTTGTATTGCAGATTGGACAGACTTTTTTTACTGCTTGATTCTGGTTCTACGCCCCTGATCAGAAAATCAGCAGCTGAACAGTTGGGAGACGTCCAAAAGTTACATCCGTATGAGCTGAACAATCTTCTAACTAAAGTAAGAATGACAAAGTGAACAATAAAGAACCGTCACTGTGTGCTCTTAATATCTCCATTTGTCTCTTTATCAATCTTCTTGTTCAATACCCATATTGGGCTGTACTATTGCTTCCATGATAAAAATCAACTTTAACCCTTATAGTGATGGAACTTACTTCATGTTTATGCAAACAGGTAAGATCCAGGCCAGCCGCCAAGTAAATTGGTGGCTTGCCTGTTTGCTACTCTTAGTATCTTTCCTAATCAGAAAGCAGATGTTTAAGATTTTGGAAAGCAGACGACCCAATAATTTATTTTTAGAAAATTTCCCAGCATTCTAAGGGTTAAAGAATGTTGGTTGCACTTTACAATTAAATTACATAAAATCCATATTTAAACAAAACTGCACTGTATACTAACAATCAAAACTCAATACTGACCAACTTGATGTATTTTTTATTTCTTATAAGTTTAGTAAACTCAATTTTGTTTTAAAGCAATAAAGGTTAAATGAATATTTCTTCTTTTTCGCACAAATATTAATCTGAAAAAAGTGAAACAAATGGGGTTTATTTTCTATACAGGTGGAGGTTAGAAAAGGTACAAACTGTAAATTAAGGTTTGCATCCAAAAGAAAAGCTATCCAATAGATGTCTTGCGTACATTAGTTTCATATCTTTGCTTTCTTTGTCAATTGTTCTAAACATCAACATATATGAAATATGGGACAACTTTTGTGTATAATTTGTTTCAGGCATGATTTGTCATGTAAACAGGCATTTGCATTTTATTTTAATACAATCGCAGCATACCATACTTTAATAATGCCTTTTATATACCTATTTTCAATCATACTAGAATTGAAAAAGTACTGAAAGAAGTTATGAAACTAGTATTACAAAATGTTGGTTAGAAAAGAGAAATTTCTCATATCATTCAGCAGTTCCTACATTTCCAACTAACTTTTCTCGGGATACTTAAAAGAAAACATAAATCTTGGAATTTTTTATAATTCTATTCTTCGAACATTTACGGCTTAGACATTCAAAAATCATAAAGAAGTGGCCTTTTCAATCTTTTTATTTCAATGCACAGGTGAATACCTACCTCCGTAGTACAAACTGGGACACTCGAATAGCAGCATCACAAGCTGTCAATGCAATAGCAAGAAATGTACCTCAATGGGAACCAAGAGGTGGACCCAAGCAAGGTTTGTTATAGATCTCCTCAACCACTTCATAGCAAAGAGAGCATACTGTCAGACTTAATCATTTATATGTGGTTTTGTGCCTGGTCCAAATTTAAAGGCACTGCAGACGACATTTATAACATTTCCTTTGTAATTTTGAATATGATACCTTTCCTCTATAAATACTCTCAAATTTATCTGTAACAAATCACTAGACACTGTGGGTACCCCATGTGACTTTTTGTGATCTGTGTATTTTTCGGATGTCAACACTGTTGATTCAGGTATGACCTTTGTTCTTTTCTTCGTCGAGTTAAGGTGTACTTCAATGAAACCAAGACAAAGGCTCGATTTTTAATGACTTTTTTAGATTTTTATCACAGATCACAAAAGTCATGTGGGGTAGCCATCCTGTTAGAGGTAAATTTGTAAAAATAAAACTATTTTTGCAGCATGCAATAGTTACTACACATACTGACCATAAAAAGATTGTATAGTTTTTGATGACAGATGCTTTCAAATTTAGACTTATCTCAAAATTGAAGATAGGGTAATAGGTTAAGGATGGTCATTGATTGTTCCTTCAGCTTTGTGCAGCTCTTAAGAGCATTCTGGCACTCAGAAAAACTACAAAACTTTGTCAAATGAGTTATAAACTATGATAGAATATGTTGAAGCAAGGGAACACCACAGGATCATGACAATATTACGCCTGCACTATTTATTACCTATTTTTCAAACTGCTATTTTCACAAATTATGATCCCACCAATTTAACTGCATTATTTAGATTTGAGTAACATCTTAAATAGCAAAAAACACTTGAATTGATGAGTGGGGATGACATGGTTAAAAAAAATCATATGATGCAATAAAAAATACTGTTATTTATCCAATATTTACGACGAGAACATTCAAAATGGAGAATTTCTCGGGTTTTATTGGTGCCTGGCTTTCGCGGCTGACCTTGTTTCATCGCTAATTGTAAACAAACCTTATCATATTCACTCTTTAAAAGCATCATGTGAATGTGTTAATGTCTCAGTTCCTCTGTAAAAGGGAATTTAAAGTACTTTTAAGTTAATTGTCAATTATTGTAGAACTTTCACAATTAAGTTTAAATGAGTGCAAGTATGGCTTTAAGAAAAAAAACATATTGCATAACATTTAAGATTATGACCTTGGTCATCAAACAGTCATAAAATCCTTGATTAAGTTTGCAGAATCTTTTTCAATATACTGTTTATTGCTTTATTTTTCTCTTGTATATTTTATCTCCATCTTATAATTTTAAGAATTGGAGGGTGAAGGACTGAATCTAGATGGAAAACTCAGGTTTTCCACATTTGATCTGTCGAGGGTGTTGCACAATGGTGCCTCATTACTTGGCTCAGAGGGAAATCAATTCAACACAGAGGAAAAACCTGTTGGTAAGTTGAAAAGACATTGTAAAACTCGTATAGATAATTTCATAAATAGAACAGGGTAAACAATGTAAGTATCATATGGGTCTTTTGTAGATGACTATTTCTATTGTTCGCTAATGAGAAATATTGAACAATTCTCTCTTTTTCAACAATGTTTCCTATCCCATGCAAGATGACTATTTACTGATTTTATTGTTGTCTGCAGACCCTTAGCTATTTTGTCAACCATTTTCAAATACTATGTGCTTATCTTTCTTACTTATTACTTCATATCAAAGCAAAAAGGAAGGGGGTCGTGATGATTCATTCAACTCTTTCATTCCCCCTTAGTTTGCAACTAGGAAGTTTGCGAGCATCATCAACCTGTTCCTTGTCTCTTACAGGAATGGATGATAAGGAGTACTTGATTCAGCAACGTCAGATGTTGAACAAGCGTTTGGGCCTAGACATCGCAGGTAGCCTGAAGCTTGATTTGGATAGAGACTTATTCACCGATGATGATCTAGTCTCAGGAATGAAGCGGGATCTAACGGAGAACAAGCTGCAGATCTGTGATATCGTCCAACAACAGGGAAACCTCAGTTCCAGGGAGAAAAACCGTGCCAAGAGAAAGGCAAAGCTTATTGCTAAACAGTCATCAAGAGATTCACCAGTGTGAGTAAATTAACCCTGTATCAAACGCCAAATTTTAGAATGTCCCAAATTGAAAGAGTCTGCAGACGACATTTCAAAATGTGATAAATTTGAAAAGCAATCTCATGATAGGGCAGAAAACATTGTGGGAAATAGAGAAATTGCTTGTTAAGAGCAATTTCTCCTTTTCCCACAATGTTTACCAGAGTCGTTTGCCAAATCGTTTGGTCAAATGTCATTATTGGTTGGTAATGGGTTAAAGATGCTAGTTTACAGATGTAAGGAAATTTGGATATTAAAATCTTGATAGCAGTGTATAGCAACTGTATTACTGTTGTATGCGATGTACTGAAGAAAATCGATTGGACGTAAAATAAGTTATTTAGAGACTAAAATTGTATTTTAACATCATTCTAATTTGACTTGCAAATTATCTGGTATGTGAACACATACCTTTAAATTAGTAACCTTCAATGGTTCTTTTTTAAAAATGTGTTCTTAATGCAAAAAATTATCAGATTATTACAAAAATTACAAAACGAGTCAAGAGCGTTGGAATAAATGGTTGCAGGTTTAAAGAAAAGTATTTCTGGCAGAGGGTTTTAATAAAAAGGTTAATAATTATTTATTTTTCGATTGGTTGCAGGAAGATATCTTTTGAGTTAAAACCGATATATTTGAATTTTCACTCTTCATAGCCCTTGCATAGTACTGGTGAATCCCAGGATATAGGTATTACAGCAGTTTATCATGTTGGTGTTATTTTTGATTATTTTTTAGCAATATACGAGAATAATTGTTGAAATGGTATTAAGGCCCATGCTATTGACTCCTTTTGTAGTTTTTGTAATAATCTGATACTTTTTTCATTATCAGTACTTTCACCCTTTGTCATAATCATTGGGTGATTTTCTTTTGACATTTTTGTATTAGTTATAAATACTTCAAACAAGGATTATCTGCAGTATCAATGTATTTCTTTGATGTATTTTATATTGTCTGTTTCACACAGTTTGAATGTATTGCCTAGCCTAGTCTTGGTTGATCCAAGAAAGCTTATACATAACTTAAAAATTGTTGAAAAGGCTTTAGACACCATACAATTGAATTTATAGCTAGTTCGAGTTCAAGCAAAATGAGTATTGCCATAGAGTTTTGACAAAAATTAACCTATTACCAAAAAATAACTACATTTGACCAGTTGCAGACGACTTTGGAAAACATTGTAGGAAAAAGAGAAATTGCTCTAAAAGAGCATTTTCTCCTTTTCCCACAATGATCTGCTCTATCAGTAGATGATATTTTAATTTCATCACATTTTAAAATGTCGTCTGCAATTTCTTTCAATTTGGGACAGTTGAAAACATGATTAAACACATTATAGACTGTGCACATTATTTTGACAATATTTTGACCTGCTATTCACAGCCATGAACAAGATGGTCAGCCCCCTTCAAAGAAGCTGAAATCTGAGGACAGTTGTGATGGAATTCCCACTGATCAATCCACAGACTTTGTAGATGACGTAAGTTTTACTGCTTGTGTAGTGTTAGAGGAAAGGTGGTCGATCACTTTACAAGCCTAAGTTATCTGGTAAGGAGTAGGAGAATTGTCACGTGAGAAAAAAGCGATTTGGATAATGATATGATAACAATTCCTGTTAAATGGCACCACTAGCTGTTCTATTTTTCCTGTTACCTATACCAATTCTAATAGACAAACAAAATAATGATTTTAAAATATAAAAAAGGAAAACAAGATGGAAAGTCAATATAAAGCAACAGTAAACAAGTAGAGAGTGTTGTGCTCATGATATCATTTGTCATGACTTCTCTTATGACTTCATAATATGTCATGTGGTTGTATGTTATAGGGTTAGTACCGGATTTCACAAATGTTATGCGGCACCTTGTTAGAAGTCTGAATATGCTTCTGGGGACATGATAGATTTCGTATGAGAATTGGAATGGTTATTTTTTTCCCATACATGTCCCTTATTGATTTTCCTTTATTTTTTCCAATTGTAAATGTCAGAAGATAAATATTGAAGGTTTGAATGAAATACATTGTATATTTAATGTGGGTATTAACAAAGTATTGCTCTTCATGTTTGCTTCAGTTGCATTTAATTCAGGATATATGTAGTAATGAGTTAACCCTTAGAATTCTGGGGTTTCAGCACTATAAGGGTTAAGAACTAGTTATTTACTATAACCTTATTTATTGTAGCTTGACTGGCAGTTTGACTGGTTTTGTGAGGCCCTAATGGGGGACTTGTTCAACAGCAGCTGGGAGATAAGACATGGGGCAGCCACAGGGCTTCGAGAGATTATAAAGTTACATGGCAGAGGTGCTGGTAAATCAATGGATACACCCGCTGATCAGGTACAAATTATGTAATTTACTTTCAACGGTTATGAAATTCCCTTCAAAATTTGTATATACATGTAGAACTGAAAAAGCGTTTAGACACAGGAATCAATGCTTTTACACAATATTTCAAGTGCAGCTTGCAATCCTCTTGGAAAATACCTTCAAAGTTTTTTTTAACCCTACTTTGAAAGCTTTCTTTTTAATGGCCACAAAAAGTGTGTTATTTCCTTATTTTCTCAGGTTATTGTATAAAAATCTTTGTTGTCGATACTCATCTGTGCAAGGCAATTCTGATGAGCACAACCTTCATAGCATTTACTAAATAATTAGAGGGTCCTGCATGGCCCAGTGGTTAAGTTGGCAGGCTTAGAATTTGGGGGTCCGGGTTCAAGCCTCTACATCACCACTGGTTTTGTGGGAGTGGCCTTTGGCAAGTCACTTCAGAGCCCTAGCCTAGTACTGGTTGATCCAGGAAAGCCATTACATAACTGAAATTTTTGATATGTTAAAAACCATACTAACAAAAATAAATAATTCATGAAATTTTTTCAGCAAAATACAAATATTATTCTTTATCTGAACCTCAATTAATTTAGCTTCATGTGTTTGTAATCTTTTGTTATAATTTCTACTAATCTTCTTATGATTTTTAAGTTACTAAGGAGGAAACAGCTTATGAAAGACGTATTAAGATGACAGTAAGCTAAACTGATATTGAGCATCTAAATTACACTATGTGCTTATAGAAATTGGATGCTTGTCAGTTTGGATCATAAGAGTTAATATCAGTATGTTGTTGTGAGTTTAAGAATTGCTTTTGAATCCTCCATTATGTTTTCAGATGTTGGCGTCTAACCAGCTGTGGTTGTCAGACTTAGCCTTGAGGCTTCTTTGCGTTATAGCTTTAGACAGATTCGGTGACTTTGTTTCAGATGAGGTATATAAATTATGATATAAACAGAAATCATGTGTTGACGGTTTGATTTAAGTACTTTAAATATCATGGTTTTCAACAGTAAAACTGCAAATATGTTTTACAGTTAACGTCTCCACACTATTAAGACCTTTTTCTCCCTGGAAGCTCTTTATTTTTTCGCATCACATTTTCAACCCTTTTAGTTTATTGGAATTGATTTTAACCAGTTGAAATTTTTATGTGATAGCTCAAAGGTAAATTTATTTGTATCTAAATGGCTCATCTTTACCTCGCGTCAAATAGATGAGTCATCTGTGCCCCAGACCTTAATGGGAAATGGCTTAGCCTTGTACATCTACATCATACATCAGCACAATCACACTTGATTATTACACGACAGGTGGTGCTAGGTCAAGAATACGTAGGGAAATGATAGAAAGATAAAAAAAGATCTGTTAGTTAAAAGAAAGAAGGAGGGGTATAAGTAAAGTAATGCAAGCTAGCTTCACTTCTTCATCCAGACCTCTCCGGTTACTACTTGCTAGGTGCCCAGCAGCTGTTAGCAATTTGAAAGCTGATAGCCCCTGCTTGAAGGATACCAAGTCAGGGGCCTCTGCAACATTGACAGGGAGTCCATTCTAAATTTTAATTGTACGCAGGAAGAAAGAGTTCTTGTGGTACAATGTAGATGACTGGTGGTATTTTCTGGCTGCCTCTTTACCTAAGACCATATTGGTAAGAGACACATCCTTGCCTCAGATCTTATATGTATTAGATAACTTATCATAGATCATGTTTGGCCATATCTACAGGTGGTTGCTCCGGTGCGAGAGACATGCTCACAGACGTTGGGTGTTGTGATGAAATTTCTGGAGAAGGATGGCATCCAGGGAGTTTTGTCTATACTACTGCAGCTGTTGTCTCAACAACAGTGGGAGGTTCGTCATGGGGGATTGCTTGGCATAAAGTACCTGCTTGCTGTCAGAATGGTGAGTCATAATTATACAGAGTTGGGAATTTGAAACCAGTTGTATCTCGTTTGATCCATTTCCTCAGCCAATAACAGTAAAGTTTCCAAAAAATGCCATCCATAGGTAATTTTAGGGAAAAGATTTTTACTATTTGAGCCCATCCAAATGTAGGGTACTTACTTAATGCTCTATATCCCCTCTAGGACACGTCTGCCACTACACCTCCAGCTTCCACAACCACATACACTGCAGACTCATTATACCGTGACCCGTTATATCGCGATATTCATTATAACGCGGGTCTCCTATGGCTCCCAAAATTTCAAGCACATTAGGGCTTAAACAATAGCCTAAATCTCCCCCTTTCTGCAAAATGACGCGGTCGGCATCCTAAATAGAAAGTCTACCTACAAATTGCACTCCAAAGGCGTGAAAATCAATATCTCCCTGGGTAATCCCCATTGTTTGTCACGGTCTTTTAAACAAAGCATGTGGCCTTTATACGTACACAATCCGTGACCCGAGGGAAGATTTAAATCTATGTGTACATAGTGTTGATAAATTACATAATATCATTAGTTTGTACACGCTTATTCAGGGGAGTGTTTTATGCCTGATTGACTCAAAACTTAGAGCAACTACAGGTTTTTATCGGACACAGATGTTAAATCCCCTCGTGCACCCATGCTTTTCCCCAAACCTAGGGCGTCCAACCGTATGCACACTTTTTAAACAAATACCACTAACACATGAAGTTTTAACTTCTTTGTTTCCATCATATGTATACACACACCTAGTTTAAATGGTAAAGCATTAGGTACACATGCTGGGAGAACTATCGATAAAATTTACTCACTCCTTACTTGGAGTTTAAATCTATAAATAGAACATGGGTTAACTGAATCCACCCTCCTTTTTCTGTAGTGTGTATTTAAACTGCACGTGCCTCTATCAATGATCCTTAACTTGAATCGTAATGAAACAAATAAAAAGGAATATATAGTTAAACATGTAAGTTTTGATTATGTTTTTTATTTGCTTTTCTTTTATTCACAATAAATTCAATGATAAGTCCGTAACTCAACACAATCTTGAAATATGAATAGACTACTTCTTGAATCTGATTGTTTCTTAAGTGGTTATGGTCTGGCATATAGCGTGTAAGGGACCCCGCGTTATATTTGTCAACCCCACTATTAACACGGATCTAGCATCATGGCTCCCAACGACCGTGTTATAATGAGGCTGCAGTGTACTATTCGTTTTGCCTCTATTCAAGACATCCTCAATTTCTGGAGTTCAGCAACCATGTTCCTTCTCCATGCTGTTAACGGTTTGTTCTCCTTCCTTGGGGATTCCAACCTAAGGTATCGCCATCAGTGTTTGGCTGGGCGTTTGTCCTGTCCCCTTCATTTACACGGTTTAATTGCATCTGTGAAAGGGGTATGCTTGGTTCTTTGCCACAAGTCCTCGTTTGATTTACAGTCTAGTCATCCAATATGTAGAATAGAGACCATATTATTGCTGTATAATTGGCAGTTTGTCCCATCACAGGATAGACATGCAGTGTGATGTGTCTTAAGCTCAAAGACATTTTTAAGTGGGGCATTTTGTAGCTAGAGTTAAGAAGACCTGCATTCAAATTTTAACAGTTACAGTGGTCTTGCATCATCATTACTGATACTTTGGTAATCTGGAAATTTTAAAGACTAAATAATCTTGATTAAAAAGACATGTTTTTTTTTTTCATTGTGAATGTCATTAAGCAAAACATTATTTTCTTTAAGGTTTATTCTTAAAGCATAAATAAGCTTCAACTTGGATACAAACAAAATATTATTGCAATCCGAGCAGACCAATTACTATTATTTCAATTATAGGACATGACGAATGACCTGCTGCCAGCTGTTCTGCCCTTTATTTATCAAGGTCTACAGGATATTGATGATGATGTCAGAGGTGTGGCAGCATCAGCCCTCATCCCAGTGGCAGATAATCTTGTGGAAACACTACCTCTGCAGGTAGGGGGCTTTGTATAATTACTACTAACTTAATGGCAGGGGCTGGGTTTATAACTTAGTCACCTTTTTAGTTTGTCTGTTGTAATTCTTAATAGTTTTGACTTTCATTCAGGCATCCCGGTATAATAATCTTGTGGAAAGACTACTTCTGAAGGTTTGTGCTGTCGACAATTCATTCTGTCGAAGCCTCAATCAAATGGTTTTTCAAACAACAAAGCATGTTTTAATGTCATTCTGTAAGACATACCTTTAAACCCATTCCTTGTTCGCAGTGATTTGCAGAAAATTTTGAAATTTATGATCATAGGCTAGAAAATAGTTATAAGATGAACAAACAAATGTTACTGTTTTGATCAGTTGTTTTACTTTCCTCATTTCTTTGAAGCTTCAAAGCATTTGGGAAAGAGTTGAGATTTCAAGTATTCCAGGAGAAATGAAAGTGTATTGGAGAAACAAGTGCAGATTATTCTACGATAAAAAGAAGAATGTTGATTTCCTTCACTTAGTTTTGCTCTTATATTCAGTATAAAAACCTCTTGGACTGTGGGACCACTGTTCTGAGTAGAAATAGCATGTGGTCATATAAGAGAGGTTTCACATTTGTTCACCTTGATTTAAGCCCAATTTTGCAGCTTCGCATTGAAATCATCTCGATGCAATACCTGTTAACCTATCACCAAACAATAACGACATTTGACCACTTTGTTGTAGACAACTCTGGAATACATTGTGGGTAAAGGAGAAATTGCTCTTGACAAGCAATTTCTCCTTTTCTGTTTTCTGCCCTATTAGAAGATTATTTTTCAATTTCATCACATTTTGAAATGTCTTCTGCAAACTCTTTCAATTTGGGACAGTCAAAAATTTGTTGTTTAGTAAAGGGTAAATACCAACTAAACAGGGATGTTAGGTTGTGGTTTTGTTTTTTAAATGCATATACAAATGATAATTGTATGCTGATTGTGCTGTTTTTGGTACAGGTTCCTGTGATAGCCTCTAGTCTATGGGAGATTTTGGTGGATTTAGATGATCTGACGGCCTCGACCAACAGTATAATGGTCCTTCTCTCAACACTGCTGGCTCACCCTAAAGCTTCTGTCCTGGATAAGTATGTGGTTTAAATAGAATAGAGGCATGATGATTATACCCTATCGGTATTCTACTGTTTATTTTACCCTTTCCCAAACAATAACAACATTTGACCACTTTGTTGCAGACGACTTTAGAAAACTTTGTGGGAAAAGGAGAAATTGCTCGTAACGAGCAATTTCTCCTTTTCCCACAATGTTTTCTGCCCTATCAGAGGATTATTTTCTAATCTCATCAAATTTTGAAATGTCGTCTGCAAACTCTTTCAATTAGGGACTGTCAAAAGTTTGGTATTTGGTAAAGGGTTAAGTCATTGGTTCATATTAACAAGTCTCAAAAACGCCTTTAGCAGGCCATTTAAGAAACCATTGTGACAAAAAGAGAAACTGGTGTTGCTTTAAATTCTGAGCATTTGCAAGCTACAATACAATATTATTCATCATCATGTATAAATGAAAATTCATAAAATTACTTAATTGAAAGCAAAATATTGAAATGATGTTGAAAAAAACATGATCGCTGTTGTTAAAAATTTATTTACAGTCCAGCAGCTTTTCTCCACTTTTCCAGACAAATATCTTTTTCTCCCTATTTCATTTTACAAATTCTTATTATTCAAGACGGTGAATGAAAAGAAATCATATAATTAAGGTTTAAGATTCATGGGTCATGGGTTCGAATCCGGTGAGCGGCGGGATCTGCCTTGCGACCTTTCATTAATCCACATTCACTGCGAGTACTGGTTATGTATCCAGGAAGCAGAATCGAGAATGATTAATCTAATTTGTAAGAATTTGTTTCACAATTGATGTAAAATAAATAAATTTAAACTTAACTACTCGATTTGGTTTTTTGCTTTAGACTGTCTCGACCATTGTTTGAGTTGGTACCAAGATTATGGCCTTTCCTCAGACACAACATCATCTCTGTAAGGAAAGCAGCTCTCAACACTTTGAACACCCTTCTAAATATGCAATCTGTACAGGTAATGTCCATTGACCTTAACCCATTACCAAACAATAACAGCATTTGACCTGTTTGTTGCAGACAATTTGGGAAAACATTGTGGGAAAAGGAGAAATTGCTCTTAAAAAGCAATTTCTCCTTTTTCCACAATTTGTTCTGCCCTATCAGAGGATGCCTTTTCAATTGCATCACATTTTGAAATGTAGTCAGGAAATGCCTTCAATTTGGAACAGTCGAAAAGATTTGACGTTTGGTTAAGGGTTAATTAAGATCATCTTCCTTCAATGCTCAGTTACTATTGCCCTTGTGAGTGCACCAACGATATTGTTATTGAATTGTGAAGTACAGTCAATCTTGTTTCAAGTGACCATAGTACAAGGAGACAGAACCATAGTGTATATGACAATTAACGGCTCGATAACGGATTTTATTTAGTTGAGCTTTCTCAATGACTTCCATCCTGTATTAAGATGGCCTCAGACTGAATAGCTTTTCACAAACTGTTTAAGAGTGGTCGCTTAAAACAAGAAGGACTGTAGTTTACAAGAGTGAATGATAACAGGAGCATTATATTCATCTTTTATTTCTCCAGATCACATTTGCTTACAGTGCTTAAACTCAATCTTAGATATATCTTCATTTAAGTTCATTGTTAGAAAAATATAAATTGCACATAATGAGGAATTTTTCAGAAGCTTTACCATAACGTGATCAACCTGGTTATGATTTTATTATGGTTGCCAGTCAAATCTTCTAACAGATGGAATTATTCAATTCAGGTTGAGATATTCCTCCAGTTGTCTAATTAGTATCCCAAATTTTCAGAATAAATCATACTCATATTCATGGAGTAATTTCTGAGAATTTCTGAACATTTTTACTGTCTATTTTTCAAGCACCCTGCCTATTCCTGGTTACCTCCCATCATTCAGCCATTACTCCGTCACATTTTCCAACGGGCTCTACTTGAGACTAGTGATGAAGTGTTGGCCATTGTTGACACTGTGTGGGCGGCAACCCTGAGTCGGGCTCCGATAGAATATGTGATTGCTGCTGCCACACCGTGGCTTGGGGTTTGGCTCTCTCTAGCCATGCAGCCGTCCAAAATTCCCTATGATAACAACTACCTCATCGAGGCCAAGCACAAAGGCAGGGTAAGAGTGATTTATAACCCTTTCTTTCATATAAAGGCATTTGAACATGCTTGTAGCATAGTACTCTAGAAAGGACTATGACAAAATTAACCCTTATAGTGCTGGAAGCTTCTTCATGCCTATGCAAACAGGTTAGATCCAGGCCAGCTGCCAAGTAAATTGGTGGCTGGCCTGTGATCTAAAGCAGAAGACACAAAAAAACTATTTTTAGAGAATCATCCTGCATTCTAAGGGTTAAAACGGCAATAAATAAGCAGTTTCTCATATTGCGAACACATCTTTCCAATATCATGAGGAAAATTTGATATTTCATACTTAATAATTTCCATCAGCTTTCAATTGCTAGGCTCTTCTCTCTTTTAGTACACTTGTGTTACTAGTCATTACTCACCAGTTTGGCAGTTATGGGAAGTTAAGTTTGGGATCATCCAGTTATAAGCTTGGCATTGTAATATAACTGAAAAACTGTCGGTGTGGTGTAAACTTTTTTTGGCAAACATCTCTATTAAAGGTTTAATATTATATGGAAAAAAAAAATCAGAATTGTTTACATCGGAAAACAGAAACAGGGTTGGAAATATTAATGTAAAGTACTGGTAAGAAGATACAGGTCTGCATGTATAGGTATGTTTAGCACCAGGGAAATTTTGAAGTGCCGTTGATAGTGGGATATCCAGTCATTTTCAAGTTCAGTGCATAAAAAGTTTTTTGAAAGTAATGAAAAACTACATTTTGTTTTGATTCAAACGAGAGAACTGACAAAATGAGATATGTCATGATAAACATACCAGCAGAGATGATAGGAGAATATTGTGTTGCGAGACGGGAAAGCCTTGGGTAAAATATGATTGCAATATGAGAAATTATTCATGATACTTTCTTACAATAGATACATTTGTACTCTTCTGTAGACAAAAAACTCCATGATTGTTTCTTAACCCTTAAATTGCATATATGTAATTTTTCTGAAAAAAGACGTTTGTGTGTTCTGCTTTCCAAAACCTTAAATATTCCCTTAATTTGGATGAGAAAAGAGACTCAAAGTAGCAAACGGGTTAGATCACAGGCCAGCCGCCAATTTATTTGGCGGCTGTCCTGGATCTAACCTGTTGGCATATTAGCATGAAGTCGGTTCTAGCACTATGAGGGTTACGGTTCTATCTTAGAGAACTTGTGTGAAGAAAACAAAAGGTATCTCTTATTGTTATTGTATAGAGTGAGACTGGTAGTCACAGAGGTCCCGTTACTGACCAGGAGTCCCCTGGTACGGGGAAGGATAAACTTGTGTATATAGCTGGAAACGAGGCGACCAGTCTGGGTCCAGAACACAGAGATGGTTGTGTGATGAGGGCAAGAACTACTGCTGCAAAGTATGTCCAGTTTTACATTTTGTTAACATTAGCCCTTAGAATGCTTGGTAATTTTCTGAAAATAGATTTTTGTATTGTCTACTTTCAGAAACCATAATTATCTGCTTAATTTTGATAAGGAAAGATACTTATATTAACAAACAGGTTAGATCACAGGTCAGCAGCCAATTCACTTGGGGCCTTGCCTGGATCTAACCTGTTTGCATAAGCATGAAGTCAATTCCAGCACTATAGGGGTTAGAACAAGCTCAATTTTATGTATGATTGATCTTTTTACTTGCACTCACAAAAGAGGCTTCTTTTAAGGGGAAGGGAAGATTCTCTATATCTGTTGGGTTAGAGTTCTGACCTTTGTATGGGTTTAATTTGGATAAAAGTAGATCAGGTTTTTCATGAGAGGTGGTATTTGCCTAACTGACCGAATGCTGCATGTTCCACTCTGCTTGACTGAGCTTTAATTATTTATTGGTAGTTGACATATGGTCTTATTCATTGACCATTATTGTGAAGAAAGGGAAAATTGCATATTACTTGAGTTCATATTTTTTTCTCAAAACCCTTTGTTACTGAGACACAATAGATTCATCTGTATAAGGCTATCATAATGGCTACCGATGAAAAGGGATTTACTGCACAGATTTTGAATCATTTCATGCAAAGAACATCTGGAACCTTTGTGTACAAAGAATATATATGTATCTGCAGGTTGATAGGACACCTCTGTGGCTATCTGTGCCAACCTGTGTCAACCCTTCCCCAGGAGATGGAGAAGCCTGTAGAGTCCCTGGCAAAGCTTCTCATCTTTCATCTGAGTACCAAGTCAGCAATACAGAGAATTGTGATCGCCGAGGTTGTCCATGTATGGGCTAATATACAGGTGAGACATGGATTCTGCAGTATATTGCTTTTCAGTCTTGTTTGGTTCTTTTCTGATCACTTAAGAGTTTTGGTGCTTGTTTTTTTTTATTGTATTTTTGTAACTAATTTAGTATTTTATTGATTATTTCTTGAAATAACTGAATGCGTCTTGGATTTAAAAAAATGTAAAGAAGCACAATCAGATGGTTTTATATTTATGAAGTGAATGTGTTTTAGACTAAGTTCATATAAAAACAAAAATTGGATGAATTTTTTTTTAGATGTTGATTGATGGACTTTTTACAGCCATTTTAAACAATATTTCAGTAAAATCATATTGATAGTTCACCAACTAGTGCTTCCTGGATAACCAGCCAGTATTAGACTATGAAACAGTGTGCACCTGTTGAGCACTCCACAGTGAAACAATTAACCTTGATGGAAATTGAAATTATCTTGTCAACCTTGATTTTTCGCCTATAAAACCTCTCTTCTGGATATCCTTAGGAATCAGCAAATTAAGGGATTCTAAAAAGTACCTATAGAAAATATGATATACTGAAGAATTTTGATGATGATGTATACAAAATACTCAAGTATGCACCCTTTTTGTAATTATGACATGGTTCCTTTATTGGAAATCTATGGTAACATGTAAATG
Organism: Cerastoderma edule; assembly: GCA_947846245.1. Taxonomy (NCBI): domain Eukaryota; kingdom Metazoa; phylum Mollusca; class Bivalvia; order Cardiida; family Cardiidae; genus Cerastoderma; species Cerastoderma edule. Next base: position 16,764,356 of record OX401406.1, read on the forward strand.
TTGGTTTCCTCAGAAGTTCACTTGAAGGAGACATCTGTTAACCTTCTGTAAACCTTTTTCTTTGTATTTTTTCTACAGCCAGCCCAGTGTCCCGATACAGTGAAAACCAAGTTGTTAGAAACTCTGAATGAGTCTGTTTACTATGATGAAATAGGTCTGGGATTTACACGGATGCAGACTGATTGTCGAGACTTTATTGCCACTCTAAAGCAACAGGACATTGATATGGACCAAATTATTCCACCAGGGTAAATTTATCCTTTGGCTATTTGATAGTTCAGCTATCCATAACTCATTTGATATCTAGAAAAAAGGGCAAATTTCCGATGCTAATATCTTTATGTCTCCTCTATTTGCTATATTAAGGGAAAACATTAGAATTGTCTTCTAGGTTCAAGTGCCATTATCACTACTGGTCCCATGGATGTGTCCTATGAAAAGACTCATCCCAGTGATGGCATTTAGATTTTCAAGAGAGGTAGTCTCCCTACTAAGTTCCTCTAATAGTTAGAGTCAGGCATCTCAATATAACTGAAACTATGTTAATGCAATGTAAAACCCATATAAATGAATAAGACACCTCAGAACCCTAGCCTATTATCGGTGAAACTTAGGAAAGCAGGGGTATAACTGAAAGAATTGTAGATATTAGGTTAAAATCCTTCAATAAAAAAAATGATAGAGAATAAAAACTATTTGGTACCAGGTTCAACCAAAAATGATTCATACTGTAAATCCATGAACTTTGCAGGTCTATACTGACCCCAGATCAGGCCCTGGCGTTGGTGACTCAGGTGTATAACACAGTGAAATCAGCCATAAAGCCCAGAAATGTTCAAACCATGGAGGATAGACGGTCTCAACTACATGTCTCCATCATGCAAATCATCAATGATCAACAGTCTCTGTCTATTAGGTATGCTGTGCTTTTCTTTCAGTCTGACAAAACGGGGTCATTTCCATACTTACCTTTTAAACATCTCTCAAAACTTTGTGAGTGTTTGCTCCTATCATTTGATATTTAATGAAATTTATATGAGCTACTGTTATCCTCCAAATGATGTCTGAGTCAGTGTCAAGCCAAGTAAAATTTAGAATGTCTCTGTTCAGTTAAAAATGGACTGTTTAGAGTAAGTTTTACATTCAATTGGCTCCAAACATATCAAAGCCTTTAATTTTATACTTCATCAGATTCCCAGTTTACGGCTTAACCAAACGATAACGACATTTGACCACTTTGTTGCATATGACTCTGGAAAAGGAGAAATTGCTTATAACGAGCAATTTTTCCTTTTCTCAAACTATTTTCTGCCCCTTCAGAGTATCATTTTCCAATTTTATCACATTTTGAAATGTTGTCTGGAAACTTTCAATTTGGGAAAGTCCAAAATTTGGGAAAGGGTAAAGAGAAAGATTAAGACAAAGTTCCATAATTCTGAGTAGCAATAATGCAGAATTGTCCCTTGTTGTTAAAAAAAACCCATAATTCAAACGAGGGGGTCTGTTGATTTAGAATTTGACATTTTCTCAATAATTACTATAAGTAATGCTCACTCAAAATCATGTAAAGTAAACCGAATTTTACCCTTTTTTTCCTTCTTTTTTTAAACATAGTTCGCCCTTTTATTATTTATATGAAAAGTAGATGAGCAGTCGGTTCATAAATTTAGGAAATTATCTAATCAGAATTTTCGATGTTTCAGGACTCTCTCTAGTCTTGCGAAGGCTGTAGTAGCACTGGACGCATTGCCAGAAAAGTTAAACCCTGTCATACGGCCGCTGATGGATTGTATTAAAAAGGAAATGAATGAAGCAATACAGGTCAGTTGCGCATCTTTTAACCACTATGATGCAGTTGACTCTGGAGAACATTGTGGGAAAAAGAAATTGATCGTAACAAAAAATTTCCCCCTTTACCACAATGTTTTCTGACCTATCAGAAGGTTTTTTCCAATTTCATCACATTCTTAAATGTCGTTTGCAAACTCAGGACATTAAAAAATTTGGTGTTTTTTAAAGGGTTAAACTGACAGTGTTATGACTCTTGATGAAAGTTTTCAGACACCAGTGAAAATTAAATTTGAAAATCTTCTATGAATCGATAAAAACTCATTTAAACACTATAAAAAATATACTTCCATGAGCAAATTCTTTTAAATTTGCAAAAACATAAAAAAGTATCTACTGTGTGCGGCTTTCAAACTGGCCATCAAATTTCCCTTCTGAATGAATTTTTTTTATTGGTTTCAGAGAGGTGCAGCCGTCTGTTTAAGTAAGCTGCTCAGGAAATGCGCGTCAAGGGAGCCATGCCCAAATGGGAAAGTGCTCAAGAACTTGGGAGCTTTTGTATGTTGTAATCCTTGTAATACACCCGTCATATCCATGATAAACAATAATTCCACTGCTGGTGAGTACAGTATATTGTAGCAATCTTGTTTGAGCTCAGGCCATTCAAGTAAGATGGTAATTCCACTGCTTGTTGGCTTGTTGTTTACAATAATTCATGTTACATACTTTCATAACAACATTTTCACTTCTTTGGGGTCCCGGGTTCATGCCCAACCAACACCTCTGGTTTCATGGGAGTAACCTTTGGCAAGTCACTTCAGAGCAAAAGCCTAGCACTGGAAAACCATTACACAACTGAAACATTGAACACCATACAAACAAACAATTTTACTACTTGTGAAAACATGTAGTTTATAGCACAGGGGTCAATAGTTAACCTGGGGTCAATACTATGTAATATTATAATTATTACATTACATTAAATTAACCCCAGAGTATAGACCCCTGTGGTATATAGGTAGCGTACAAAAATGCTGGTAACAAACATGTCATCCATGGTAACCAATAACTTCAATGCTGGTGAGTCCATGTAATAGGGGAATTTTGCAACAAATAGCTGATTTTTTTAATTTTCAACTTACTCCCTTTACAAATTCCGACATTTCAAAGAGTGTGGTGTAAAGAAAAAACAGATTGCTTTTAATTGGATATTTCTCCTTAAGTCGAAATATGTTGGCAGTCAAACAATGTTTACAAAGAATAAAAATGGAATTTCAAAATTTTCAGATATAAACTGTGATACATACAAGGGAAACCTGACTTTGGCCAAATTAAACAAGGTAAGTTACATAAACTTTCTCCTACCTACAACTCATAGCATATACTAGGAAAGAAGCCTTAATCTAGAAACTCATTTGATAGGGAGCCATTTAGTTCACCCATGAAGGGTCCTGTGTGGCCCAGTGGTTAAGGTTGGGATTTAGTATTTGGGGGTCCCAAGTTCGAGCCCCACAGACACCTCTGGTATCATGGGAGTTACCTTTGGCAAGTCACTTCAGAGCCCTAGCCTAGTTTAGGAAAGCCATTATATATCTGAAAAATTGTTGAATGCATTAAACACCATGCAAACTAATTTATGACATTGGCATAAGTCCTTTTTTAATACAGTGTTGAACACCATACAAACAAGCAAATTCAATAATGAAAATGAGATTTGAAATCATTTTGGGAAAAGAATAAAGTGCTTTAAGAGAATGTCATAATGAAAATGTCAATCATTCTTTTCTTAGTATCTGCTTAGTCAAGCCTTCTTTGGGTCTAATAAAAAGAGACATATTGGAATATATCAATAGGGGCATCATGCCCATAAGATAAAAATGTCTTATTTGTTGAAAACAGCATATGAGACTGACATGTTGATACATTTATGACAGGTTACTGAGAGTACAGACAGACGTTTAAAGAGAGTGCCGAGTGTTTCTGTCTCACCTGATCTCATGCAAGAAGACTCCCAGGTACGCTATCAGAATTCCACCTTAGATTAATGAAAGCTTTTCCCACAGCTAGATTTATGATATTTTGTGAAAACATTTAGACAGAGGTACATTTTGTCTTTCCCAAGCAAAGTCGCCTGCTGTCAAAATGCTCTAAATGTTAAAGCTATTTATTCACAGATTTGGGTAAGTTTTGAAGTCAAAAGATGATTTCTTTAAAACTATAACAACTTTACTGCTGTATGATATGCATTGGAAGGAGAATTATTTAGTATTTAAGATTTTAGAGCTTGTATACATTAGGTTGATATGGATTTAGATCCAAAAGCCTTTGAAACAGTTTTTAGATCTACCACAAATATACTGTAAATACTTAAGTATATTGACGCTTCCTAAATCAATTATGATTTCAATAACTACTTTTAGATTCATTTCATACAACAATACAAAAACTGAATTGTTTTAACAACATTTTTTATAGACTTGGAAATTTTATCATCTGAGAACAAGCATCATTCTGATAGTCTGGTTTAAATATACAGTGGACCCGCGATAATCCGAACGTCGTTTATCCGGAATATTCACCATCCGAACAGAATTTTGAGGGAAGGGATCTTACCTTCATCAATCTAACTGTTTAATGCGGAAAATCCGCGTTCCGGAACCGGACAAAAATATTCGGGAACCAACAGTCACTTTTCATAGTATATGCGTATGGCTAGTCCGGAAACCAGTAAAATCGTTTATTTTGCGGTAACAGTTGCGAATGAAGGGATCGGTCTTCTGTTGTAAACGGCATTCACACGTTTTGCAAACTGTCACATATGCTTGACCATAACTGGAAGGTGTTGATTGTTTGTTAATCGGTCATTCTGTCAGTTGATTGATGTTACATTATTGTAATTACGGTCGCATGTCGATAGTTGAGTTTGTAAAAGGTGTTGATTGGCTGACTGGCTGCTTAGACAGCGATCGGGAGACAATGTCTGGCAATCATTTTCAATTATTACTCAATCGATATGCTCCTTTTCCCTATAAATAAACTCTCAACAATCCCTACCTATCTCATTTCTCGATACTGAAATAAGAAGATACAACTTGAAGATGTCTACACCCACAGCCAAACGAAGACAGTTCTTTTCAGAGCTATCTTAAGGAATTTTAACTTCTCGAAAGACATTGCTTCAAATTGTCATTTTTTTTTAAAAATCCGTTTTGACCAAATAAACACTTCCTTAACACACTTTATATTTCCCTTCAAAAAAAAATAAATAATTTTGTATTTCTTACTTCATAGTAATGATCATGATACACCGACACCGTGTAAAGGTAAACATTTCGCTGTAACTCGCATATTCTCTATTCCGGAAAATTCGTTAATACGAACATTTCTCCTGGGAACGAAAGTGTTCGGATAAACGAGGGTCCACTGTATTATGTACAATTTACTCTTTCATATTGGGTTGTGTATTGGATTAGTCTTGAATGGTGTATTTTTACCTGGAAATACGAGGGATTTTGATAGGGACCAGGGTACCATTTTACTAAACAGTTTACAGTTAAAAACAACATTCCCTCTTATTTTGATATTCGGCTAAGCAATATTGCTGAGTAACACATCATTGGAATCATCTGTTGAGCTGCTTCCAATGACGTGTCACATTGCAATATTGTACTTTCATTAAGGATACTTACGTGTGTATCCGTTTTGACTTGCGCAAATATTTTCCTTTAGTTGTTTAGTAAAACAGTACCCAGAATGTTAATTTGGATAAGACATGATTTGAAGAGAACAGGTGTTTGAATAACAGGGGTTAGGCTGAAGCTCAGATTAGAACAATTCAGTGAAGTAGTATTATCCTGTGGTCAAATTTAGTCACATGTAAACATTTATTTACAGTCTCAGAAGCAACTCTGTATCCAGCAAAGGGGTGGTGAAATGGCCCTTACAGTGGCTGTGTCCGAATTTGGCGACTCGCTACCCAAGGATCTGCCTAGCCTGTGGGAAACTATTTTACAATACTTAAAGTTGAATGAAACAGGTATGAAACAAATTTAGTTTGCTACAAAGAGATTTTAAGCACTTTTCTATGTGCTGTCCAGTGTTGAAATTCAATTTTGAAACATTGTAACTAAAGGGGATCCCGATGTTATTCCCAAAAGTTTCTCTTTTATGACAATTTCATTCTTTTGTCTTGTATAGATATTTGCAACTGATTAACCTTGCACAAGGTCAAGTTTAGAATAAGATGTTGAGATTAATGTGGGGTTTTGAGGAGTTATAGATTAGTTAAGTATTATTTAAAAATCAAACCAAAATTAAGGAATAATTAATGATTAAAGATCTTTTTTAGAAATTCAAACAATATATTATTTTAGTAATTTATTTATTAATTTATTCCTTGAATGTTTGGAAATGAATCAAATTAAGAAGTATTGTAGCTAACTGTAGTTAACAAAGATAAAATAGATCTGTCGGTGTGAATGACTTGTGACAGAAACAATGATGTGTTTTGTCTTTTAGAAATACAAAACCTGCAGACTGAGGGTACTGTGCAAGATGTGGTAAACAGTCTTCATATAATGGAGGTTACAGGACCATCTCTCCCTACTAGTCTTTCCAAACAGGTATCTATTAAAAATGATAACTAAACTGGTCAGAGCATCATTAAATGCACACTTTGATGAATCCACTGAACCTTAAGACTGAGGCTTGTCTCACAAATGAATTTTTTAACATCAATGTTTACGAAGTTGTCAAAACACTTGAATCCAAAAGGTAAATAAGTAAAGGATGAGTTTGATAGGATGATAAAGATTACACAGTTAAAACTCATGTTCCTTTAATGTCAAATTTATTACTTTTCTGAGGTACACTTTTTTTATTTCAATTATTGATTAGCAGGAAATCTATCATAATAACCTTTGTGAGATGGCCCCTGGGGCCCGTTTTACTAAACAACTTAAGGAAATATTTGCGTAAGTTATAACTGATACACATGGATAGTATCTTCTATGAAAGTACAATATTGCAATGTGACACGTCACTGGAAGCGTCTCAGAGAGACAATTCAAATGATGTGTTACTTTGCAATATTGCTTTGCCCAATATTGAAATAAGAAGAATTTTTGATATAGACTTGCGCAAATCTTAAGCGTAAACTGTTTAGTAAAACAGTACCCTTGTACTTAACTTTACTATTACTGAAAAGGATTAAATAAAAGAGGCATATTAGGGTAGTTTGCATACATTTAGTTCTTTTTAACCCCAAAATTAAATCTTTATTAGCTCATTGGAATCATGTCAGAACATTACAGTAAGTTAACAAATGAAATACATTTCATTTGAAGTTTTGTTTACAAAAAAGAAAATTCTTATAACCTTCTACCATTTGTTTTTAAGCTGTTGGATTATTTGCCGTGTCTCCAATGTTACATGAGATGTCAGTACACGGGTGTCAGGCACATGGCTGCCCGCGTGACCGGTATGCTGAGTACCCTCTATACAGCCGCGGTGATGGTATTTGTTATTGAACAAGTACTACCCATGTTTGAATCCACTGAGGATGATATACAGAGACAAGGGGCATCTGAAGTGATTTCTAGTATCCTTATATTTAATCTTTTGTATTATTTTTATCCGTTTTAGATTGTTTCTTTTTTTTTTAGTTCTTTACTGCATGATTTTAAGCATTTTAAATGTTTGTTCAAAATAGCAGAGTATTTAGGAATGATGACGTCACTTATACTTTTCACCGTTATGTGCAGCCTGATTCTAATATCCATAAAGCTTGTTTTTACTCCCATTATGATGAGCCTAAACTGTGAGCTAGATTGAATTGCTTGGCTAGTAGTGAGTCCTACTCTAAATACTGTGATCCCATGTTTGCGACTAGGTTAACCTAATATATTTGCCAACATTTGATAAAAGTCAAGTTGATGTGCTTGACCAATCTTGGTATCAGGCCTGCTCATTTTCAGGTCTGGTCCTGATCTCAGGCTTTGAGAGTTTAAATTTTCATTCTTTGTTCATAATGAAGATGTTTAAATTCAAGCTTCCAGTAATTATTTTCAGCCTTGAGCATTCCTTAACAATAGCAGGGGATTTTCATGAGAGGCAGTCTCCCGATTGACTTACGGAATGCCGATGGTTCTACCAGCCTTGACCAGCCCTTATGGGCAGTTGAGTATGGGATCTTCCTCCATCATTAATAGTCGGGCATTGCTACATAACTGAAATAATGTTAATGTGATGTAAAACCCATATAAACAAAAACAAAAAACAATAGCAGGCCTGTAGTATGAACATGTTTTATTTGTAATGTCATCTTAAACCACGGATCAATTTTTTCATGTGGAAAAACGGTAAGAGTAATAATTGTGTACAATTCTCTTCATTCTCAGGGCTTTTTTTGTGTTAAATAACGCGTCTGTAAAAGGCACTTTCCCAATTGGAAATTTCTTTGAAATCAGATAGTTTTCCCATAAATTCAAAATCATACCAGGTGTTTGGTTTCCCAATTTAGCAATTTTAGCTATAGAATTTCCCAAAACAAGTAGGCCTAGGCTGCTTCCCAATATAAGTGGAAAAGGCACTGATCCGTCACAAGCAAATCATACATTGTTCCTTGACTGTGTGTCCAGATGTGATAGAGATGTTGAATATGGACATTATACCCTATATCGTACTACTGATTGTGCCTGTTCTGGGAAGGATGAGTGACCAAAATACAGACGTACGTACACTCGCAACCAGCTGCTTCGCAACACTCATTAGGCTACTCCCATTAGAGGTGGGTAAAGTCGGTTTATATATGGGGGGTTTTCCCTTGAAATGTGTCACAGGGAGAATGCGGAGAGTCTTGTGGCACATTCAGAACCAGCCTACAACAGCCATCGCAATTTTAAGAAGCTCTGTTATTTCTGTTTTGAGGATTCTATCCACTTTATAGCTTATTTTCAACTTACCTTACTAGTCTTTATCCTCCTGCCACATTACACATTCAAATGAAAAAGCCTTCAGTTTTGGAGCTGTCATATATGTTTCTATATTTTTTTAACACATGAATCTGAAGATTCAAGATACCGCTATGTCCAAAGAGAAATTGCTCGATGAGAGTAACGTCTTCCATAGTCATAATGATTTATTCATTTTTGCTTTAACAAAAGTTTGTATATTTTGTATATTTTAGAATGTTCCTGTTGCATATGAGGGAAAGTTTAAGATACTGTTATTTGCCCTTTTGCTTCTTGTGTTGTTTTAATGGATTTAAACATCACATTAACACTTTTACAATTATTTTGCTATGCCTTGCTCATTGTGGTTTGGGCAAAAGCCCTAGCTTAAATGCCCATAAGGCTCAGAAGATGGGTAGAATTAACTGCATTCCATTAGCTAGCTAGATTTGAACCTAGTTCTTTTATCTGCAACAATTCTTTATCAATGCAACATGATCATTCTAACCCCAAAGGAACCAGGGGTGGCGAAATTTGATTTTGATTTACTTGTCCGTAAATGCCAAATCTTGTTCTGCACTTGTCTGTATAACGATTATACAGTAAATTTCAGTAAAAATTCACTTGTTGGTCTTAACTTTTTGACAAGCTTAGCAATACCGACAATTTATTTAGCCACCCCTAGGAACTATTTCAGTATGATAAAATTGACAGTTTCTTGGAAAGAATGAATCAATGTACAGGTGATGAAATACCAAGAGTATGTTTAGTGCAATGACTGCCAAGATATAATGAAATACTGTTAAAATTGTATGATTCACATCATCTCAACCATTCAACAATCATTTTTTTCTGTAGGCTGGGGTACCAGATCCTCCAGACATGAACTTAACATTGGTGGAAAAGAAGCTGAAAGAGAGAGAATTCCTTGAACAGTTAATGGATGGTTCCAAGTTGGAGAACTACAAGATTGATGTACCTGTGAAAGCAGATCTTAGAAAATACCAGCAGGTATGTATTATATTGATAGTTATTCTCGGTGAAAATTTAAATCAGTTGAACAACTTGTAACAATATCTATGACACTTTGTTTGTTTGTTTGGGATTTAATGCTGTGTCAACAGTATTTCAGTTATTTTATGGCTTTCCTGGAGTTCACCAGTACTAGGCAGGGCTCTGCAGGACTGCAGTGTCTTGCCCAAGGACAAGCCAAGACACTACAGTCCTGTAATATGTATCTTTGAATCTATTTTATTGTTCTAATGATTACTTATTGTTGACATGCCAATTGATTTTGCAAAAATATAATTACATCTTCAGTTACTTGGAAGACATCAAGTTGTACAAGTATGAATGAAAATCTATCGATATTTTTCAGGATGGTGTAAATTGGCTTGGATTCCTTAACAAGTACAAGTTGCATGGTATTTTATGTGATGACATGGGCCTTGGGAAAACCCTCCAGTCAATCTGTATAATGGCTTCCGATCATTTTAGGAGGGCTCAGAGATACAAGGTAATGACAAGATCTTATAATTTCGTTGTTCAGTTTGTTATTGGAATAATATAACCCTTTTTGAATGACAAAGTGAATCTTCTCTAAATCCCAGCTTTGGTTATTTCATCAAGATTACGGATCAAAATCAATGATATAGACAAGTAAAATTTTCAAAATTTATTCCTAGCTGTATTATAAATGATACAACATTTCATGATTATGGGAGTTTTAATTTGATTACATCATGCATTTTATCATTCATTTGTTATCCATATAGATATCTGAATAATATTCGGATATTTCATATGGATATCTTGAAGTGATTTTGTCTTTCATATACATCCTGAATATGAACAGAAATGGTCTATTATTGCTGCAAATAGTTTCCGAGTGTAATGGTCCATCATAATCAGGCTGCTAACACATTGTTTCGTTATACACTGGAATTCTGTAATAATGCAGGTTCGCCATCCTCCCCCTTTTTTTTTTTTCTTCTTTTTTTTTTTTTTTTTTTCTTTTTTTTTTTTTAAATCATATAGATATTGATGATATGTAGGAGTGTATTTGAGTGTATTGCAAAATAAACAACCTGTGACAGGAAAATTAGTGACTGGGTAGTAGTATACTGTCTATAGACCATAATTGCTGCACTCTACGGCCTTATGCAAATCAATAACGCGCGTTGGTGCAGGTGTACATGTATTAGCGGCTGTTATCAGTGAAATAATGCTGTTTAACTCCCACTGTAAAATATTTACTGATTAACATCACTCTAGCAGTAGAATTTTAAAGTGGTATTGTATTAGGATTAACGTTGTAACTGCGACATTTCTCTTTAAGAAGTTACAACAGTTTTCATCAAACAACTGTAATATTGTAATTATTTCAAACTGAAAACAAACTCTAGTGGTATAATTTTAAAGCAGTATTTAAAATATAATGTGATTAGTGCATCGTATGTTTTATGCTTATATCCTGCATTCATTAATCATCTAATAAGATTTGTTGGGGGATCTGCGTTAGAGACAGACATCCGCTTTATATGGCGGTCTGCTTGTAACACTGGTTCATTTTCTGTCCCCTGAGGAGAGCTTTATAACAGGACTCTGGTGTAAACATCCTCTCTTTATTTTCTACAGGAAACCAAAAGCCCTGATGCCACCCCACTCCCCTCTATTGTTGTATGCCCGCCCACCCTGATAGGCCATTGGGTGTATGAGGTGAACAAGTTTGTAGACAGAATTTACCTTAATCCACTCATGTATGCTGGTACTCCTGCTGATAGAATTAGGTAGGATGGGTTTGTTTAATGGTTAAAATGATTACCTTGCATATTTAACATGATTGAGTATACAATGTTTATGTCTGTACCATATTTGTACATGTTGTCTTGGCCAAAGGCATTTATATGCTGGTTTTTGCCATATGAAGAATTGACTTGAATTGATTAATTTTTCCCCATTGTACATCATTTAAGCCATTACCCATCTCTCTGGGTTTATGAATTTGCTTGAAGAGTTATTGAGGTAAAAATGTCTATATCTGTTTAGCTTATCAGGGGTGGGGAAATAAATTGTCCAGATTGCTTAGCTTGTCCAATAACCTTAGCAGACAAGTGAATTCTTTCTGAAAATTGTTTTATTGCCATTATACAGACATGTGTAGGAAAATATTTGGCACTTACAGACAAGTTAATCAAAATCTGATATTGCCACCTATGCCTATGTAGAGTATCTAGTCAGACGTTCATCAATAACATATATCAATCCTGAAGCCTTGTTTAAGATGAAGGATTATATGTTTCAATTGTTTTGCCATGTTGAATTTTTATAATTTTCAGATTACAGAAAAAAGCATCTAAACACAATTTGATTGTCGCCTCATATGATGTTGTTAGAAATGATATTGATTTCTTTGGGTAAGTGTTTTTAAAGATTTCCTGGCTATTAATGTTTCAAAAAGAGATTTCTGAAGTAAAAATTATCAAATCCGTGAACATGAGGTTAGAGTGTTTTCTGGGCCCTCTCTGTATACAGTTGATAGCAGGTTTAACCCATTACCAAACAATAACCACATTTGACCAGTTGTTGCAGATGACTCTGGAAACTCATGTTGGTACAGTCGAAAAGTTGGCTTTGGGAAAAGGGTTAAGGGAAGTAGGGGGTTTTCATAGGAAGGGACATCTCCTACCTGACTTACAACCAAGTTCTTTCACAATCTACAAAAAGCCAAGCAATACATCAAAATTTAAAAGAAAGAACCTGTTGATGATATGTATTTACCAAAAATATTCATTTCTTATGCTTAAATGTTTCATAAACCATACACATTACCATAACCATTACTTGCAAGTGAAAATTACAGTCACATTTTACAAATAATCAACTGTGAAAGTTTTTTCATATGTTTGTGTTGTGTCACTTTGATACAATCAGAAGGTTTTTGACCTTTTGCTCTTATTGCGTCAATTTGCCAAGCCAAAAGAATGTGTATGGTTTATGAAACATTTAAGCATAAGAAATGAGTTGGTGGATTTCTAAAGGAATCCCAAAGATGATGGCTAGATATATAACTTTTTTATATTGAATTTTTCAAAACCTTTTGAACAAATGTCTTCAAAGTTTCTATGCAGTAATGGGTTGATTGTTGAATTTTTGTCAAATTGTATGCTATGATATTTTTTCAGTGCAATAAATTGGAATTACTGTATCCTTGATGAAGGTCACATCATAAAGAATGGAAAGACGAAGGTATACTGAGATCTTTATATACAAATTCATAGGATTTTGAAAACTTTGCAGGAGAAATTCTTTGAATGAATCCATAAATAATGTGGCTCAACCATTTAATTACCCACTAAGTAATTTTGTTTCTGACTTAGGAACATTTTGATAAATGGGAAAGCTTCATTACACAAGCTTTCCTTAAGATATGAATTATTGATTTGAGATTAGAAAATTAGGGGAAGTTTTATTCTTTTCCCATATGCAACAGACTGATTCTTACTACATGACACTTTACATTGCTTCCTCTGCTGCGATAGACTAAAACAAAACACCTTAATAGGATAAATTTCTCATTATGATAAGTGATTTGGTCCTTTTGTCATTATGGGTTTCTTGACAAGACACTTTTCCAAAGCTCTATTTTTGACTAGATGGTTTATTAAGATCGTTGCATAACGACAAAAGTTAATAAACTTGACAATTTTTGTCTCGGTACAAATAGAAAATAAGATGAAAGTGATTTGATAAAGTCTGGTTTCAAAAAGTTTTCTATGCCATTTTTCAGATATCAAAAGCTGTCAAACAGTTAAACTGTAACCACCGCCTGATCCTCTCTGGTACCCCAATACAAAACAATGTGTTTGACCTGTGGTCCTTGTTTGATTTCCTGGTGCCCGGGTTCTTGGGGACAGAGAGGCAGTTTCAGGTTAGGTACGGGAAACCAATTCTTGCCAGCAGAGAGGCCAAAAGTTCTTCAAAAGAACAGGAAGCAGGTGAAATACTGTTGATTAATTAGAACCTTCATTTATCTTCTTTTGTTCTGGTGATTTTTTTAAGGTGTGTCGACTTTATGCAAATTTGTTCACTGTGTTCAAGTTTTGCTGTGGTTTGAATGTTTTTGTGAAGAGTTAAAGCCATACTACTTTTTCGTGCAGATTGGTGGTGAATACCAAATGAAACATTTTATCTTTTTGTTAATATGAATTAATACTGATTATGATTTAATTCATAATCACATTTATTTTTGCATAAGATGTGTTGGAGGTCTTGTTTTTGTTTTTATAATGGGGATGAATATTGGCAGAGAGCAAAAAAGCATGGGATGAATCAATAGCAGGAAGGGTACCAGTTATCCTCCCCTTTATGTACATGTACTAGAGGAGCCAGCATGCTTGAGCTATTTTTAGATTGGGAACCAAACTTAGGGGTTTTCCAACATGCAGCAGGGAACCAGCATGCTTGGCACTTCCTCTTTTAGAAATCATCTCAGCAGACCAGCTGCTCAAAAATTTTGTCATAAAAAATCCAACTCAATCCACTTGAAAAAAGAAGATGCTTGGTAGAAAAAGGGGAAAGAAAAGGCAGGCAAACCCCTCTGGAGCAAGAGGTGGGATAACTTTGGTTATTTTATTGTTTTTGAAATGTGCCTCAACAGCTCTGTGAGAAAATTTGGTAAAGCAAATAGATAAATCTTGCTTGCTTACTTAAGGGTGGAATTGAACTTTCAGCAATTGTATGAAAATGGGGGCCTGTTGTGGTTAATGAACATGATGAAATTGTTTCGCAAGAAAAGGCCAGTCTGGGAAAAAATTCATTAATAGGAAAATGGACTGATGCTTTTATCATGTTTATTGGAATGCAATGTATATCTTTGGAAGTATCCAAACAAGGCACAAGAGCTGTTGGGCTACATGGCACTCATCCGTGAGGCTTTATTAATAGGAAAATGGACTGATGCTTTTATCATGTTTATTGGAATGCAATTTATATCTTTGAAAGTATCCAAACAAGGCACAAGAGCTGTTGGGCTACATGGCACTCATCCGTGAGGCACCTTATGCTCATACTGACAATGGTTGGCTGATATATAATGAACAATTTTGCTTGAGGCACTCAGAACTTTGGCTGAAAGTAAACACTCTGTCCGGTCCCATCCCCCCCCCCCTGCAGCACAAATAAGGAAGAGTTCTAATCAAGAATATATGAGTGATAATTCACTGTATAATTCACTGTATTTGTTTAACATCAATTGTGAAGGAGGCTGAAATGCATGCTGTTTTGATTTAAGAAGGGAGCCTGCAGTTGCGGAAGCTGTAAATTTGTCCATAAGTGTATTGCAGGCGATCTGGGGAGCATGGAAAATGCATATGCATGAGGGCAAAGTTTGCAATAGAGCAATCAAACGGAGCTGGGTTTTTCATGGGCCAAGGGGCAGGGGCACTGGACAGATGCCATACAACGAAATTGAGAGCCAATGTTTTTTACACGTGCTAGATCACCAATTATTTTGACAATATTAGAACAGGAGTTACAGAGATATAGTCCAGTCAATCTAGCCAAATCAATCACGTTAAATTTTCAAACCATTCATTTAATGTTTGTAGACCAATATTTCCATCATTACAGTTGAATATCAAATGGCATTGCTCACACTTATGAATTAATTCCTTTGCAATCGATCCAATCACAAAACTTGTTGATATTCTTCATATTTACTTTGTAAGAATGGTTTAATTGACACTAGGTGATGATTTTTCAGCTCCCAATAAACTTCCATTGCACATGCGTGCTGAAGTGTGAAAAACCTAATTAAGCGTTAGCAATTGATGCCATTATTTGGTGTTATATAAGTTTACATCTTGTCTTATCAATTGTCTTTGATTGGCCATCTTGTGCTTTAAAACCGAAAATCTGATTTGGATTTTTTCCTCCACTGTTTGGATCATTCAAAATTTCGAACAAAGCAATCTTCACATCGAATCATTTTGACTAAGAGCTGTCACTGAATGTGATTGATACCCCCACCTGGCGGCATCCAAAAAATATTTAACAGGCAACAGGTCATTATTGTATTGAATATTTGTGTGAAATTACACTTTGGTAATTGCATCCGCAGACTACTGACAGACGGACGGACGGACGTTAATCCATTATACATATTACTTGAGTATTATTTAGTTCAATTACTTTTTGAGCCTTATATTACTGAGAAATATTCCTTTCGCTTTGTCTTTTTGAAGTAACTGAAATATTTGTGACGAACCGTTATATAGGTTAAGCTAACAAAGTGCAATCATTGTGACAAAAAGGCAAATTTGTTTATAATGTCATCTGCTGCAAAAAAGCAGTGTTTACAATTTAGTACTGGTTGGGAAAAACTGTGATACAGTGTCTATTCAAGACCATGTTACACTATTTTTTCAGGGCTCATTTTCTACATGCAAGCGAGACAATCGCGCATCCTGTATACATATGACTAATAAACATTTTGATTGTTAAACATTCGCTCAGTTGTTAAAATGTGCTCAGCGTATTTGTGACAGAACGCTCGAAATAAAAAGTGTTAGTTTTCTGATACGGTTGAAAAAACTTAAGGGGCCAACTTTTGACAGACATTTACGGTTAAATAAATTTCGTCTAAATTTATTAAGGGAGGTAAATCTTCAAAGAAAACACTTTGTGTACGTAGTGCATACATCCTTAATCAAACATGTCGAGGAAGCAGATAACGGACTCCTATAAATAACCTGAACCCTCAGCAAACATCTTTTGATACTAACATAACTAAGATAATTGATATGATTTAACAGTCATTAACTGTAAACTGGGTTTGGGGCATATTATATATAGGCTTATACCCAAGGATTCGTAGTTAATAGTACCTTTGAGTGATGAGTTTGATAATTGCATTTAATAATCGCCCTTCTAATTTAATCCCCCCCCTTATTTCAAAGTAAGGGGCAAATTTTCCCCCCTTTTTGGATTTTTAGAATAGACACTGTGATATCGGTGCCTAGCTTTCGTAGCTTATTGGTATCGATGCCGACTTTAAGGTGCAAGTTCACACGGGTTCGAATCCTGACTAAACAAAAGATTATATCCAATGTTTATTGGGAGTCATTGTGACAGCATGTATTCGTCTCTCACCACTGGACATTTTGTATGTGGGAAACATTTTTTGGCTTAGATAGAATGCTGTGTAAAACTGTATAGGTAGAGCCAGAAATCTAAAAATTGACCGCAGTGATATAAGTGAAATACTGTTGAAGGGGGCATAAATTCCAAAATCAAATCACCCATGATACATAGATTGGTGCACTGAGCACCTTGATATAACTGAAATATGATTAAAAGGGCGTAAAATATAAGTCAACCCAAATAAACGAGGATTCGAGGATCGATGTACTGAGCGCATTGATGTAAATGAATATTATGCAGGGGCCTCCATGGCCTAGTAATTTTCTTTGGTGTCTCCTCTGGACATTTTAAAACACATAGTTTGCGGATTGGTAGGGCATCTCAACTAGCATTGGAAGGCATTCCAGCGGAAAATATTTGAGTAAGGGAGGATGGAAATCAGTGACAGACTATAAATGCATTAGAAAAACTAAAGTATGATACAGAAATCTGGTTCTTTGGGGATTCCCTTGTTAACAGAGCACAGCAGGCAGCTCAGTCAGTTGGGCCTCATCTTGGACTGGAAAGTAGGGAGTATCATGTGATGTGGCAAAGTTAGTCTGGCATGAATTGGCAAGGCCTGGGACCTGTTTTTACAGCTCAGAATGTTAGGAGGTACAACCCTAGAATTTGTAATTATCCACCTAGTAGGTTAAAATAGTGTGCAATGTGAGCAAGCCAATATGAAATCCAAAAACATGACTGATATTCAATTAATGGCAGATATCCTACCAAATACACACTTTGTTTGGTTCGACATCATTTCCCGTCTTCAATGAAAGGGGGCTGGTGGCGAACCAGCAAAGCCGCTAGACCTAAAGAGGAAGTGAGGTTAATAGATAGGGCCGACAAGCAGTTTGTTTATCTGGCAGGGGGAACTTTATCGCCACAAACATAAATAGGCATGTCCCTTGTTTTTCTTCAGTCCAGGTGGGGTGCACCTGTCCTTAGTTGGTGTAAAGATGTATTTACTAATCTTACAGGAAACAATGGTTTCATTTATTGATGATAAGAGTTTTATACTATGTACAGCAAGATTAACATATCAAAACATGTATATATAAAAAGACAGAATTTTGGGTGAAATCTCAATGGAACATTGAGATTCATGTGGCGGAAAATTCTGGATGGGGCGCTCAGATACTGACCAGCAAAGGGATATATGCAAAAATATTTTATCATAGGTCTTTCCCTTGACCATGGCATTATCCTGGGTAGGGAAAGTAACAAATTCAAATTATCAACAATCCAATTTACTATATTCAAAATTTATTATAATGTAAATTAGGGGCCAGGGATAAGCCCGGAGCAGTGTCAAAACACTTGGTTTTCCCGTGTATCCCCTAATTTTTTGGCTTCTTAAGTTAGGCAGCAAACAAATTTTGTCATCATTGGCAGATGACAGCGGCAATTAAGTTCACCGTTAGCAGGTGACGGCAGCAATTAAGGTCACCGTTTGCAGGTGACGGCAGCAATTATGTTCACCGGCAGGTGACGGCAGCAATTATGTTCACCGGCAGGTGACGGCAGCAATGGAAGGCTATTGGTCACTTAAAAGTGACAGCAACAGAGGAGGTCACAAGCAGGATGTGACGGGAGCTTAAAGCAAGGGAAAACACCAAAGGATGGTGAGGATAAAGCTTATTGCAGGTTGAGTGGCGTGGGTGCTCCTATCCTGAATTTTCCAATCCATTCCTAGTATGGCAAACCCTACAGGAATGGAAACACATGTGATCAAATACTCCACTTTTTTTGATGTTCTTAAAAGGTCAGCAGGTTGTTACTCTATATATGGATTGAGAAGCGTATTTGCATAAATATGGTAAAAGGTAATGTTGTTGCTTCTTTCTTATGTCATGAAATAATTGATTTTTATCATATGAGGCATATTTTCATTGTATGTGTTTGTTTATATTAAATGTTTTAGACATGTGCTTTTGATTTCATCCTACAATAAATGCATGCAACAGGAAATTGTTAATGATTGTTCCTTACCTCTGAAGCATTCTTTTATTAAGAATCTGCACTTTTGGTGTTTCGGAGAGCATTCCAGCCTTGAAGCTTTATTTGGGTAAAGAACAGTATGCCTTGTTTGGATGCAAAGTTGTTATTTAATTCAAAATTTGTTCCAAGCTATGTTAAATGACAGTAGAATCTTGTTATTCCAGGAGCCCTCGCCATGGAGACCCTACACAGACAGGTTCTCCCATTCATCCTCCGCCGTCTCAAAGAAGACGTCTTACAAGATCTACCTCCTAAAATCATTCAGGACTATTATTGTGATTTGAGCCCCTTACAGGTTTGTATGAAATGTTGTTATATTAATTTAAAATTACAAGTCCAGAGATCTCTTATTAACAAAGGTTCCAGATGGAAGTCAGTGACAGGGAAGGTATTGGGCAATTAGGGAAACATTCTTGGTCCAATTTCATGCAGGGAAGGGGGGTATGAGTATATATAGCATTGAATCAACATAATAAGCATTTAAAGATGAAATTTCATGTCTTTGGAAATATATATCTACCTTATGGTGTCATCATGTTTTTTTTTATATTGTTTTTTTTCATACTTAAGCTTTCTTTTCTTCTCAGCATTCTTGACACAAATCTGAACAGAGTGCTTCCTTGGAATCCTGAATGACAAGCTATGATGCGATTAAATGAAAAAAAAATCTTTCCCTTGATTGATGACAGAATGTTTCCCGACTGACTTACAGAATGCCAATGGTTCTGCATGACTTAACCAGCCTTTAAGGGCAGTTGAGTGTGGGGTCTGCCTCCATCTTTTAACATTCGGTATTTCACAACATAACTGAAATAATATTTATGCAGCGTAAAACCAATGTACAATATGGCTGAATAATTTGAAAATTGAGGAAGCTGATGTCTTATGTCTAAAGATAAGTGATATATTTTATAGATATCTATCCATTGTGATTGAAAGCAGGTGAAGTTATGTGATTCTGTTTGCTTCTAGGTTAAGCTTTATGAAGATTTCTCCAAGACCCAGGCCCAGAAAGGTGTGGAGGATTGTATCCATTCCAACAAACCAGCGGAGCAGAAGAAAGGCTCTACGCATGTCTTTCAGGTATGTTCCATGAGCTTATTCACTCTAACACGATTTCATGACTGACACATTGTCATTGCTGCCTATACGGTCAGTTTCTGGGTTAATTGTCCTCTCAACATTGAGAGGACAATTAACCAAGAAACTGACGGTATAGTTGACTGCTGACCAGCTGGACATGGGTCTGGAAAAATAACCAAAGAAGTTCATTTGCCTGTTACTTTTGGGATCTTAAATCCCCATTGGTTCCAATGGTAAATTATGTATTTTCAAGGCTCTGCTGAATTAAGGACTGTGGTTTTTCCCCTTAGCTTTATGATAAAATATTAGGTTGATTTATTAAACTCTCAAAAACTGTAAACAAAAAAAGGGGGGGTGAGGATTTTGTGTGGCAATTGTTAATTGAAACCAAAAGAAAATGAAGTTTGGAAAATGATATTTTCTTTATCATATAGGGTAGAACCTCTTTTAATAGAGG
Source organism: Cerastoderma edule (assembly GCA_947846245.1). Lineage (NCBI taxonomy): Eukaryota > Metazoa > Mollusca > Bivalvia > Cardiida > Cardiidae > Cerastoderma > Cerastoderma edule. Next base: position 16,784,819 of record OX401406.1, read on the forward strand.
AGAAATTGCATGTCACACGCAGTTTATCGTGTTTTCACCTTGCTTTTTTAAATATGCTGCATTTAAACATGCATTCATGAAGAAAGAAGTTTTTTTCACCCAGTTTATCATATGATTCCTGGATTTTACGTATATTTTGTAGATTAGTTTGGATATTATGGTTGAATCAATTGCACCTTGTTACACAATGATAGACTATAGAACTAAATGACGTCTTTGTCATTATTTTCAATATTTAATATGGGAAAAACACTGTCAACTAAATGCCTTAATGCTACAATTTAAATATGTGTAGCCGTCAATGTGAATAGAAATACCATAACAAAACTATATAAATTTTGAAATGAGTTAACCTTTTCTCAATCTGTCTGAATTTAGTCTATTTTATCTTCACTATGATAGCAGGGTCTGGTATGGCGCATAGTTAAAGTGGCGGTCGTAGAACTGGAGGGTCAAGGTTCTAGCCCCACCTGTACCTGTTTGTTTCATGGTAGTGTCCTAAAATAGGACATTTTAGAGCCCTTGCCTTTTACTGGTGAATCCAGGATGGCCGTTAAATAACTGAAGAATTGATAAAAGTGCATTAAACCCCTATACACTAATAATCTACATGTTGGCTGCCTTATTAACCCTAGAAGTGTTGGAACTCACTTTCATGCTTATGCAAACAGGTTAGATCCAGGCTAGCCACCAAGTCAATTGGTGGCTGGCCTGTGATCTAACCTGTTTGCTACTCTGAGTATCTTTCCCCATCAAAATCAAGCAGATATTTAAGGTTTTGGAACGCATTCATTTTTAGAAAATTACCCAACACGCTAAGGGTTAACAGTACAATGGTGAATGTTATTTCAGGCTTTGCAGTATTTACGTAAGGTGTGCAATCATCCTGCCCTTGTACTCAACACAAACCATCCAAAGTATGATGAGATAATGAAAGGCTTGAATAAACAGGGCTCCTCCATCAGGGATGTCTCTCACGCTCCAAAGTTAACTGCACTCAGGTGAGTTTAGACCCTCCGCCCCCTTCATGGACGACATGGTGCAGTGGTAGAGTGTTCAGAGGTTTTCCATGCCCATCCTGTTGGCTCTGAGATGAAAACACCAAGACTAACCCACAAATCTGCGCAAAAACTGGTCATGAATCCAGGAAGTAATCATTAAGTGAATTTAATAAGTGATAAGTCCATCACAATTGATGTAAAATAAATAAGTTTAAACTTAGACCTGTCTTATCTTAAGAAAGTTGATATTTGATGTCCAATTATATCAGGTGTACTGTTAGCCCTTTTCTAATATTTGGGCGTTTTAACTTGTATGTCACAGACAACCCTAGAGGCAAATATTACAATGGAAGAAATTGCTCACGGAACACAATTTCTTTGTCACAATTGTTTTCACCAAGTGTCTTAAAGGAAAGGTTATTGTTCATTCTTCATATGTGTTGTTTCTTTGAATTTAGGCATATCTTAAGACCTACTCTGAAGAAACATTTAAATACATCCAGCCATAAATGTTAGAAATGAATTTCATAAGAAGCACTAGAATTACAAAATAAATCCTCACTTAACACAATGGTTATTTCACATTTCCTTGATCTATTCATCTAGGATAATGTTTGCAATGTCTTGAATTTTAATTTAAAAAAGGACATATGACTTTTTGAATATGTTAAAGTGATAAGTATGTTTATTTGTACAGACAACTGCTGTTAGACTGTGGTATAGGTGTGGACGATACAGGAGGACAGACAGCCGGCCAGGTACCAGTGGTGAACCAGCATCGAGTCCTTCTCTTCTGTCAGCTCAAGAGTATGTTGAATATCGTGGAAACAGATTTGCTCAAGTAAGGATTGTTCCTTTTGTTATGTTGGTGTAACATTGGGCAGTCTAAAACATGCTACATTCTACACAGGGTTGACTCTGCTAATGGACAACAGTTACTGTGATTGGACAAGTGCTAAATGCAATTTTCTTGACTCCAACTTATACAATTAATGACCCCCAACTCCTTGACATGACCCCATAAGATCATTATTTTCCATTCACAATTTTATATGTGAGGGGTCAAAAGTCCCCAAAATTAGCATAAAGCAAGGGATGAAGGGAAAACTCTGTAATACTACAAAACAATTGTGTGGTATTCATTGAATATAAAGGACCAGCTACAAACAACACCAAGAAAACATTGTGTGAAACGGAAAAGTTAAATGCTTGTACTGTTTAAGTCCCCTTTTTTTCAGGATGTTTGCCAATGAAATTCAAATGCTGAAATGACCCTTTCCTTATTTCAAGGGTTCAATGCAAAACTATAGAAAGTGCTTCATGTTTGTGAAGCACTTACTGTAGTCTTGCATTGAACCCTTGATTTGATGTTTTATACTGGGCTAAGGCTTTGAAATTTTTGTAATAGATTGAACAAGACCTTGGCGGGGTACTGGATGGGATTATTGCATTAGAATGGATACTTACTGAAGCACTTACTGTAGTCTTGCATTGAACCCTTGATTTGATGTTTTATACTGGGCTAAGGCTTTGAAATTTTTGTAATAGATTGAACAAGACCTTGGCGGGGTACTGGATGGGATTATTGCATTAGAATGGATACTTATCAGTGCAAAATGTTATAATGTATATTGACACGAGGAGAAACTGTACACAGTTTAAGTCAATAAATAATCTTGATATTTGATCTTGATTAATTTCTTTTCATAGAAATGTCTGAAAGGAAGCGTATCCAAATGTTTCACACATAATTTTAAGAATAAGGAATACACTTGCATGTCTGGTAGCTGTTCTTTTTATTGTATGTACCTTTGTTGTTTGTTGTCACACTGTTTGTGTACATATTTCAGGGGTCAAATGCCGTCTGTGACCTATTTGCGCTTAGATGGAAGTGTCCCGGCAGGCTCAAGACATGATATTGTAAACAGGTATGCCTCCAACATGTTCTTTTTAAATAAGAAAGGGGTCCTGCATGGCCAAGTGGTTATGATGGCAGACTTAGAACTCGAGGGTGCCAGGTTCAAGCCCCACAGACACCTCTGGTATTGTGGGAGTCACCTTTGGCAAGTCACTTCAGAAGTTCAGCCTAATACTGAGGATCCAGGAAAGCTGTTACATGACTGAAAACTTTTTGATATGGCGTTAAACACCATTTAAACAAACAATTAAATAAAACAAGTGTGTTTATTAACACATTTAGTTAGACCTATAGCAGAAGACTCTAGAAACCATTGGAACAGAAGAAGACATTGCTTGAGAGAGGTAGTTTTCCAATTAGTTTATGGAATGCTGCTGGTTCTACCTGGCTTGACCAGCTCATATGGGCAGTTAAGGTTTATGGTCTCCCTACATCATTATGAATGGGGCATCACAACATAGCTAGAATAATGTTGACTCGATGTAAAATCCATATCAAAAGACAATGGAAGCATGATAAACTAAGCCTCTAATTTCTCTCTGTTTCCTTGTTTTCTACAATGTATTATCAACTTAAGATTATCTTTTTTTTTTTGTCAAATGTTGACGATTTTGAATCTTTCAGGCAAATCTTTGCTTTAAAGCAGCGGAATAAAACTTGAAATTTGTTAGTCTGATGTTTTGTTTTTTTTCTTCCTCGTTGTTTGACTCCACTTGAAAAAATAATGGTGGCAAAGAAATTGATTTCAATGGTTTTATTTTACCATACAGTCGCTCTCTTACTGCTATAATGAATTATTATGGCTCTTTTCTCAAAGACCCAGTTTTAATTGATTACCCAGAAAAAAAATTGTTAAGGTATGGTGAACTGATGATCTGATATAACTTATAATCATAGTTTGGTATATGAATGCAGCAGTATTCTTTATAGTGAACAAATTCTCCATTTGTTGCAATGCTTTCAAATGCAGCACCCGTATTGGAAGGTGTGAACCAGTAACTTGTATAAGTGATGTGTTTGTTTCAGATTTAACAATGATCCATCTATTGATATTTTACTGCTGACTACCCACGTGGGTGGACTGGGACTCAATCTAACGGGTGCTGACACCGTCATCTTTGTGGAACATGACTGGAACCCCATGAAGGATCTACAGGCAAGTTTATGATGATTTCTACCTGTCTGGATTACTTTTCTGTACCCTGTGTTAAATCATTGCGTTAATCTATCCTAAGTCAATCATTAAAATTAAAAAGAGACAGAATCATGGTGTATCGGACAACTAACCTGATATGGATGCCAGTCATTCAGATAGCTCCAATAGAAAGCGTTGATGTAGTACAAATATAGCATTTCAATTATACCAATCATATCACTCCACTGATGAAGAAAATGAGAAAACAATCAACATCTTCAAACAAAAAATTGTTTTCCAGGTTTTGTGAGAAATTACAAAGGTTCATAGGCTGCCATTATTTGTTTGAAGTGTTTAGTAAATATGCATAAATAACAGTAAAAACATTGTATAGGGATATTGTCATTTATAGAAAAAAAAAATTTTCTTAACAATTTGATAAGGTCACGTCACAAAAGTCTTGAAGCACATACATTATTTCGCAGTACTGTAATAAATGTGGCGTTTTATTTTACAGGCTATGGATAGAGCTCATAGAATAGGACAGAAAAAAGTTGTGAATGTCTACAGATTAGTAACGAGAGGCACACTAGAGGAAAAGATCATGGGGTAGGTACAAGCATTGTGAAATTGATTGTGAGTGCAGAAACATAGCAGAGGTTTCATTTAAAGCCTGGGGCCAGGGATTTCCCTCAGCTACTTTGACCAGAAACCCCGGCTACTCTGCTCAGTTTTATGATAAATCTATTGATGGGGCCCCCATACCCCCGCCTTCTTTTGCAAATGGCTGCCTTACTAAAAATATTAGTAAAACCCCTGCATATATGCTATCTTCCTTTTCCATGAAAAAAGACAATGTTTTGGTGGTGGGACAGGAATTAGACAATGTTTTTTTGGTAGGAAAGAAATGATGGCAAAAGCAATTTCTCTTATTCCCACTACAGTTTAATTAGTTGCCTGCAGCCGACCTGTTTTACCCAAGAATATTTTGGTGAAGGATTAACATGTTTGCTGTCTAGCCACCAATTATTGCACTTTAGATAGGGACTTTGTCATACTGACAGCAAGAGACTTTAGAAATCACACTGACAAAAGGAGAAACCGTTTATCAGGGGCAAGTTTTCCTTGTTGTCACAAAATATCAATCTTAATACATAATAAATGTTTTTTGTAGCATTGATTTTTCATTTGTCACAAAATCCAAATGGGCAATGGGTTTCAATCATGATATCTATTTCTTGTAAGGTTGGTATCCTTTATAAACCTTTTTACCAAAGAAGATTGCATTAGTTATTACTTCTTTTGTCATAATGCTGTCAGTGTTCTACAGGTTAAAAGTTTGTATTTTCATATCTTCACAAAGTTCAGTATCTTATAAATCTGGACAGTTTCTGAATTACTTGAAGTCACAGCCAACCTCTGGTCTTTGTCCATGTAACAGCAGTTTGTTGCCCTCGAACGGTGACCTCGTTTTAGGAATGATGCAATCATTTCCCGATTAGGTGGGATCCAGTAGAAACAGGCATTAGTAATGAGGTAGATGTTGTTTCTTTGATCGGTTGTCACACCCAGTGGTTTCTCCACATGGTGTTCAAAGGTTACCTCCCCTGTCCTCATGTTGAATCCTTGAATTGTGTTGTTTTCTGCGTCTGACACAATCACCTCACCAATTTGTCTGGACCCACTGACAAACACACGGCCATGAAATAAAGTGTTTCCATCATCATCGTAGAAAAGGCTTTGTTTTACAGTGCCATTAAAGCTAAGAATGTGTACCTGGTGTCTCTTAGTGTTATAGATGCTTGGAATGGTGATACCTACTATGAGTCCATAGGATCTATTGGAATGTCTGTAGATTGCTATACTGTCACAGTTACCATGGGTGGTGATTTCTCCATGTTTAGATAACTTTCTCCCCATGCAGAGAAGAGGATAGGTTACTTTGACCTTGATAATCTTATTTTGGTTCTCCATAGCAACATAAAGGTCGCTGCCATGGCAACATATATCAATAGGTTTACCACCATCAAATTTAAGGAACGAAGTGCAGTTGTAGTTGCTGTCGAATAGTTTAAGTTCCTCATTGAGAAAATCTGTGATGGCTAAGCATCGGCCTGGTGTAACCGCGCATCCACTTATGACTGCGGCTGCCTCAGGAATGTATCGTGTACGACAGCCACACATGTTACACTGCGGTAACAAGCACCTACCTCGTTCATGCTCCTCCCCATCATACTGATTCCACTCATGATAGTTCTTGACGTCTACATAATGGAGGTCGGCCTTTGTATCAAAGTACACAGATAGAACAGCTTGTTTAGACTGTATCTTCTCCTGCCATGTGATAGGTTTCTTGTTCCGTGGCAGGTGCTCTGTAGGTTTAAGTATGTGTGATACAGTTTCTCGGTTGTTGCTGTGATTCCAGGCGCAGTAATTACAAATGTAGTTGTGACAGTTTTCACACCACCAACTAGCAATCTTTTTGTTGCCATCTAGTCCACAGATGCCGCATGTTTCCTCATGACTAGAGGTTGATGGTTTGGAACTGCCAGGCTCAGGTGTGAAAGGGACAACTTGGGTCTGGTTGCTGAACCCATTACCCATAACTTACTGAAAATGGCAAATAGAAAAATGTCTGTTTTAACTGATTTAATCATTGCTCTCATTGTCCGTAGTGTATTTATTATTGTAGTGTGTTCTTGTATTTTGGTATGTATTAGGCTTAACTCTCTCCTTTTTAAGTAAATCTTCAAATTTTTATTTTAATGCAACTTCTGCTGAATGTTTGAGAAATCACTCTGACCACTCTGAAAATGTGCCCTTCTTCACAATAGTAAATACCCAATGTTAAAAAGAAAATTCTAATTAACTAGCTTTATAATTATTGTCAGTAAATGCTGGTGTTGCTCTTAATGAGGATGTGTCACAAAATCCCATATGATTGAAAAGGTGAAAAACTAATTAATGTTTAAGATTAACTGACACAGTCTGTCAGTGGTGATTTCAGTCAACATTTATTTTATCATGATTTCAATGGTGGGTAACAAGATAGTTGATAATGAGCAATAGTTACAATTACACCAAAATGGATAAAATTTGTACTTGTCTAATAAATAAAGTAGGCAAAATAGTTGGCTTTAATGAGGTAGTTTGATTAGAGGATTTTCCTGCATTTTGATTTAAATATTGACTGCATTCAAAGTCATTTTTTTCACAATCCAATCTTTCCCTTGGATGAAACATTTATGATTTGCTAACCTCATCTGAGATGTTTTGAATAACACCTTTCTTTTCTATATGGTTTATTTTATAAAGAAAAGTCCAACAATCTCTGAACCTCTTTGAGTGCCCAAAATGAGTATTTAATAAAAAGTAAATTTATCTAAAGTCACTTTGAACTTCTTTATTACCTTTCAAATTACCTCTTCCCCAAGGTTATTGATATTTTCCTAATTAAGTTCATGTAGATATGACAAACAAGGTGGGGGAACCGAAAATATTTCCAACAAACTTTTTTCCAACTGTTCCTATTCAAACAAGATTTAATTTGATATATTATTTGGTATGTTCATTTCCTATGTAATTTGACATGGTTTTAAAGTTAAAAGAATATAAAACTTGGTGAATTTAGATTAACCCTTACTATTTATGGAGTTCTGTTAGGAAACCCCTTTTACACAGAACAATTAACATACCTCATCTGAGATGTTTTGAATAACACCTTTCTTTTCTATATGGTTTATTTTATAAAGAAAAGTCCAACAATCTCTGAACCTCTTTGAGTGCCCAAAATGAGTATTTAATAAAAAGTAAATTTATCTAAAGTCACTTTGAACTTCTTTATTACCTTTCAAATTACCTCTTCCCCAAGGTTATTGATACTTTTCCTAATTAAGTTCATGTAGATATGACAAACAAGGTGGGGGAACCGGAAATATTTCCAACAAACTTTTTTCCAACTGTTCCTATTCAAACAAGATTTAATTTGATATATTATTTGGTATGTTCATTTCCTATGTAATTTGACATGGTTTTAAAGTTAAAAGAATATAAAACTTGGTGAATTTAGATTAACCCTTACTATTTAAGGAGTTCTGTTAGGAAACCCCTTTTACACAGAACAATTAACATACCTTTGTGTTTCTGTAAATGCATGAATTGATAAATCATGAAAAATGAAGTCCCTTAAGCCATGTGCTACATAGTCCTTTATTCTCTCTACAGAGAAAGTGTTGAATATATAAATAGTACTTTTGTTTTTCAGCCCTTGATTTGGTTTTCATGGTTAGTGATTCTTTTGTATAGTGGTTGATTAACCCTTCACTTTGAACCTGTACTTTTAAGTTCACTATAAAGTGTTCTGAGGAAGCATTATGAAAAAGGATAAAATGTTCATATTGAGCAGTTTATTTTGCTCATTTCCCAACAAACAATATTTATATGATCTAAAAGGCTTAACGCAGGACCATTGGATGTCCTTCACTTATGTTCATTTTCCGCACTTGCTGGTCCATGTTAAAAGCATAAACAGACCATGGTATAAATGTAAGAAAAAATCATTGTGACGGTAGGTAGAAATCACTGTGGTACAAATCACAGTGGGGGTCCGTCTTGGCCCAGTGTTTAAGTTGGCAGACTTAGAACTCTGCGGTTTTGGGTTCAAGCCCAACTGACCACTCTGTTTCATTGGAATGACCATTAGCAAGACACTTCAGAGCCCTAGGCTAGTACTGATTGATTCAGGAAAACTGTTTTGTAACTGAAAAATTGTTGATATGGCATTAAACACTATATAAACATGGAAATTACAGTGACAAAATGAGAAATTGCTCATCAAGAGGATTTTTTTCATCCTTCCAACAGCAGTGTCATAGTAGGTCACAAACTACGAGACTGAAGAGTGATCATTTTAAAGTTTACTTTTTTTTCTACAGATTACAGAAGTTCAAACTAACCATAGCTAACACGGTAATCAGTCAGGACAACTCCAGTCTAATGACGATGGGAACCAGCCAGTTACTCGACTTGTTCGCTCTAGACGATAAAAAGAAAGGAGAGAGCTCCGCACAAACAAAGAATGCGACGGAAAAGAAAGAGACGGCGAAATCCATTCTCGAAAACCTTGAAGATCTCTGGGAAGATGAACAATATGAATCTGAATATGATATACAGTCGTTTATGAAGTCTCTTGTGTAATGTTATTCTGGACGAGTCATGTTTAACGTCAGGGTCTTCCCCAGGCCTGTGAAACGCTTTGGGCCCCAAACATCTGAATTTCAAAAGTAGCAATCCCCCTTCGCCTTAATTGATCCCAATGCCTTTAAAGTTTGTCCACAGGACACTTAAGATTTATCATACAGCTAATCTACTTGCTCCTTCGATTGGCCGAAACATTTGATTTGGTTTAAGGTTTTATTTTTATTTTTTTTAAATGGCAAAATATGCTTTGATACTCACTGTTTTTGTAATGCATATTTTAAAAGAAATTGACAGAAATCGACAGGGTAAGAGGGAACCGCTTCCCATTGCCCCCCCCCCCCCACACACACACACATCAAGCACCTAAGTGCCTGAAAGAAGTTCTGGGGAAGACCCAGGATGTCATTCAAGCAATCTGTTCCATGATGTTGTTAATGAAATTCTGATGGCATTCATGCAAACTTATGTGTGACTTCATTTATGCAGCCTTTTTTAGTTGGTGCCATTCATGTTATTTTTTGTGACATCACTCATTCTTATAATCTTTTTTGTTGTAATATTCATGCAATATTTGTGTGATGCAAGTTATTTCATTCATGCATTTGTTTGTGTGTGTTGTCATTCATGCATTTTATTGTGTGGTATCCATGCAATCTTCAGTGTGATAGGGAACAATTGATATTCTACAGGATTCCGTTCATAAGATATTTTGTCTGATGTCAATCAATAATCTTGAGTGTTGTCTTAACTCATTTTAACATAAATAATACCTCACTTTGCTGTTTCTGCTGTGGAATACAACAGAAATTAACATAAGGATTAATTGCACTTATCACAATGGTTTCTACCCAATATATTTTAAAAATGATGTTCTTTCCACACCTTATTGTCTGTTTGCTTGCAAATATGATGAATGTCAAATTCACAATGGCAACCAACAGATGAATATGCAGCTATTGAAATTGTCTCAATGGACCAATTGAATTGTATTCATTGAAATTGTCTCAATGGGCCAATTGAATTCATTGAAATTGTCTCAATGGACCAATTGAATTCATTGAAATTGTCTCAATGGACTAATTGAATTCATTGAAATTGTCTCAATGGACAAATTGAACTCATTAGAATTGTCTCAATGGACAAATTGAATTCATTGAAATTGTCTCAATGGACCAATTGAATTCATTGAAATTGTCTCAATGGACCAATTGAATTCATTGAAATTGTCTCAATGGACCAATTGAATTCATTGAAAATGTCTCAATAGACCTAATGAATTTATTGAAATTGTCTAAATAGACCTATTTAGTTCATTGAAATTGTCTCAATGGACCAATTGAATTGAATTCATTGAAATTGTCTCAATGGACCAATTCAATTAAATCCATTGAAATTGTCTCAATGGACCAATTGAATTGAATTCATTGAAATTGTCTCAATGGACCAATTCAATGAAATCCATTGAAATTGTCTCAATGGACCAATTGAATGAAATTCATTGAAATTGTCTCAATGCACCAATTCAATTAAATTCATTGAAATTGTCTCAATGGACCAATTCAATTGAATTCATTGAAATTGTCTCAATGGACCAATTGAAATCGGCATACAAATCAGTACTACCTGATCAGTATCTTGAACATAGACATCCAAAGTATTGAAGCATAAAAAAAACGAATTCAAGTTCACATTTTGATACTTTGTTCGAGGTATGGTGATCAGCTTGACGATATTGATTGCCCCTGAAGATGATATAATGACAAATTTCGATTGACCAGTGAGACAAAACCCCACCTCAAATGTTTGTGGGAAATTTTGCATGGTAACTGCTCTTTAATGCAATATCTACATGCACTTGTGGATTTGATTCTGTGAGGTTTTTCCACAATTTTATTGGTTAAATCTTTACGAAAAGACAAATCTTTGACTGTCCCAAATTAAGAGTTTGCAGATGGTATTTCAAAATGTGATGAAATTAAAAAATAATCTTATAGGGCAGAAGTTATGAGCAATTTTTCCTTTTCCCACAACAGTCGTCTGTAACAAACTGCTCTAATGTCTTTATTGTTTGGCAATGTGTTAAATCTGCCCAATGGTTAAAATAATTTTCAAAGGTTGTCTAGCAGAACGGTAAATTTTTGGTTTATTTGTTAAGGGGGAAAGGGTTTAATGGTTATTCAAGCTTGCCGCTTTTGCAATGTCTTTTGACAACTCATCTGGGGCCCGTTTTACTAAACAGTTTACGCTTAAGATTTGCTTAAGTCTAAAACAATAAGTCCTTTTATTTCAATATTTGGCAAAGCAATGTTGCAAAGTAACACATCATTGGAATCGTCTCTCCGAGACGCTTCCAATGACATGTCACATTGCAATATTGTACTTTCATTGAAGATGTTATCCATGTTAATCAATTATGACTTACGCAAACATTTTCCGTAAAGTGTTTAGTAAAACGGGCCCCTGTTCCTTTAAATTGTATTTATTGAGCTATTTTTTAATATGCTGTAAATGTTCATTTTATTATGCATGGACAGAATAAATAAATGAATTATTTCTGCTCCAATTTTGGAACAGATCTTTTATATGTCACAGACTTGTCTTTAATGTGTTGTTGACTTTAACCCCGTAAATCCACTTTTATTTATTTATTGTAGTTCTTACCTATAAGGAGTGGCCAAGCTGGGTAGAACCATCAACATTCCATAGGTCAGTTGAAAGACTACCTCTCATTCAAATCCAGATGCGGTCACCAGGATCTGAACCAACCCTGATAGGGGCCATGTTATTAAGTTCTGATCTCTAACCACTAGGCCAAGGAGGCCACTATATCCTCTTTTGAGGAAATGAGAAAGATCTAATAGTGAAAGCAACAGGGAATGAATGACAAATGTTTGTCATTTAATTTCAAGGTGACGTATCATGATTAACAGTTTGCTTCTGGCATAGTCATGCGTGGCCCAGTGGTTAGTTTGCTGACTTAGAACGTGGGAATCCCGGGTTTGTGCCCCACCAAAACCTCTGGTTTCATGAGAGTGACCTCTGGCAAGTCACTTTAAAGCCCTAGCCTAGATCCAGGAAAGCCGTTTCATAACTGAAAATTGTTGATACTGTGTTAAACATCATACAAAGATTATGAAGCATAATTGAACATTCACTCGAGGCCTATTGGTTAACTTGGTAGCTCAGGGTTTCATGGGAGTTTTGGCAAGACAAATATCGGGAGAGCTGTTATGAAACTGAAAAACTGTTGACAAGATATTAAATCCCATTAAAAAACAACACCCACTGTGATGTTATGTATAAACTGATGAAAATGGCAATAAACCCCAATAAATAATGCAACAAACAAGCTATGATCTCATAGATTGTGGTGTTATGCGAATCTTGTGGCAATCTACATGTTTTGCCTTGAAAACCAAGACCTTATTTCATTTTGGTTGGTTGATGTGCACTGTTATTGACACAAAGAAGCTAAAAGAAAAGGAAATGCTTTAGATCTAGATTTTTTTTCCAAAAATCAACATGGTCTTGGTTTCAAAAAGACTTGGCCGTGTTTCGGACAGTTACCAAGATGCATGTGTGAAGTCATATGCACGATTTATGTCTAAGCCCTGTAAGTTGGATAGACAATTTTAACAATTCATGGAGAAATTCTAGACGTCAAAAATGGCATTGGTATTGATGCTTACACAATAAATGGAAAACAATAAGAAAGTGTCCAGCATACCTTGCCGGGATTATGTATTTTTGTTTTTTTGCATGCATGATTCACGAAAATCGGCAAAATGCATTTTCGGTTCATGTCGGCAATTAACGGCATTTTTGTTTTTCTTGTATGTCTTAGGCAGTTATTTAAGAAAAATGATACTTTGTAAGGTTATTATTTTGCATTCCTGGCACATACAGCTTTTAATCATGGGTCATTTGACAACATATAGTTCTTTTTCTGCTTAATTAAACTGTGAAAAATGTGCATCATATGCCTTGAGGGTGCGAGTATTAAGTACTAACATCATTACCTTAAGTATGAATGAAAAACAAAACTGAATGCAATTGTTGCGTAAGATCATTTTATTTTCAAAAGTCAAAAGACTGATTAAAGGGACAGAAATGAATGGTACAATTTATGATGGATGTAATAAATGATAGGGACAATTTTATTTAACCAGTATGAATTATTCTCTGAGCAAAAGTGATCTACAATGGAAAACTCTTTTCTACCCTGTTTTCAAACTATGCTATGTATTAGAAGCACACAAACCACCTGAGAGATGGGTTCATATTAATATATACTAGAAGAGGATTCAAGTAAACCATATATTTCATGTACATCTATACTCTTTTAACCCTTAAAATGCTGGGTAATCTTCTAAAAAAAATTTTTGTGTCGTCTGCTTTCCAAAACCTTAAATATCTGATCAATTTTGATGAGGAAAGATACTCAGAATAGCAAACACGTTAGATTACAAACCAGCCATACAAATGGGCAACAGAGATCTCCACATTTCCATTGGAAAATTTATAAAAGCCTATTGTGAACTTTCAGAAAAAGCCTGCAACTTCTTATTTATTTTCAAAGTGAATCTCTGGTTATAGGTGCGTCAAGCGAGAATAATTAACGCAATAAGATAAATGTTAAAAAACTAATTTGCATTAAGGTTCTAAAACTATGTAAATCATGTTAAAATGCTTATAAGTGAACAAAATACAATAGCACACAAAGAGAAACCGAGACAAATGAAAGGCAATCATGAGACATAAATATATTTAGAATTTCTATACTAATGAACTAATCTTAAATAAAAATATAAATGGAAAAAATATCAACATTGAAAAATAAGCTATAGCAGTTTCTTGTTAAAACCTTAAATTTGATGAAATCACAAAAAATAAAATAAGTGGCAAAAAGGAAAGTTATTCACACGAATGAGTTCCTATGTAATTAAAAACATTGTGACAAAAACAGGCACCTATTTCTAAGAGCATCTTTCACCTTTTTTGGCAAATATTCCTTGGTCAATCTATTTGTGATGTAGAAGAGTATCGAAGATTGAATGCGAATCACAAACGCACATTTACCACATCACTTCTAGAGTAAAACTTAATTTACATAAACATATGAAAAAATGTAACAAGAACCTTAATCAAAATATTACAATAATTAGTAGCATAACATACGGCACCCTGTTAATAAAAGAACTTGATAAAACATTTGGATAGCTTAGTGCTATACTATGATAAGATAAAAGGGGAAACGACTTATAACAGTATAGTACAGACCTATCATTGTGTGAATAAAAACTTTGACTATACCAAATAATAGGTAACACTGGCTAAAATAAAACATATCAAATATGAAACACAACTCAAAATATACATGGTACCAAAATGTGTTAAAATAATGAGTTTTACAATGGCCATTGTACACAGGTATGAACCATCTGTTTAACACTTTTCTTTATAATGATTTTTATAAATGATCCAAATTGAAAACTATACCAATCAACAAAAAATAAAAAGAACACTTTTATTCATGTTTTGGAATAGAAACCATTGTGTCCAAGGGATACTTTGCCCACTAGGAACAATGTTTCCATTTGTCACAGCAGATTCTAAACACTTCAGCAGCATATTTTTTTTTTATGCGTTAATTGAAGTTTTATGAAGAAAAGGGAAAACTGTTTTACTTCTACAGAAAATAGAGCTGCTTATTGATAAAGAATCCTCCTATGGTAAGTGGTTCACTTTGTGAAGGACTTGATACCGCATTGCACTGAATCCTTGATATAACCACTTAACCCTTTACCAAACGCCAAATTTTGGACTGTCCCGAATTGAAAGAGTTTGCAGACGACATTTCAAAATGTGATGAAATGGGAACATAATCCCCTAACAGCGGAGAAAACATTGTGGGAAAGCAGAGTCGTCTGCAACATAGTGGTTAAATGTTGTTTTTGTTTCATAATTGGTTAAAAAGCACATTACATAAATATAGAACAAAGAATGAGCAGGTTTTGTAAGGAATGGGACACAGAAATAAGGTGGAGTTATTCGGGAGGCGGGATCAGACTTCCACTGGTTCCGTTGCATCCTTGATGTCAAACGGGAAAGCCTCCTCCCCTTGGTCGTCTTCATCGTCGTCATCATCCATGTGGACTGGATTATCAGCCTCACTAGTACTGAAAATACAACATAATTCACATTTATAAAAACAGACTACAATGTATTACTATACGTTGTGTAAATTGGGAACCATACTGTACAAGTTGTATGTAGAGGGATCAATGCAAGACTATAGCAAGTGCTTCACATTTGTGAAGCTCTTAAATAGGATAGTCTTACATTGAACCCTTAATGTGTTGGGGCACATCTCGGTTCCCGAGAAATATATTTGTGTAAAATCTAAAGCACAAGAAAACTGGCTAATTAATAGAACCATATTAAGAGGAAGCAATAGAGTTGGGTTTAATGGGACATGAAGGATTTATATGTGTAACTGTGTTTCTGGATGCCAATGCCTTCTCCACTTTACAGGGGCCTAGTGTTTAGAGCACAAATATTGAAATCAAATGGCCCTTTCTCCATGCTGGTTCAAATCCCTGGGACGTCATTTGGAGTTTCATGAGAGTTAGTCTTGTTGTATAGGTTTTTGGACGCACATGAACAAAATCACTCAAGAAACAATTATTGTGACAAGAGACATTTCAAGCAAACACTTTTCTTGTCAGCTTAAACTTTACCCTAAATCATGAAAGAAGTTTCATTAATGAAAGTCATTATAGTTGTCAACTGCTGTTGCTTACAATTTTGATGAGTCCAAAAATCCCACATGAGCGAAAACATTGATAGATATATCATGTTTAAAGATAAATTCCTTATCCTTTAATATAACTCGAGCTTTAGATTCTGCACCAGATACCTCTATGTTAAAGGCACAGGCTGACCGAAGACAACAGTTTTATCCAACACGAAAAGAGAAAGAGTTTGCAGACGACATTTCAAAATGTGATGAAATTGGAAAATAATCTTCTCATAGGACAGAAAACATTGTGGTAAAAGGAAAAATTGCTCGTTACGAGTCGTCTGCAACAAAGTGGTCAAATGTCATAATTGTTTGGGAAAGGGTTAATGTACCTTCAATATAAGTCTTTGTAAATGCTTTTGACAAAAATCAGAAATTGCTCAGGAGCAATTTCTCCCCTAACTCAAAGGTTACAACCGAACATGATTAAAACAAAACATCAACTATCATTCTAATCAATAGGTATCTTATATTGCTTTAAACATGACCTGTCAAAAGTATCCTATGAAATAAATAAGGTAAGCCAGATGGCATCTAATAATACATACTTGGAGATGGTGGATTTATGGGATGAAGCAAGGGAAGGGTTGCGAGGAATTCCTCCAGAGAATGTCGACAGCCTCGGCTGATTACTGTCGCTGTATGAACTAGCAGGTGCGTAGATCTCGGACTCCTTAATCTGTTTTGTGTTGAGCTGACGAGGGGTAGGGTCATAAAAACGTCCGTTTGCAAAATAACCCATCGTCAAATCCGAACCTGAACAGTCTAGGGACATGAGACTATCACTCTTCAATTTGAGATCCCATGGAATTTCATACTGTCGTTTTAAGGCCTGTCTCGTCTTCTCCACTTTCAGTGTGTTATTTTGAGACACAGACACATGATTGATATTTGCTGGAGCGATGCCAACTGGGACAGGTACACTGCTGTAGAAGCTGCCATTGGTGAGATTTGATTGGTTAGAAACAGTAGACATATTTAATTGGGAGTGGCGTTTATTTAGGGTGGCATAGGGATTGGTGGGTTTCTTGATGATGGGTGTGGCATAGGGGTTGGATGGGGATTCTGGGACCTCCACATAGGAAATTTTCGTTACTGGATTTGTCTCGATGGAATCTTCAGCCTGAAAGAGAGGAAAATGGGAGATGTATAAAGCTGATCTTAAAAAATGTTTCTCTTTACAAGGAGCTCTCCAACAACATGACTCGCCCCAAGATTAATTTATAATAATCTTCTGATAGGACAGAAAACATTGTTGGAAAAGCAAAAATTGCTTGTCATATGCAATTTCTCCTTTTCCCTCATTGCTTTCTAAAGTCGTCTGCAACAAAGTGGTCAAATGTCGTTATTGTTTGGGAAAGGGTTAATCCATATTGCTTTGTTGTTGATGCATTTGCTACATGATACCTTGGAAACCATTTTACAAAATAAAAACCTGTATTTCCCCTAGTGAGTAATTAATCCATCTGTCACAATGGTTTCTACCCAAAACTATAAGAAAACATATTTCTTCTTGCGAACAAACTATTGATCACAATAGCAGATCTTGAAAAAAGAATTTAACCCTTAGAATGCTGGGTAATTTTCTAAAAATAAATTTTAGTGTCCTCTGCTTTCCAAATCCTTAAATATATGGTTAATTTTGATGAAGAAAGATACTCAAAGTAGCAAACAGGTTAGATCACAGGCCAGCTGCCAATTTACTTTGCGGCTTGCCTGGATCTAACCTGTTTGCATAAGCATGAAGTCAGTTCCAGCACTATAAGGGTTAACAGAAACATTTCTCATTATAAATGGATAAACAAGTTGTGGTTCAGTTTAAAATTTGCTGTAAAAAACCTACGGGCTCTACATCCACAAGTCTGTCCTCCAACATCTGTTCCGCCCACTCAAACAACCCAAGGGCATCAGATGGTATACCCATACCAGGCTCTTTCTTATGGATGAGGACTAATACTCGACACAACTGGTGAATCACTCCCCTGAAAGATTAATAAAACTCTTCATCAAATGCCAACATCACTCAATAGTCTTACCCTTAGAATGTTGGGTAATTTTCTAAAAATATATTTTTATGTCATGCTTTCCAGAAGCTTAAATATTTGCTTAAAATTATTTAGGAAAGTAAAAAAAATGTCATCTGCAGGTGGTAAAGAGTTACTTCAAAATTGTTACATAATGTGTGACTAAATACAAGTGCGTTGGAAATGAACAAATATTAAATTCACCTCTGAGTTATAAAATGTAACAATGAGGGAAAATCGAGTTAGTGACCATCAGGATTGTATTTTATCCTGTCACCAGGGCATTTTACAGGCCGATAGAAGGGTGCAATGTAACATTTTTGATATCCGTCACAAGATCATGTGATCGTTGTGTCCACATGTCAGTATTGATTTTCCGTTTTGTTTCACTTGTTTTCAAAACGTGTTTTATTTTCACTTTTTGTTTGTTTATTTGAATCCATACAGATAACAGGTTAAAGAGAATAGATGGTTGGTGTCTTTGAATTGGTAAGATTATTGGCACAAATTTGCTATCTGATTCCATTTGGTTCACCGGATAATATTCCTACGCCTTGCCTAATAACATTTCTAATTCTCGACACCAATCTTCTTTTCTCTATATATGAAGAATATTAACCACTAGGAATGTACTATATACAGGTAAATACTATATCTTACTTGTATGTGGAGACTCTGGGATCTGATTTGTCCATTGCGCGTAGTTTGTGCCGTATTTCATTGAGCATTTGTAGTAGAGTTTGAGCATGGGGTCTGAGCTTGTCCATCGCAGTAAGGTATTCTTCTCTATCTATCATATTGTGCACTAATGACGGTTCATTCTCTATGTCTTAAATATATATGATACACATAGTCAGTTTTGAGAATAAGACAAATAAGGCTTAATCCCCTATTCATGGATGTCAATCTTAGTAGAGAGTACTTGGAAAAGGCCAAAATTGAAAGCATCAGCAAACAATAAAATTAGGTGGGGGAATCAGAAGACCAATGTTTAGGATATTACATATAAACAAGATGGCTGTGCCCAGATGTTTTCCTTTTTCATCTACTTTCCCGTTCTGGCGTTATATGATAACCCATACTTTATAACGGCATTATGTTTAACACTCTGAAGAGAAATCGCAGTTGATTTCTCTGCCGAGTGATAGACATAACGCCATTATAAAGCATGGGTTATCATATACCAACAGAACCGGCACCATAATGTGTTAATACAAAGTATGGAGTCAACCAAGTTTGAAACCTGCAACACCTAGTTTAAAATAGACATTGCTTCTGGATTGGCATCTTCAGACATGCTCTTGAGTGTACATGGTATATCATAAATTACTTAAGTTTTTAGGTTTGTTGCAGACATGAAAATAATTATGTTGAGAAAAAGGTGAAAATGGATATTTCTTCATTTTCAAACAATATGTGTATCTTTTAACTCTATTTCAACTTACATTGTGGTCTGCCCGTTCATTCTAATATATTTCAAAACTCCACATTTTCAAACAGTTTACTTACCAAAGCCTTTATTATCATACATGGGCACTTTGGTTATGTTTCCATTCTGCATTTTGTTTGTGTTATAGTGGGTTTCATTTAGGTTCACATTGCGTCTGCAAAACAAACAAAATTGTCATGGAAAATATCACACTCTATCTGCAGTTAAGATTTTTAGCAACATTTCTAAGTTTACTACCATATATGAATGAATATAAACAATGTTTGCTCACATGTTAATCCAACATGCAAATAGATGCTTGAGTGAAAGACTACATTATGTCCTTCACAAAGTTTAAAGGCTTACTTGGAATGGGGTGCTCTTTTTGTCTCTTATTTTAGAGTTTAACTCTATGTCCAAAGGTTCTCAGTTGTACTACAGCTTTACTAGATTTGACCAGTAATAGATAAGAGCTCTGAAATTCTTGTCAAAGAGAAATCCCACAAAACTGGCGGTGCTCTAACCTGGTATCAACAAATTCAAAGGCATCCACTTTTACCACTTGACCATGCAAGATACCTAGATGCTCTTTATATCCTGCTGCAGACACCATAGGGGTCTTGGGGCAGAAATTTGTTTATATAAAAAATAGGGAAAGTGGTTACAATCAAGTAAAAACAAAGTTAAAGTAAACAAAATCTCAATCAATCTTCAGCCACCTGATCAGTGTACATATGTCTGGTTGGTGAATTTTGTAGCGATGTTTACTTTGTTTAATTCATCATCAACTAATGGTGGTTTTCCAAAAAAATATAAATCTACATGTATTTGAAAAAAAAAGAGAGTTGAAGATTAATGAGAACAAGGAAAACTATAAAACTGTAGGAAAACACGATAAAATATCCAGTAGAGCGTACATTTTCCAGACACTTATCCATCATTTCATAATTTGACAGGTACTGACTGTCCTACTCAGTACAAACATCACATTTTGTCAATTTCATCGTATTCCTTTACCCCATATCAGAGTTTGTGACAGGTCAAAATTAAAAGTAACATCAGACTTGAATTAAAAAGTTTGTACAAGAACATGGAAAAAAAACACTTTTTGATTGACTTTTGGTCTCAATCATTGTGACAAGATTAAAAATAACTGAACGTTATGATAAAATGAGAAACAATTGATTTAAAAAAAATCCTGGTTTTGTTAAAGCCTTTTTTCAGCTCAGCTGCAGTGAGTACTTTCAACAAATATAAATGAAATAAGGTATTAACCCTTGCCTTATCTGACGATTACTACAGGTCTGCTGCAGAAGACTTAGAATAGTTATGGGAAAGCAGAAATTGATCAACAATTAGTCATGACTGATTACAGTTTTCATAAAGAAAACTGTTATTCTTTTACTTAATAAATGTATTTGAATTTTAATTTGGGCAAGGTACAGAAACCCTAATAAGGGAATGGGTTTAATCACCATGTCATTACGATCAATTACAGCATAACTGTCCTCAATACATCTAGTTTCCGGACACACAACCTAGGGCATAAATCTTTCAAACCTACCAACATTGAATATATCTTGAATCCCCTTCATTCTGTAAATACATGTACATGAACTAGGTTCTTCTTTGGGACTTGATAAAATATTCAGGCACCAAAAGA
Organism: Cerastoderma edule; assembly: GCA_947846245.1. NCBI lineage: Eukaryota > Metazoa > Mollusca > Bivalvia > Cardiida > Cardiidae > Cerastoderma > Cerastoderma edule. Next base: position 16,805,990 of record OX401406.1, read on the forward strand.
AAACACTTTCTCAGTTTTGCAGAATATTTTCAAATGTTTGAACAAGTTTTATTGGAGATGCTTTCTGTATTACTATGTTTCTAAAGTAAAACAACATTTTGAGAGTTTGCAGACGACATTTCAAAATGTGATGAATTTGAAAAATATCCTTCTAATAGGACAGAAAGCATTGTGGGAAAAGGAGAAATTCCTCGATAAGAGCAATTTCTCCTTTTCCCACAATGTTTTTCAGAGTCCTCTTCAGCAAACTGGTCAAACATCATTATTATCTGGTAATGTGTTAAAGGTGTTTGTACACAGATGAGAATATTTGAAAGTCTAAACAAAATGTAGTTGAAAAGATACAGATTTTGTACTGTCGTTTGAAATACAATTAAAAGTACCTGTAGCTAGTAAATATTTCTACAGTAAATGCTACCAGACAGCAGATTTCAATGGTCATATTCCAAATTAAGGACATTGTTGGATAACCAGAGGTAATTTTTGTTTTATTGCAGAATCATTTTTTGTAAGATGATGGATTATGACCTTTCTGGAATGATTTGGCTGAAGAGTACATACACCATTTTTCTTTTACAAATAACCTTTAAAAGCCCAATTTTATGAAAAACCAACATGCATAACCAAACCATCATAGTGCATTTTAATGGAGGTCAACAACTAAGGGATTTTCTGAATGAAACATACAAAAGGCAGATGTAATTCTGAGCCATACGCACCTTGTCCTACGTATATGTATACAGAAGCCTATCAGGATCACTATACAGAGCAACAACCCAGCAGACACGCCGGCGATCACCCCAATTATCACATCGGAGTTGTCTTCTGCTACCTCAGCCACTGTAAATAGAGTTATCAGACGATTTGTTTTCGATTAGTTTTCGACACAATGTAATCAATCTATTAACCCTTTCTTCTCTCATGTAAAGGTTTTTGACTGATTTGAATTAAAAGCAACAGCAGATTACAATAATATATCATTTCATAATTTTTTCAAAAACAACACATTTAATGGTCAAATCTTTATATAATTTTCTGTTTACTTTTACAGTCAAACTTGTGTTAAGAGGTCAGCCCATGGAAATAAGAAATTGGCTGTTAAAGGCAGGTTGGATGTACACTATAAATCTAACAATGGGACTTTCTTAAGTGGTTGTCTAAGACAGGTTGTCTGCTTATAAGGGTGGTTGCTTAATGCAACATGTACTGTATATCGTTTAAAGCAACATATCTTTTGTGACACTGGATGCAGACCATTGTGACATTGGGATAAAATGATCCTTCTTTCCAAATTGTGTCAAAGCATGCATTCATGATGTAGAGAGTTAATAACTCTTATAGTGCTGGATCCAACCTCATGTTTATGCAAACAGGATAGATCCAGGCCAGCCGCCAAGTAAAAAGGATTTTGAAAGCAGACGACACAAAAACCTACATTTAGGAAATTACCCCGCATTCTAAGGGTTAACCCTCTATGAAACAATATCCAACATGTTACTGGTCTTCTTTAGACATTTTTGTCAAAAATCATTGTATGAAATGAGCAAATTTTCAAAAAAAGCATGCATTCCATCTTTTAATTATTCTTACCTTCCATCATATATATCAGTTTTTAAATTCTATGATGAATTCAATTACTGTCTGCAAATTATTTCATTTTAGGACAGTACATATGTTTAGGAAAAAGGTAAGAGTATAAATGACAAAAGGACATCTGTTGAAGTCAGTATGAAATACTCTTTAACAAGTAAAAGACAACCAATACCATCCTTGTGCATTTTGTGACAGGCCTTAATTGGAAACAAAAGGAGATGATTATTATTATATTTCAAAATAAACATTTTCCATGGAATTATTAAAGGTCATATTTCCCGATAAACAAAATTTTCTTTAATTATGGTTTTTGAATTAGGTTATGGTTTCGTTATGACGGAGGTAATGATTTTTTTCTCATACAGAAGCGAAAAATGTTGTTTTTGACTACTTTTATTCACCTTTATCGATTTTTGTGAATGACTTATCTCCCTTGTTGTGACGTCATTTGTGCTTCAAAGTCATATGAACTATCAGTAAGAAGAATGTAGTTCTCAGTAACGACGATGTTTTTGCACAAATTTCGGACATTTTAAGTCTCGAATTGTGTTTTGGGAAACGTAAATTGGATATTGAATATGGTATTTTGACAGGTCTTCTGGTGTTATTCTGCTTTTGGTCGCAGGGATGCGAGTTTCTCCCGTTTTCCGACGAACATAAAAGCTGCAAAAAGTTTCGATAAGTAAACTGGACCGTGTTTACTTTACAAATAAGCAAAATATATATTCCCCAAACAAGAACAGTAGGCTGTGTTACTTTCACTTCGAAGACGGCAAGTTAGGCGTTTCCAGAGAATTAATTTTATTGATCTTCAAATGATTGGACTTAATTCAAAGTAATTTATACAGGTGAAGACGCTTCAAATTCATTCTACTTATTGAGTAACCGTTATATTTCCCTTATTTCAAACACACCGACAACATTCACTAGTCTTGCTAGATCTTTATATAGAATTTGCACTGTGTAAATGTAGATAAATTCAAGAAAAGGATAAATCACGTTGATTACACCTTTTTTGAAAGTTAATTTCCTTGAATGACTCTCTTACTCGCCAAGTGAGTTTTGTTTGGAACAGATTAACTATGCTACATACTTAGTTAGGAATATTTAATTAGGCTGCTTTACGATTATATTACGTAAGAATTCAAAGGGTTGCAAGAATAAGTTAATTTCATCCAACATCATAAGTTATTGTATATCCATGTCTTTGGGTTTTAAACGCTTATAGGCATCTTGTTCTTATTTGCAAAACTTGTTTTATGTTTTAACATAATCGTAGAAACGTTGCCATTTGTACATAAATGAGACAAAATGAAAAATGTACGTTGATTGCTATGATAACAAACTGATTAAAACAAGCAAGTTTCTTTTATCTGCCGTTTTTTTTTTAATGAAAATTCAAAATAATGAATATTTGATATCCGCAAACTGTCTCTGAACTCATCAACGCAAATGATAATGGGTTCGATCTTAACTTAAGCGTCTGCTTTTCGGAATTATTTAAATCACACACCTCATTTTTTTGCCATTGGTAATATTGGTTTAAATGACGTATGTCACACTGAAATGCAGGTGTTCAAACATGATTATTACAAATCTATATTGATAATTTAGTAATAAGATCACTAAATATATAATTTACACATTTGAACATAATCTCTTTGTTTACAATTTAATTGATTATTGTCAGTTTACCTCACATACAAAGGGTCAATCAACAAACATCGGACATTACAAGGATTAAGGGCCGTGATGCAAATTAACACCAATCTGCCACATTTGCACAGTATGTTTCAAGTCTCAAGTCCTTTATTGTTTAGGCGAAAGATAGCCTCTGGCGTTAATCTCTTAAATATCTCTGTTGTTAATTAACAGGTCTGACACGTTCTGCTATTCCAGACATGAAATAACAAGCGTCAAATCTCACACTTTCAATGCGCGGCAATTAAATTTATCTAAAAATCCATTGTTAAGATATAACCAGTTAAGACCAAACTCTCACAGGATGTTTGGATTGATAAGGTGTGTCAGGACATATTTATCTCTCAATGTGACTTACGTCTGATACTTTGTCGTTATGATGATCCAAAGAAGTGAACATGTTGTCTTTTCTATTAGAATAGTTTGACACTTCAATAAGTATATAATAATCAGTATTCACCAAAACGGTATTAACTCTATGTTTTCAACAAAAACAACGTTTTAACATCAAAATCAAGTTTTGTCAAATTGATATTTAAATTCCAAAATCATAACAAATAAATTCAAATATGTTTATTTAAGGTTGTTAGTAAAATAAACTATGACGATTTTTTTTGTTTTAGCTGTTAATTATTAAACCTGTCCGAAAATTAAATGCTCAATATGTCAAGGCTACTTACACGAGAGAAAACGAACATAAATGTAAAGTGAATATGAAGAACAATTCTTAAGTCAAAACAGTTGATCTAGAAAGACGACATCGGAATCAATTTCGAAATCATAGACCTTTTACTGGGGGTGGAGTAACTGGACAGTTGCCGGATGATTTTAACAAATACTCTTGAATGTGCCAGTGTTTAGTTTTGAAATTTGGATGTGTGGTGAAAATGTGAGTTAAAGGATAACTTTCGTATCACAAGTAAGTTGATGTGTGGTGAAAATGTGAGTTAAAGGATAACCTTCGTATCACAAGTAAGTTGGGTTATAATACGGTTTGTTTGTTCCTAATTTATGATCTTCTCCCGTTTCATTTCATGTATTGATAAGACAATGCAGGGTGAATTTGACAGTTAATAGTTATACGATGTACGGTTTTAAGACAATTCGTTTATTCAGATCTATGTCTTTGTTTAATACTCAATTAAAACCTTAATGCTAATACACGATCATTGACGAAAAAGTACTCGTGGTTTTTTTTCAACAAATATTAATAAAAATAGCTGTTTTCACAAATATCGTCAAAATTTCAAGCCGATTCTTACATATGAAAACATTTACAAATCCTTTCAAATTTACGCATTACGTCACTTACTCTTTTTTTCAGAAGAATATTCTTTTAATATGAAACATATTTAATAAAAAAAAATGCACTGGCAATCCAAACATTGACTGGATTGCTATTTCGAGGAAAATCGTCCCAATTTCAAGCCGTTCCTTTCATATGAACGCATTGACATATCCTTCACGCGTTAAGTCACTAATTTTTTTTTTTTTCAAATGGATAATCTTATAATATGAAAAATATCCAGTATAGAAAATTCACTGTCAATCCAAACAATGACTTCAGAATCATTTATTTCAAGGAAAATCGTCCAAATTTCAAGCCGTTCCTTTCATATGAACAGGTTTACGCAATGACAAATCCATGCAAATTCACGGGTTAAGTTATTAATTTATATTTTTTCAAATTGATATTCTTATAAAATGAATCATATTCAATAAATAAAATGCGCTGTCAATCCAAACAATGACTTTAGGATCGTTTATTTGAAGAAAAACACCACTTCTAACCAGCGATCGCTCTTCACGCCCTTTACATGGCGCATTCAGTGGATCACGAGTGACGTCACAGCAAAGGGAAGTAAGTCATACGAACTTTTATTAATCGGTGCGCTATGACGGTGATTTATGGCGTAATGCGTTATGCTAAAATGTTGCAAATAATTTCAATGTGATTCTTTTACTTCATATTTTAATTTTATGAAATAAACCCAACCTGTACATATGACCTTTAAAAGAAAACCATGGTTATAAAGAGATAAATGGTTTGTTCCAGGCTTTTATCTTTGAAGTGGATCAAATTTTGAAGTAGATCAAATTTTGAAGTACTTTCTAATCTCTCCCTGCAAAGGGGAATTGTGACAGGCCCAAATTTAAAGCAACAGCAAAAGACAAAAATATAAAACAAATATATATTTTCTTTATGCTACATGTATTGGGTTGAATTATGTTACCATTGTGAAAAATGAATCCATTTTGTCCCAGTGGTTTCTATAACCCATTACCAAACAATAACGACATTTGACTACTTTGTTGCAGATGACTCTGGAAACCATTGTGGGAAAAGGAGAAATTGCTCAAACTGAGCAATTTCTCCTTTTCCCACAATGTGTCTGCCCTTTCAGAAGATTATTTTCCAATTTCATTACATTTTGAAAAGTCGTCTGCAAACTCTTTCAATTTGGGACAGTCGAAAATTCATTGTTTGGGAAAGGGTTAAGTAATCACAGCAAGTGAATCAGAGTACATCATTATAGAGACGTTGAAAACTAGCTATATGAACTTGGGAGTAAAGGAGTGATCCATTAAGATTGGTAAAGTCGAGAAGTTGTCCCAAATCTAAATCCCATTACACATACCAGATTGAGATAAATCCAACAAAGATGTTTGCCCAACAGTTTATTAGTGAGACAGAACCAGGAAACAGAACTATGCAGCGTGATACGCAGGGTCCTTTGAACCCATTTCAATGTGGATGATTTTGAGACTGGCCTAAAATTAACCCATTACCAAACAATAACGACATTGAACCACTTTGTTGCAGACAAATCTGGTAAACATTGTGGGAAAAGGAGAAATTGCTAGTCACAAGCAATTGTTCCTTTTCCCACAATGTTTTTCTGCCCTATCAGAAGATTATTTTCCAATTTTGTCACATTTGGAAACGTCGTCTGCAAACTCTTTCACTTTGGGACAGTCAAATGGCAACAACAATTACAAAGTATGAACAATCACATTCATTTTATGGTACATGTATTAGGGAAACACCATCATGGAAAAATCCGCCTGTTAGACTTAATTGTTGGTTAAAATTTAATATTTTCCTGAAGACTCATTGAAAGTATTTAAAACATAATCATTGATACAAGGAAAGTGTTTAATTCACCCAAAGGATAGAAAGTGTTAGAAAGTTCAATGTTTTACAGTGCTGAAACCAACTTAGTGCTTATGCAAGCAGGTTAGATCCAGGCCAGCTGCCAAGTAAATTGGCGGCTGGCCTGTGACCTAACCTATCTGCTACTCTGAGTATCTTTTCTCATCAAAGCTAATCAGATATTTAAGGTTTTTGGAAAGCAGACAAAACAAAAATATATTTTTAGAAAATTACCCAGAAAACTCACAAATGATCTATGTGGTGGTCTTAATTCTGCAGGTTCTACTACAATCAAGCCTGATTAATGAGTCTGTCTTTCTTCAGAGGGGGGCTTAAGTTAAACTGATCTTGTATTTCCCCATCCCTATTTAGATATTTTGTCATAATGTTCTGTTTAATAGCAACAGTTAACCCTTTCACTTAAACAAATGCTTGTTTAGAAGATGATAGTTGACTATAACTGAGGAAAGGTCCCTCTTGTAATATCTGATGTTAAAGCTAATTCATCTATTTATCCATGTTACACCAATATCATTTGACACTTCCATAACACATTTTAATGTGAGATAAATATGATAAAGAATGCCATTCAAGGGTTCAATGCAAGACTACAGTAAGTCTTTCAAAATAATCTTGCATTGAGCCCTTTTAGTATTGTCTGTTAAGATGAAATAGACATTTTAAATGCCTTAACACAAACATTCGAAGATTAAGTACTTCCGCAAATAGCTTATAACCTGTAAGATAGGTATTTAACCCATTACCAAACAATAACGACATTTGACCAGTTTATTGCAGATGATTGGAAAACATTGTGGGAAAAGGGGAAATTGCTCTTAATGAGCAATTTCTCCTTTTCCTACAATGTTTTCAGCCCTATCAGAAGATTGATTTTCAATTTCATCACATTTTGAAATGTCGTCTGCAAACTCTTTCCATTTGGGACAGTCGTAAATATGGCATTTGGTAAAGGGTTAATGTCTAAGCCTGCATATATGTATTTCACCACAGTTGTAAAAGCCAATTGAGGAAAATTGGCTCATGTAGTAACAATGTTTTAAAGTCATAAAGAAAGTTATAAACTATTGAAAAAAGTTAACTTTTTGATTTGAGGATTATTTTCAACTATAAAAGGCAGAAAATAACCCTTTTTCATGAAGATAGATATTATCCTATTGAATATTTCTCTCCTATGTCCTTCATTGTTGAATGTTTTTACTTATTTATACCAATCTATCAAATCCTTTAACTTTACAATACCTTTGAAAATCATTCAAAATACCAATGATTCAGTGCAAAAGATTTTCTTAATCATTTTTTTGTCAACACACCTTACATGGCATGAACTAATGCATTCATATAAATAAGTGTAATAGCCAATTAAAAAACAATCATGATAAAGACGAAATTGCTCAAAATGAACAGCTTCTCCATTTGTTACAATCGTTTGACCCAAATTCCAAAATGGAAATGTTATTCAATATACAATGTATATTGTACTTCATTGGTGTCATCTGCGGTGTGGTCTGATTGCATTAGATAAGAACCTATGCCAATGTCATATATTAGGTTGTATGATGTTTAACGCCATATCAACAATTTTTCAGTTATGTAACAGCTCTCCTTGATCCATGAGTACTAGGCGATGGTTCTGAGGTGACTTGCCAAAGGTCACTCCCACTAAACCAGAAGTGCCGTTGGGAGTTGAACCAGTTCTAAGTCTGCCAACTTAACCACTAGGCAACACAGGACCCTGTCATATATTAGGGAATGGGTCAATGCAGTTGAATCAATATACTTATAACAATATTATGTAGAATTAAGTTAAGCTTGTTTGCAATCTTTTATGACCCTTCACCCCCTAAATCGTTTTAAATGGGTTATAAGACATGTGTCTGTACCATAACCAAGAAGCAGGCAACAAATATGATGTGATATCTTCATCATGATGTTGCTCAGAAAGCATCCAAACAAAGGTAAATTTGCTTGAAATGGACACTTTCATCCTTTCTCACAACAGTTTCTTAACACATTACCACCTTACCCCATATTTTTGTGTCTAGCAGCAGAAGACTTTCAAAAAGCATTGGGCCAAAAGGAGAAATTGGTCAGCTAACATTCACATATATTTCCCTGCACTGTTGAAATTTGTATTTCTTTTCTTATATATAACCCAAGGACTGTTTGATTAAAGGCTAATTTACATTCACATATATTTCCCTGCACTGTTGAAATTTGTATTTCTTTTCTTATATTACCCAAGGACTGTTAGATTAAAGGTTAACTTACGTTCACATATATTTCTCTCCAGTGGTCCACTGTTTAAACTATTCTATCTTATATAACCAAAGGACTGTATGATTAAAGGTTAACCTATGTTCACATATATTTCTCTTCAGTGGTCCATTGTTTAAACTATTCTATCTTATATAACCAAAGGACTGTTTGATTAAAGGTTAACTTACGTTCACATATATTTCTCTGCAGTGGTCAAATGTTAATAGGATTCTTTTTTATACAACCCATAGACTGTTTAATAAAGGTTAACTTACAATTCACATATATTTCCCTGCAGTGGTCAACTGTTGAATTTATTGTCTTATATTACCCATGGACTGTTAGATTAAAGGTTAACTTATATTCAAATATATTTCCCTGCAGTGGTCCACTGTTGAAACTATTCTATCTTATATAACCAAAGGACTGTTTAATTAAAGGTTAACTTACATTCACATATATTTCCCTGCACTGTTGAAATTCGTCTATCTTATATAACCCAAGGACTGTTTAATTAAAGGTTAACTTACATTCACATATATTTCCCTGCATTGGTCCGCTGTAGACCAGTTTGGCCTCTCCCGTACATGTTGGCAAACAAACACGCGAGTTCTCCTCAAGAAAGTTCACACAGCGCATACATTGTAGACTGGGGGTGCATTCTAAACAGTCCTCAATGGAAACACAGCTCTCTACAAAATCAAATGAATTTCAATTCTTAAGTACTTTTTTTTCGTTTAGGGAAAAGAAATCTTTGGTTAGGAGTAATGATAACACTCTTTTTCCAAATTTCCTTTTATCTCAAGATAACAAGGTTACAAATTCATTTCAACTTTCTTTACTTTTCATGATAACATCTTGAATTAACTACACCAGATTTGATCAAGCAACTCATAATAAGCTTTTACTCTACAGTCATAGCATTCACAGGTGAGCTTAGAAACAAAGATGTTTCTTGCAGAATGCTAAAAAAGCAGGAATTGCAGGCAAGGATAAATTTTCCTGTCTAGAAACCTTTCTTTCATGAATGAGGAAATGATTCAACGTTATATCAATTTAAATGTCTTCTGCATCCTTTTTTAACTTGGGCAATGTACAAATGGTTAGTAAACAATCATTAGTAATGAGCTTCAAAAGCATTGTGACAAAAAGAGAAATTGCTTGTCATAATCAATTTCCCCTTTTGCAACAATGCTTTTTCAATTTATTCACATATCACAACTGCAGCATTGAAAGCTTTTTCAATTGTTTACAAAGCTTTTTCTAAAGTCATCCGCTTCAAGTTAAAATACTATTTATTTGATACTTAATAAACGTTGTCTTGTGTCCCTATCAATTTGGACCAGTCACAAATCCCCATTGTGAGAAAGTGTTGAAGATACTCACCGTTCCTGCAGTCTTTCCCATTAGGGTGCAGCAACAGTCCACTCTCACAGACACAGGTCCCATTGTCACAAGTACTGGATCCCCACCCACAATCTCCACTAATGTTACAGCCGCCTGAAAATAGAAGAGTTTGCTTATTTGTTTTTTACTTTATGTCGAAATTATTCAAGCCGTTTGCCGGTGCACTGCTCATGAATGACGAGGACCCTCACAAGCTAAACTGTTCACAAGGGCTGGATCACTTTGGTGGAACCACTTGTTTACATGGGTTTTACATCTTATCAACATTTTTTTAGTTATGCTACAATGACTAACTCATAATGATGGAGAAATCCCCATATTTACTTGCCCTTAATGACCAGTCAAGTCAGGTTAAACGATTTGCACTTCATAAGTCAGTCAGAAGATCTCATGAAAATCGTACTGCCCTAACCAGGATTGGAACCCACTTGGAATTGGGCCATGTGATTTCACCTGCAGTTTGTAAGTCAGTCTTATAAGACTACCCATTTTCAAAATCTAAATCAATTTTATATATGCAAACCCATGATGTGAGGCAGCCTAATAGATTTCAACATTTTTTTTAGTAAAAACCTTGACATGAAGATGCAAACATTTGCTTTTGAATATAACATGTTATTTCTTTTTATCAAATTTGATTTTAGATTCTAATAAAAAAGACTGGTAGTTAATTCAATACACCAGTAGCATTCTACAATTTGAATTGTCATAAAATCCTAGTTATCATAAGCACTTAAAAGACACTGTAATGTCATTTGTCATATTCAAATTATTTTTATAATTTCATCAGAGAAATATATTATTAACAATGTCTTAAAGGACCAAGATGATAGAAATTCCCTTCTTAGTAAACTCACCAGTAACAGAGCCGCTTTAATTGAGAGAGCCTAGTAAAAAAACATTAGACAATTTCTTATTTGAAATTGGGTCAAATTCAAAGAAGCAGCAGATAACAAACATAAAGTATTCTAAATAACATTTGCAGCTAACAATTGAAATAGATTGGAAATCATACCTCTCTATTAGGATTCAAATTGCTTAAGAAAAATTGCAAAGAAATGCCCATTTGACCAATGAACAGGGTTTTAAAGCATATTGACAGCTTTGATCATTTAGCATGCCCATTTGACATATAAATGTTTACCCCTTTTTAGCACAAGTTTAAAGAGTCACCTGATGAAGACTGAATATAATATCCTCAGATCATTAAAGTAGTCCACCCCTGACGGAAAAACTTGTATTTGCTTTGGTTAAAGAATTAATTAAAATGTAAATAGAGAAAGTATTCATCATTTTAAAGGCATTCACAAAGCACTTTTTCAAGTTTGTCTGCTTTTGAATTTATATTTACAAAATGAATATCAATCAATTCTGTTATTAAATCCATAGTAATTAATAGTCTGCTTAATTTTCAATTTTGACATTGAAATAAAAAAATTACATGAATGAAAGGTGACAAATAAAAATTTCAATCCATAAAAATTATGATGATTTAAAACTTGACTTTATAACGGCATTTGTTCTGTTAAATCTTTGACTTTGTTATTCTAACTTTTCTCCATCAGGGTCAGAATACCTTAAGTTTAAACAATAAACTTTTGAAGAATTCTCTTGATAAAAATCTTAAAGTTAAATCAGGCTTAAATGTAAATTGACAAAAGAAAACCACAATAAGACTTTTCCTTGATCTATTCATAAAATAATTGGATGCCATAGAAGCACATGGATTAAGAAAATTCATTGGTCAATGCTATAGATAAATTTCATGGATATATTCTTTTATAATATTGCTTTAGAGATTTTCATCAATTCAGAAGTCTTTGAAAGTTTTCATGTCAAGAAAAAAATGATATGAGATCATAAGAAAATTTGATTACCATGGGCTAATTATATATTCATTTGCTCCAGTGGTAAAAATGTTTTTAACTCATTTATATAACTTTCATAGCTATTTTTAACATTTTGATGATCAATTTAAATATCATGAGCTGCAAATTTCTCAAGACATTCTATATTGATCTTGCTGCAAAAAGCTTAAGTTGAGAATCCATAATCAACATTTCACCACCTAACCACACATTTTTGCGTCTTGCAGCAGACAACTTTCAAAAAGTATTGTGGCTAAAGGAGAAATTGCTTCATAATGCTTTTTCAAACTATTCAACAACAGAACTGAAAGGTTCTTCACAATCTGTTTACAAAGCTTTTCTAAAGTCATCTGCTTCAAGTAAAAAAACGTCTGCAGGTGGTAAAGACTTAAAGACAGAGTATCAGATTATCAAATGAAGTGCATTCCAAAACAGAATAACAGATTATCAAGTGAAGTGCATTCCATGCATTTCTAAAGACTAGTATAACCTAATGACAGTGATTAAATATTACATCAAACAAAATAATATATCTAAATATGTAAAGTAAATCCATTAGTGTAGAAGGGGTCTCAATTTACAAGGTAGAGTTAAATGTGTAAGCGGGCCGGATAGTTTAGTAAGTAGTGTGTTCGCACGGTTTGCAGAGGTCCCAGGTTCAAGTTCCGGTCTGGCTGCATGTTTTTCTTCCCTTAGATACATTAGTGCTCAACTTAAATGACCCATGATAGCAATCAGAACTACTCGGGTATTTCCGTGAGTTGTGAAATACACCTCGGATATAAGTGTAGGCTTACAATTTTTCGGGTAAATCGGCATCCGGAAATTAACACATTTTCTAAGCGTGCACGTTAAGTAGTTCAATGTGTATGGAAAGGTTGGACATCCTTTTAAATAATCGTTTTATCAGTAACTCATACCAAATGGCTAAATTGTTTACTTAGGGTTTACTTAGGGTTGGTTCCCAGCACAGGTCCTCTAGGGTCCTCTTCGCCAGGCTCGTTATTTTCATTAATTGTATTTATCCTACTTGTATTATGTTCTCTGGTTCTGTTAATTTTTATTACTGCCTTATGATTATCATACAGGACCTCCTGTTTATGCCAGTGTTTATCTAGTCTGTTCTTGAATGAATTAATTGATGGCGCTGAAACAATCTCCTCGGAAAGACTGTTCCAGACTCTCGAAATTCTTATTGTAAAGGAGTTCTTTCTTACATTAGATGCACAATGTTGTGGAAAAATTTGAAGACAATTTCTTCTTTGACTGTGTCTGAGTGAGCAATTATCCCAAAGTTTTAATAAGTTTGTATCCCCAGTATCATATAATTTATGTATAAATTTGTATGCTTCTATCATGTCACCTCTACATCTTCTATAGGATAAGGTCGGTAGTTTTAATCTTCTAAGTCTCTCAGGATATTCCAAGTTCTTGAAGCCTGGTATTTGTTTTGTTGCACGCCTTTGTACACTCTCAATTCTGTCTATATCTATTGCTTTAAATGGTCTCCAGGCTGCACCTGCATATTCTAAATGTGTTCTTACGAGACTTTTATATAGGGGTTTGAATGTTTCCTCATTGAGAAACTGAAATGATCTTCTAATAATTGCAAACGTGCTGTTAGCTTTCTTTATTTTTTCGCTGATGTGTTTTTCGAAATCCAACTTCTCATCAATAATAACTCCTATATCCTTCTCATATGTAGTTTTGTTTATGTCTATTCCTCTGAGATTGTATTTTGTATCAATATTCTTTCTACCAACATGCATATGCTTACATTTATCTGGATGAAATTTTAAAAGCCACGTTTCACTCCATTTAGACATTTGATCTAGATCAGATTGTAAGTTGTCCGAGTCTTCCTCGTTTGTGACTATTCTGAACATTTTTGTGTCATCTGCAAAAAGAAACGCATCCGAGTTGACTGACGTCGGGAGATCATTGATGTACAGTATAAATAGTGTGGGGCCAAGGACAGACCCCTGGGGAATGCCTGATGTAACTGGGGCCCATTGGGATTTTTCTCCGTTAATAATTACTCTTTGTTGTCGATCTTGTAAGAAACTTTGTATCCATTTAATAATTGACTCATTGAAATTATACGCCTTCAGTTTTTGTATAAGCCTCTTATGTGGTACCGTGTCAAATGCCTTCTGGAAATCCATGTATATGCAGTCTATTTGGTGTCCGTTATCTATAGCATCAGTCCATTTTTCCAATACATTTAATAATTGAGATGTGGTGGATCTTCCAGCGATAAATCCAAATTGTTTCTCGGAGAAAAGATTGTTTTGTTTCATGTAATTATTAATATGCTCTCTTATAAGTGACTCCATAATTTTACATACAATTGAAGTAAGGCTGACTGGACGATAGTTCCCGGCTTGACATTTATCTCCTTTCTTATAGATAGCTGAGACGTTTGCTTTCTTCCAATCGTTTGGTAGACTTGACTGTATTAAGGATTGTTTAAATAGAATACTAAGTGGTCTCTTCAGTGCGTCAGCTGCCTCTCTAAAAAGTTTTGGGTGCATTTGATCATCTCCTGGGGTCTTGTTAACCTTTAGTTGATTGAGTAGCTTAAATATGGAATTTTCTGTTATATTAAGTTCATCCATCGTGGTGGTTTGTGACTTGTCATGGAGCATTGGAATCTCACCTTCAGGTTCTTTCACAAAGACACTTCCAAAAAAATTCAGCAGAACCTCCGACTTCTCTCTGTCGGTTTCTACTTTACCAGAGTGTATGTCGTTTGGATTTTTATATAACTCCCCAATAGATTCTTTTGTTTTCGATTTTGATTTAACATATTTCCATATTACTTTAGGATTTGTTTTTGATTCCTTCGCCAAACTAGTTTCAAAGTTTTTCCGCAAATAACGGGTTTTCTTCCTAAGTTTATTTGTAATTTTTCTATACTCTTTCTGGGTTTCATCATTCCTTGACTTTACTGCTTTCTTGGCTAGTCGATGTTTGCTTTTGATAAGCTCCCTTGTATTTTTATCAATAGGCATTCCACTATTCCTCTTCTTATTATATTTTATTGTGCGAGTTGGTACATATTTATCCTCAATTTTTCTCAAGTTGGTTATGAATGTACCCCAGTTTGAGTTTATGTCCAATTCATCTGGTAATAGTGTTTCCCATTCATAGTCTTGAATCTCCTTTCTTATGTTTAAGTAATCTGCTTTATCATAACATTTCTTTTCTCTTTTTGGTCGCATAACTATAGTTTGACAGAGATATTCGAATTTTATCACACAGTGGTCGCTCCTACCTAGTGGACTCAACAATTCTAAATTTTGAATCTGTCCTTCTTCTTTAGTTAATACCAGGTCTAGGAGGTTTGGATTGTTATTAGCATGAAATCTGGTTGGTTCAAGTATATGTTGATGTAGAAAATTGTCCAGCATACATTGTGGTTGTGACATGCAAAGTTGTTTCCTCAATCAAATTTAACGACGTTTTAGATTTCACATTTGAGATCTATTTTTAAACACGAAAGTGAAGTGACGTCATTCCGCTGGGAACCAATATGGTGTCATCCCTATTATTTCAGAGGTGTTTTCATTTGATAAACCCGATGTGCTCAGATTGCCATGATAGCTTCAATAACAAATACTTCAGAGTGGCTCCCCAAATGTATCCTGTTCCCAGTAAATTCGAGACAATTTCAATTGTGTGGGGGAGTATTTAGTAGGAGTCTCAATTAACAAAGTAGAGTTAAATGTGTAAGCAGGCCAGATAGCTCAGTCAATAGAGCGTTTGCAAGGTTTGAGGAGGTACCGGGTTTGAATCCCTGTCAAGCTGCATGTTTTTCTCACCTTGGTTACATTAGCACAAATAAATAGCTTTGTTGGCTCTTTCCCTCATATCTTTCTCTGTGACTCATCTAGATAGAAGCAATAGTAGACAATGTAAATCAAAGCGCTGAAAGCGCTGAAGGACTAAGGTATGTTAAAGCAAGATGATTGAGGATACATTTGAAAATTTCTTTGGGCAACATCTCGAGGAAAATAGCTGCTCCTTTTACCACCATTACTATAATTATAATTTCTGTGAACAGAGACTGAACGATAGTCTATTTTTCCGAACATCTGGACATTTAACGATTTCCCATGAGGCAACAGTTATAGATATAGATAAAAAAAAAGCGAGTAAATCCGGACTACATTCCTAGTTCCAAGAAGATATTAGTCCGCACAGTGAATGCGGATGTTTAATGAGTTATTGGGGTCAGACCGCTGTTTGTGTATTGATAAAGTACCGTCCCTAAAAAGTGGTATGTAAATTCAATGGACTATGGTGCTGACGCACCCTTAGTCCAAAAATGAGTATACTCCATTATACCTCAGTCTACCACATCTGATGGTGACACACTAGGAAACTGCTGGGAATAAAGGATTAATTGCTCCTAATGAGCAATTTATCCTTTTGTCACAATGGTTTCTACCAAAAACGATAGATTCTTTACTTGATATTTCTTTTGTCTGTCAGCTTTGGCTTTCAAGGTGGACCATTCACAGTTTTAAATACTGGGAAATATATGGATTTTAAGATCTGTGAGATAATGGGAAGGAACCATTGCAACCAAATATGATTTTGCTTTGCATATAAATGTTCTCCTTTCACATTGGATCCTCAAACTTTCTGCTAAAAGTTGGTTAAACCCTTTTTACATGAAGCAACAGGTTAAGGTTAGACAACTCATTCATCAAAATAACCTAAGGCATGAAAATAAATGGGTGAATTTTACATTATCATGAAATCTTTCAACTAACCTATAGTCTTAATAAACCTAATGACTCATCCAAATTTAATGCAACAGCATAAAAATCTTTTTTTTCTTTTAAAAAGCTGTCCGATAAAAAATCCTTAACAACATTTACAGAGTTCTGTCAAAAATAGTAAAGACAATTAAAAGGCAACAAGTTAATGATTGATTTAAAGAAGTCCAATGAAAAGAAACACAAATACATGGCTACAAACAAGAACTTCTAATAAGATATCTTTGTTTAAAGCATTTTTTTTTTCATTATTACATTGTTGTTACTTTTTGAAAGCCCTTGAGGCTTTTTACAAAAATGATTTGTAAATGACAAAATGATTATCAAGAGCAAACCCAGCAAGATTTATATCTTGTTGTAACCCTTTCTGGTTTGTCAATATTTGCGTCATAGTGATACAACATTAGAAGAAAGTGATGAAACTGACCAAAAAATACATTACTGAAATTAGAAAAAAAACATTGAAATATTTTTGACAGAAGGAGAAATGGCTAATCATGAGGAAATCTTTCTGTAAAACTGTTTTCATAAGATGTCAAATTCAAGTGTTAAGGTTTAATGAAGTAGAAAGTGTTAAGAGCGTTCAGGTTCAATAAGCTAAAAGTCATTTGCCAGGTCAAAAAGAGTTACAAATTACTTTATATGTACAAATTTAAATACAACATTCCCTTCACAAAACAATCACTAGATTTTGAAGAATAGCTGGTTGTTATAAACATCAAAAATGGTTTCAGTAAAACAGGAAACTGATGAAATAAAACCTATCTTTTCTCTTCACAATGACTTGTATACAGCCACTGGAATACCTTTACTTGTTTCTATTTTGGTAAGCAAATTGTTTCTTGGTTTAGTATGAGAACAAACTCACAATGTCCTCAAGGAGCAAGAAAATAGACAGAAAGCATTCCATACTGCACAAATAGTCACATTTGTTACTGTTCCAAAATTGATTGAGTTTGCAAACGACATTTCGAAATGTGATGAAATTGAAAATAATCTTCTGATAAGGCAGAAAACATTGTGGGAAAAGGCGAAATTGCTCATCTTCCAAGTTTTCCAGAATCGTCTGCAACAATCAGTTTAAATGTCGTTATTGTTTTATAAAGGGTTAAGTCTATTCAATCCAAATCTTTCATATGGGGTAACAAATTCAACTATTTATTTATAGATTTAAACCCATCCCTTTAAAAAGAAAATCACTTGCATTTTTGAAAGACATCAGTGAATGCAGTGAATGTTCATAATGATCAAATTTTCATTTTGTTACGATAATCCATAGGCTTATTCTTTGATTTACATCGCTACATTGAAAAATCATTTTTCCCCCATCTGAAAATTACATGAAACAGGAAAAGGGAAAACATTCTCTTTTCTTAAAAAAAAAACACATTAAGTCCAGTCAGATACAATAACTTTTTTATAACCATTAAAATGTTTTCAATGGAAATGGAATGCCATCAGTGTATCTGTATTAGCATGAGGTATTGCAAATCAATTGGATTTTTACATGAAATGAATTAAATGGCTGAAGTTTACAATTTAGTGGCCGAAGTCTACCGCCCCTTCTTTTATACTTACTCTCAATTTAATCAAAGATTTGGTATTATGAATTGTTATAGTACCAAACTATTAGAATTTGGACTTGATTTGATTTTTAATCAAATAACAAGACATTCCTCCTAACATTATAACATTGTTTGGAAAATAGACTAGTGCCATGTATCTAGCCTTTATTTCTGACTAGCCCCATGTATAAAGCCTTTAATTTTTTCTAGTCTCATGTATCTAGCTTTTATTTCTGACTTGGCGCATGTCTCTAGCCTTTATTTCTGACTAGTGCCCTGTATCTAGCCTTTATTTCAGACTAGTCTTATGTATCTAGCCTTTATATCTGACCAGTACCCAGTGTTCCGAATAAAAATTGTTTGAACAGGCCAAAACAAAATGTGAACAGGCCTCTTAGGAAGGGTCCATGGGGGTTCTTTTAAAACATCTCCGCGAATTAGAACCAGCCAAAACATAATTTGAAGCGGTCATTTCTGCATGAGACCTGTTTTTATTGAGAGCATTGCGTACCATGTATCTTGTCTTAATTTCTGTCCAGTCCCATGTATCTAGGCTTTATTTAAGACAGATCCTGTGTATCTAGCCTTTATGCTGACTAGTCCCATGTATCTAATCTTTATTTCTGACCTGTTCCATATATCTAGTCTTTATTTCTGACTATCCCCATGTATCTAGCCTTTATTTATGACTAGTTCCATGTATCTAGCCTTTATTCTGACTAGTGCCCTGTTTCTAGCCTTTATTTCTGACTAGTGCCCTGTATATAGCCTTTATTTCTGACTAGTCCCATGTATCTAGCCTTTATTTCTGACTAGTCCCATGTATCTAGCCTTTATTTCTGACTGGTCCCATGTATCTAGCCTTTATTTCTGACTAGTCTCATGTATCTAGCTTTTATTTCTGACTAGTCCCATGTATCTAGCCTTTATTCTGACTAGTGCCCTGTTTCTAGCCTTTATTTCTGACTAGTGCCCTGTATCTAGCCTTTATTTCTGACTAGTCCCATGTATCTAGCCTTTATTTCTGACTAGCCCCATGTATAAAGCCTTTAATTTTTTCTAGTCTCATGTATCTAGCTTTTATTTCTGACTTGGCGCATGTCTCTAGCCTTTATTTCTGACTAGTGCCCTGTATCTAGCCTTTATTTCAGACTAGTCTTATGTATCTAGCCTTTATATCTGACCAGTACCCAGTGTTCCGAATAAAAATTGTTTGAACAGGCCAAAACAAAATGTGAACAGGCCTCTTAGGAAGGGTCCATGGGGGTTCTTTTAAAACATCTCCGCGAATTAGAACCAGCCAAAACATAATTTGAAGCGGTCATTTCTGCATGAGACCTGTTTTTATTGAGAGCATTGCGTACCATGTATCTTGTCTTAATTTCTGTCCAGTCCCATGTATCTAGGCTTTATTTAAGACAGATCCTGTGTATCTAGCCTTTATGCTGACTAGTCCCATGTATCTAATCTTTATTTCTGACCTGTTCCATATATCTAGTCTTTATTTCTGACTATCCCCATGTATCTAGCCTTTATTTATGACTTGTTCCATGTATCTAGCCTTTATTCTGACTAGTGCCCTGTTTCTAGCCTTTATTTCTGACTAGTGCCCTGTATATAGCCTTTATTTCTGACTAGTCCCATGTATCTAGCCTTTATTTCTGACTAGTCCCATGTATCTAGCCTTTATTTCTGACTGGTCCCATGTATCTAGCCTTTATTTCTGACTAGTCTCATGTATCTAGCTTTTATTTCTGACTAGTCCCATGTATCTAGCCTTTATTCTGACTAGTGCCCTGTTTCTAGCCTTTATTTCTGACTAGTGCCCTGTATCTAGCCTTTATTTCTGACTAGTCCCATGTATCTAGCCTTTATTTCTGACTAGTCCCATGTATCTAGCCTTTATTTCTGACTAGTCCCATGTATCAAGCCTTTATTTCTGACTAGTCCCATGTATCTAGCCTTTACTTCTGACTAGTCCCATGTATCAAGCCTTTATTTCTGACTAGTCCCTTATATCTAGCCATTATTTCTGACTGGTCCCATGTAACTAAATGTCTCATTCAGTTTTATCAAAGGCCAATAAAGATGCATGTTCCTCTAGATAACTAATTAGTTGCTTCTCAAAAGCCTATAGTGTGGGTACTCCTTAGAATCATCTCTTTGAGGAGATTCTAATAATGACCAACAACATAGGACTTTTCCAACAGTTTGTGAAATACTTTACAACGACCCAAATACATCTCTTTATCTCGACCCCTGTTGTACTAACACCATTACCTCATTTTGAGGGTTCAATGCAAGACTATAGTAAGACCTTCACAAATAAGAAGCACTTACTATATAGTATTGCAACAAACCATAGATAAACACTCAATAATACTCTTTTGATGCACCTAAATGATATAAATTCAAGTAAAATGTTCTGGATTTACAGTCTTCTTGGAAGGAATGCCATTTAATTATTTACCTGTATAGGAAACAAGCCCTAATAGGAGCCATGCAGCAAGAACCCAATATCTGACATATGTCATCTTCGGCAAGACTAAGGACTGACATCTGCTACCATTCTCCTAAAAATGAATAAACAATGTTTTAATATTTCCCAAAGAGGCCATAAAACAATATGGGCATGTATTGGGTAGACCTCTTACATCTACAAATCTCTTACATCTACACACTATCAACAACATAAATACTTCTAATTTAAAAATCATTCATAGCAGCTTTTAAAAATATTGCCTGAGAAGGTAGATATACAGACTTTATTCTAGACATCTTACAGATTTTGTCAAAAAGTAGCAATCAGGCCTTGAACATGAAGTATTATTGGTGGAAAAAAGATATAACTCAATTGCGCAATTTTTCTCCCTGTCCACAATAGTTCCAAAAGTAATACATGCATGCATACATATACATATATATGATCAAAATTTCAGGGGGGGTTTCCAATGGTTTTGTGATCTTATTCTTATCGCTGATGCCATCATAAGTCCTTTTAGTTACCTGTGCTCTGTAGTTTATCTTTCCCTTATGTTTACATTTCACAAATAAAATGTTTAACAAAATTGTTATAATAAACGAGAAATTGCTTGAAATTGGCAATTGTTCCTGCAGTCCTTTAGTAAAGTTCTGAGGTTTCCAACAAATATAATAAAAGTAAGTATTATTTGTCATACTTTACTAAATGTCATCTTCTTTTGATTTTGGTCCGAACCATTTGTATATCCTATATAATGAAATGCTGTACAAACTTTACCAATAAAAAGAGGCATACATGTTAATACATCAATCATGGAATTTCTTTCCCTTGTAAAAAAGAGATTTTGTTTACAAAAGTTTGTATATCCTTTGTGTCATTAGAAATGACATTAACAACATCAAAAAAACATGAGATCTTGTCAAAATGAAAATTTGCTCATCATGAGACAACTCCGTTTCTGACAATTCAATCAATCTATCGATCAATCAATTTCTTTTTTATGGATTTTCTTTTTCCTCACAATATCACCAATGTTGTTTACTGCAAAGGGTTCATATGTATATGGAAATCCATAATATAAATATATGTAGCAAAATTAAGTAAAATACACGCAATATCTTGATTGAATATCAATAGCAGTAATGTGTGTGTAAAATGAGTATTATGGTTGATAAGTAATTAACATTTTACCTGTACTATCACACCTTTATTGGTTAACGATTTCAGTGCAAATATTTCTTCTTCCGTGTTAATTGGGAGTCACTAAAACAGTTCAATACTCATTTTAAATTTCAATTCACCTTTCTCATATAATATATTTACTTTAGTCTTACACGGTTAGTCTCATGTGCTGTGTATTCCAGTTCACAGTT
This sequence comes from Cerastoderma edule, assembly GCA_947846245.1. NCBI lineage: Eukaryota > Metazoa > Mollusca > Bivalvia > Cardiida > Cardiidae > Cerastoderma > Cerastoderma edule. The sequence continues at coordinate 16,828,197 of OX401406.1, forward strand.
GAATACACAAAACAATGTAATGTTGACTTCTTTGGCTGTTCTAACAATTGTCTTTTTTACCAGGTATTTTTATTTATTTTTTTTTTCATATGAAAAATATAATTCGATCAAAATTACTAGAAGCGTTCCATTAATTTACAAAACCAAACTCATACCAGTGTATTTTTTCTTTTTCAATTTTCACATAGAAATTTGAAACTTAGAACACACTTTAGAAAACACACACGACAGTGCATTTACCTCCCGCCGATAACTTCTCAACAGGAAGTTGAAGTTCGCCATTTTCATAGAATGAGCAATTTCCTGCGGAACGGTACCACTTGTAATAGGATTCCTCCCTTAATATAATAGATTTTATCATTTAATTAACAGTTTTGGGATAACAATACTATATTTTATCGAAATACATTAACTAAACACAGGTAAGTTACCAAATAGACTGAAATCGGCTTGTTTTACCCATCTAGAGCCCTTTTGTCAAGAATGTAAACAATGGGTGGGGTAACAATCAAAACTAATGAAAACTTGAATGTCTTTCCTGTTTGAAATCAAGTTTAGGGTAAACGTGATCGACGAGATATGTTTGAAATGATTGTAGATTGGGTGATTTATTTTTGTAGTGTCTTTCACTCAAACTCTCGTGTGAGTAATTGTCCCTTGACATTTCATGAAAAAGGACTAGAACAATCTGTCAGTGTGTGCATAACTGTATATGGAAATTAAATTGGTTGTAACTTCTTATTAAGTGTGCTTTTTCCAGGAAGATATTTGTTAAAGGAAATAAAGTGTATCAAATATTATTGGAAGTGATCATTTTAAGAGAAAGTTAACTGTCAAAGCCCAACAGACAATACTTAGTAAGGGTGAAATTGACTGTGATAGATCTTAACTGTTGAATTTTAGTGGCTCATCTTGAATTCTATCTATTTATAATGTTCACAATGATATGTTTTAATAGCAAAGAGTAACATTTACGCCTTTGGATACTTATTGATTCAGAACTTGAACATGAAACTTTTACTTTGAAACTTGACTATTTTGCTCATACATTACGAGGTACAGATCATTTTGGTGTGTGGGTCAGATAAGTTTGTCAAATTTTCATGTGAATCATGCTGCGGTTTGTTTTATCACTTTGTTTGGTCTTTGTCAGAGTCCCAATGTTATAAAGCCAGGGCTTTTTTTCCTTCAATTGGGAAGAGGCCCAAGCCTTTTGAATTTTGGAAATTTTATCGCTGAAATTGCTGAATTGGGAAGCCAAAATGCTGATATGACTTGGAATTTTTGGAAAAACTGCATGATTTTAAAGAAATTTCCAATTGGGAAGGTACCTTTAATAGGCCCTGTTATATAACTTAAAAAAGACCTGTAAGCATTCACAAAAGTAAGCTATTTTTTCCTTTTTTCAATGAAGAAAACTAGACTAATGAAATTTCATGTTGCGGTTTTATGGAAAGTGAAAGGTAGCATTATCAAGAATAAGGAAATTTCTATCTCACAATCAGTCTGTTGGCTAAAACTTTCTGACATACCCTCTTGTAAATATTATTAACCGCCCAAACATAGCACTAACACTTTTAAAAAAACTATTTACCTATTACCAAACAATAGCAACATTTGACCAGTTTGTTGCAGACAACTCTGGAAAACATTGTGGGAAAGGGAAAAAGTGCTCTAAACAAGCAATTTCTCCTTTCTCCACAATGCTTCTACTCTATCGGAAGATTATTTTTCAAATTCATCAAGTTTTGAAATGTCGTCTGCAAACTCTTTCAGTTACGGACAGTCGAAAGTTTGGCGTATAGGAAAAAAAACTTTACAATTGAATAGGTTGCATTGGGAAACGTTTTTGACACAAGTTGTTAGTTGTTAATTTTTGCACCCCATTCATTAAGGAACATGATCCAAATGTTGCTGAAATTTATTTATGGCATTATTCCAATTGATTCATTTTATTTTTAGCTCACCTGAGCACAAAGTGCTCAAGGTGAGCCTTTTTGATCACCCAATGTCTGTCGTCCGTGTGCGTCGTCAACAATTTCTTTAAACATCTTCTCCTCCTTAACCATTGGGCCAATCTTAACCAAACTTCACAGGAATGTCCTTGGGGTGATGCTCTTCAGAAGTTGTTCAAAGAAATTGATTCCAAGCAATACTTTGGTTGCCATGGCATGAAAAAAGGGGAATTTCTGGAATTTTTAAAAAAATCTTCTCGTCTGAAACCACTGGTCAGAATTTAAAATAATTTCACAGAAATGCTCTTTAGGGGGGTCTTTTTAGAAGTTGTTCAAAGAATTTTGCTTTCTCGAAAAACATGGCCACCAGGCTGTGTTGAACATTGAACACGCTTTTGTTTTCACTATATACATGAATGCTAAAATTTATAACTTTACAAACATCTTTTTTTTCCAAACCTCTGGGCCAATTCCAATGAGATATCATGTGAAGCATCACTAGTTGGAGGGAATAAAAATTTGTCAAAAAAAATCAGTCATGTGACCAAAATGGCTGCCACGCCCATATTTGGTAAAAACCTTAAAAAATCTTCTAGTCACAAACCACTGGTCAGATTTCAAAATAATTTCACAGGAATGTTCTTTGGGGCCCTGTTCTATACAGATTGTTCAAGAAATATAGATATCTTGAAAAACATGGCCGCCAGGGATTGTTGAACTTTGAACGCGTTTTTGTTTTCACTATATACATGTATGGTAAAATTTAAAACTTAATAAACATATTTTATAAAAACATGAATTTTTATATCTCGAAAAACATGGCCACCAGTTGAATTTGAACCTGTTTGCATTTCCACTATATTCTTGTATTGTAGAATTTTTAACAAAATACATCAATATCAATTTGGATGTCCAAATATGCCAAAAGGATAACAACAAAATGGCATCAATAGATCATACTGGACAAAAGTACAGGTTGATCTTTGTACATACACACTCTGTAAAAGTAAAATATTCAGTTTCGACATTGTAAGAATTATGTACCATTTTAATGTCCCACATCAAGCATACAGTGTCAAACTTGTAAAATTAGAGTGAAAAATATGTCAATGGCATGAGAAACTCTGTCTAAAAATCTCAGGTGAGCGGTTCTAGGGCCATTATGGCCCTCTTGTTACCCATTTAGTTTGGACATGGTAGCAATTAATAAATAGCAGTTATGTCATTATGTTGACTGTGGATCCCAACAAATTTTAGAAATATAACATGCTAATGGTATTATCTGATTACTACCTAGTTAAAACAGTATCAGTAAAGATTAGAACCTTGTTCACAATCAATTATTTTTGTTATCACTTCAGGGTAGAACACAGTTAATTATAACTCCATCATGCTTAACTCAGCAAAACTGCTACATGCTTTCCATAAACCATTTAATTCATTGCCTGCGTACTATTTAATAGACCATTCAGGCAAAAGGAGCTTATACATTCTAACTTGCGTTAAGCAGCCACCCTTTTAAGCAGCCAACCTGCCTTAAACAGCCACTACAGAAAGTCCCATTGTTGGATTTATAGTGTAATTCAATTTGTGTTTAGCAGCCAACCTGTCTTAAACAGCCAATTTACTCAGTCCCATAGGCTGGCCTCTTAACACAAGTTTGACTGTAATTGAAATTGTCATTACACATTATTTAGTAATATGTATTGGGTTTTGCAACAAGGGTTCATGTTGGCTTTGTTGATTTGGTTTGAATATTTTCAAATGGGTTTAAGTCATAACTGCACTTATTTACTTAGAAATATTGAAGTTTGATAATATTTTTAATTGAATTTTAAAATTCTATGAATTCTATGCGTAAGTCTCTGGACTTATGACAATGATTAATGATACTTTTAAAAGTATTTAAGTTGATAAATTTGAATTATGAAAACCATGCATTTAGTTTAGTCAAGAACAGCAGGAAGTGTTTATGACTTTAAACAATTTGGTTCATCATTGTTTAAGTTGTTCGTAGAAGAAAATGTACAGTTATTGGAAAGTAAAAGTTATTCATTTTCATCATCTCTTTCTTCTCTCATTTCAGATTTCTCCGGGTGGACCAAAAGATACTACAATGAATTTGTTGTAGTTGTATGAACTGATTTTGACTTTTGTGACCCTTTTTGTTTGTCCCCAATTACACTTAGACTAGCTGTGCATACGTGTACACCCACCAGACCATGCCAATGAGACGAACGATTAAAAACGTAGTGAAAAACTACACTGATGCTCAAGTTAAAGTTCGCGAGGCCACATCTAACGATCCATGGGGTCCTTCCAGCACGCTAATGTCAGAAATTGCTGACTTGACTTACAATGTTGTGGCTTTCACGGAAATTATGCAAATGATATGGAAGCGGCTGAATGACCATGGAAAGAATTGGCGCCATGTCTACAAGTCTCTGACGGTGCTTGATTACATTATAAAGACTGGGAGTGAGAAAGTGGCTCAGCAATGTAAGGAGAACATTTACGCGATTCAGACACTAAAGGACTTTCAGTACACAGAAGACAACAAAGATCAAGGCATGAACGTGAGGGAGAAGGCCAAACAGCTGGTCAGTCTTCTCAAGGATGATGAGCGATTGAAAAACGAGCGTGCAAAATCCCTGAAGGCCAAAGAACGCTTTGCACAGAACTCACAGGGTGTGGGGAATCAACCTGTAAGTAAAGATTAACATGACTTGTGTGTTTTCCATAGGTCCCGTTTGGGAGGAGTATTGTAGTCTTTTGCATTCAATATTTATTATTTTCAGTGATCTAGGTAAGAAGGGTGATGATGACAGTTTACATATAAGGTCATTTAAAAAGTATTTGTCAACTCCTATTTTTTGGGTAGTCATTAGAATCGTCTCATTGAGATGGTTGTATTGAATAGCCATGATAAGAGGTTTTGATCAGCAGTTGAGAAGCTAGTGTTAGTTTTATGCCTTTATCTTAGGCTGTGTATTTAAAAACTTGATGTTGAAACACATTTTTAAGTTATTAGGGGATTTGATAAATGCAGTTGAGGATGAGAAGTTTGGCGCAAAGGAGCTTGGTTTTCTAGACAATATGGCTTTTATTGAGGCCCTGGAACCTTATAGCAGTTTTGAATGCTTTAGAATAATTCATATTCTGTAAGCACTCTTTAGCCTTGACAAGCCAAAGCTTATTATTCTATTGAAAGTATTGTTTAAAAATAATTTAGAATAATAGGTAAGGAAGTAAATATTTTTCGTATACGGACAATGTGACTCATGATGATTTTGTACACTATTTAACTAGTTCTACAAGTGACATGGTATGACTAGTCATAATTGAGAGGAATAGCAGGAAGTTAATTGAAGAAAGGGAAAAGTACCAGTTCCTCAATGGTATGTGGTAAAAAATAAGGCTTTTGGTGATTGTTCTGAATCACATTGTAACTGCATATACTCATTCTTTTATATGGAGAGTTCTATGGAATACTGTATTAAGTCTGTTTTATATTTGTGAAGGATTTTATAAAGTCTTGCTTCAGCTCTGTCACATTGAACCCTTGATATGTGAATGGATTTTATATCCATTTCCAAATAAAAGCAAAAAATGAAACAGATATGAAGGACACAATAATGGCATTTTTTTGTCACATATGGTTAATGCCACTGTGAAAATTAGTAACAATTTGTTAGTAAAAATAAGTTTTGTTGGGTGCCTAACAAAATTGCTTATAGTGAATACATCCCTATGAAATAAAGAGTAAAAAGCGTATAAATGAAAAGTGGGTAAATACAAAGTTCAGATATATTAGTCAGACAATCTCTTATTGTGGTTTTACTGTGACTAAGTCTTATCTTTGATATATCACTTCTGATTTGGAGAAACTTAATAACTACAAGTACTGTCCTTTGTATAGTCAATTTGACCAATGTTTGTGGGAAGCAAGTTTCTATTAAGCCATTACTGAACAATAACGACATTTGACCAGTTTGTTACAAACCACCCTGGAGTACATTGTTGGAAAAGGAAAAATTGCTCTTAATGAGCAATTTCTCAATTTCCTACATTGTTTTCTGCCCTATCAGAAGATTATTTTTCATAACATCTTCGATTGTTCTCTGTAAACTCTTTTAATTTTGTAAAGTAAAAAAATTGGTGTATGGGAAAGAGTTGATATTTTATCCAATCTCATGGAAAATCAAAGAAGGTATTAGTCTGCACAGTGAAGGCGGATGTATAATGAGTAATTCGTGCCAGACCACAGTTTGTAAAGTACCGTCCCTCAGAAAGTGGTATGAAACTTCAAAGGACTAAGGTGCTAACGCACCCTAGTCCAAAAACTACCGAGAACGTCCTTAAAACTCAATGAGGATACGTAGCACTTGGTTAGCGGCTTGATTTTGAGATTAGATTAGAAGACCTAGGTTCATTTCCAGATGTCAGCTAAAAATTCTTTGTGGGTGTCTTTGGACAAGACACTATTTCTTTACATATAACTGTTAGATTTATCAGACAGAAGTAACACCCTGTTCACACTAACCATCAGTGGTAGATTACTATCATTAGTGGAATTTATTTTGTAATTTTGAAAATAACCCATGGAAAACTGGCCAATCTCCCAACTCATTTTACATTATGTTTTTAACCCTTTCCCAAACAATAACGATATTGGACCACTTTGTTGCAGACAACTTTAGAAAACATTATGGGAAAACGAGAAATTTCTCCTTTTCCTGCAATGTTTTCTACCCTGTTAAAAAAATATTTTTCAGTTTCATCACATTATCACATTTTCAAATGTCGTCTTCAAACTCTTTCAATTTGGGACAATCTAAAATGTGGCGTTTGGTAAAGGGTTAAAGGTCATCTGAAGAAGTCATATTAAATGTTCTTTTTGGGAAAACCTTGATATTGTATGTTGACAGGTTGACAGGTATTACCAATATAACTGTAACAACCAATAATTAGCCATTTGACCCTATTAACCCTTGTCCACAAATGGAACATTACAACATTCAAGACTGTGAAACTTGAAAACAGCAGCTGATGAAAACAATGGAATATGCTTTTTTATTGTGATATTTATGAGAAACAGCAATATGACAAAAAGGAGACAATTTGAAACATGAATCAATAAGTGATTCAGCCTTGACCCTAGCCTTCATATTAACTGGCTTTAACTTATCTACAGCTTAAGGTTTAGAAAACCGCAGTGGATTCAAGGATTGCTATATTTTAAAAGATCTCCTTGAAATGATATCACCATATAGGAAGAGCCGTATTGAAATCACTGCAGATAACTAATTTATTAGTGATTGTTGGTGAAAACTATTTTCAATAGAGTATTGAGTAGAAATTGTAATCTTTCAGCATCTTCTTTTATCTGTCAGTGGTTCTTTCAGTTGCATTCACAATAGGTATAAGTTATCATGATAGCGCATGGGAAATGACTCAAGCATTTGTCCCTCTTACATTTTAGTATGGGTATTGCCCCTTTTAACATTAAGTTGCCTCAGGAAATTGCTAGAAGTAAGTCTTCTGGAGATCATCAGAAAATGGCTTTTGTTTTTCAACCTTTTAGCTATAAATATGGGTCCACTAAAACTGGGAGCTGACAAAATGATGAACATTTACAAAACTAGAAACAGGTTTTGGATGTTGAATAATTGCCAGAGATGAACAGCTTTCTATGTCACAATGCATTTGCTTTTCATGGTTACTAAATCTTGGTTTTACCTATATTTACTTAATACATTTACAATATTACGGTATCTGTCACAGAAGATGGACGACTCAATTGTGATAACATGCAATTTTTTGGTTTTGACTACATATCGGAAAGGAATTGCTATATATTGGTACTTATCTGTTGTTTTCTGCTATTGTTTTCAGTTAATACCAGCCAGACAATCTCACTAAAAAAAAGTGAGATAACTTGTTTTCTTATATCTGAAAGTAAACTTTTCAGATGAAGAAAATGCATTTCCATACTCTGTCATATTTTGACATCTGCTATGACTGCAATATTCCTCTGATGAAAGGGTAATTAATGCATGAGAAATCTCATTAGTAATGTAAGCGTACAAGCTAAACAACTGTCATGTTGCTTATTATTAACCCTTTTCAAAACAATAACGACATTTGACCACTTTGTTGCAGACGACTTTAGAAAACGTTGTGGGAAAAGGAGAAATTGCTCGTAATGAGCAATTTCTCCTTTTCCCACAATGTTTTCTGCCCTATCAGAAGATTATTTTCCAATTTCATCACATTTTGAAATGTCGTCTGCAAACTCTTTCAATTTGGGACAGTCGAAAATTTGTTGTTTGGGAAAGGGTTAAGCTTCAAGAATAAGTAAGTTGACAACAAAGGGAATGAGTTGAAATATTTTCATTTGCTTGGGAAGGAATTTGTGCTAAAACCCATGCATCAATGGCAACTGACCATAAGAAACAATCGTCATCAACTTATGATATCAAATTAAATCCATGATCTTAATATAGTTGAGAGGACATTTTAGGCAAGTAATGGGAGACATTTTGTTTATGTGACAAGTTACCGAGTACTTTCTACGTCGTTTTACAATCCTGTTACGTCATAAATAGGAGAGACGTAACAATATCTACATGATTGGGAAATCCTATTAACTTTCCTTTCTATAACCCTCAGTGTTTGAAGATCTGAAGGGCTTCTCTGGACAACACAATGATGCAGTTTCTTCATATGTATATTTGTTTCTTGTTGTAGTATTATGCATTACCTCAACAAAGGATACCTTTGATGTAATGTCTTATTTGTTTTTCAATACTAAGAAGCTTTGTTGGAAACAGGAAATCAGCTTAACAAATGCCTACAGATGATAAGGGAAAGATCAAATAGTAATGAAATATTTGTGTCTGAACTGGATAGGTACAATTGCCTTAATAACAAAGGAGTCCAAACAAAGACTTTCTTGTCTGGGGTAGAACTTGGTCACACTGGATAAAAGTGATATAGTGGTGTTTAATTTGTGTGAGACAATGGATTTCAGTTTCTCTGGAAATAATTCTCAGTCATTTTAAGCATCTCAGAAAATGATAGTTATGTTAACCCTTTACCACCTGCAGACAATTATTTTTTACTTGAAGCAGACGAGTTTAGAAAAGCTTTGTAAACATGTGAAAAACCTTTCAGTTCTGCTGTTATGATATTTGAATAGATTGAAATGGCATTGTGGCAAGAGGTGAAATTGCTGAAGCATTTTGGCAAAAAAAGAAAATGCTTAAGCATTTTGGCAAAAAGAGAAATAGCTTGTGACAAGCAATTTCTCCTATTGCCACAATGCCTTTTGAAAGTCATATGCTGCAAGACACAAAAAGGCTGGGTTAGGTGGTGAAGTGTTAAATTAGTAGGTTAAACCTTTGTAAAAGAAATCTTTAAACATTTGAAACAAATGACTTTTAGAATTACATACTATATGACTTTTAAAATATTTAAAATAGCAATTTATAGAAATAAAATAAAAAGGGTCTAACTATCAACATTTAACAGGGTTTTTTTTAAGTGAAAGACTTAAATTGATTGACTGTATATTGTATCAGAAATTTTTGTTTCTTTGCAACGGTTCGAATTTGTGTTGAAGGCAGAATGCAGTTTCTAAACAGAAAAACACAGAAGTTGGTTAAAACCAAACTTCTGTGGGACGTTGCTGTACCATATGATTCAATATCAGATGTAAGTTAAAGCTTTAACCCTTATCTTCACCAAACAAAACATATATCACTGATCTAAATAAAGATGTTGCAGTCAACAATTTGTGTTAGAATTTGAAGATATGACCTAAAAGTCTTTAAAATCTGGCAACTGCAGGTTTTTGGACTAAGGGTGCGTCAGCACCTTAGTCCATTGAATTTACATACGACTTTTTGAGGGACGGTACTTTATCGATACACAAACAGCGGTCTGACCCCAATAACTCATTAAACATCCACCTTCACTGTGCGGACTGATACCTTCTTGGAACTAGGAATGTAGTCCGGATTTACTCGCATTGTTTTGCTCTTTATTATTATAACTGTTGCTTCATGGGAACTTGTAAAATGTCCAGATGTCCAGTTTCTGTTCACAGAAATAATAATTATGGTAATGATGGTAAAAGGAGCAGCGGTTTTCCTCGAGATGTTGCCCAAAGAAATTTTCAAATGTATCCTCAATCATCTTGCTTCAAACACACCTTAGTCCTTCAGCGCTATCAGCGCTTTGATTATCATTGTTATTGTACTAGTGTTTTGCTATTCCTAAAAGATTCAGACCAAATAATGGTCAGCAATTAAAATATCTTGCTGCAAGCTATTTTCAAAATTTTCAATTTCGACAAGATTTAAGAAATCATTACAAACTAATTTGTAAACATGGTTTCCGAAACGAAGAAAATAATCAGCAACCATTTTTTTCCACCATGTGTTTAGCTTTTCCCCTAAGCTCACATTGTCATCTTTTATGCAAAATAAGAAAATATTTAGTGAAAATGTAATGTGCTTGAGAAATGGTTCGCTAGTTAGATCTCATGGATGTGGCAACTGAGAAGTCGGAAATGAAACCTTGCTGTTGACAATGAATTTATTCATGAAATTTGATAGGAGAAATCAGAGAAAGTTTTTAATTGATGAAGAAAGTAGGGAAAATATGTATAAGTACTAAGGAGTGAAAGGAAGTTTAGATGCTTAGTAATTTAAGTTTAATAGGATTCGGATTTCTTTCCTTTTAACTATGGTTGAACTTTAATGAGGTCTTTGTTCTTTATGTTCGCTTGATGATCACTGTGTTCTTTATGTTCGCTTGATGATCATTGTATGACTAACGTGGTATGACTTCAAAAAAAAGTTTCTTAGACTTACCATACCATTTATACAGTCTATGCCCATTTACTATGGTGTCCAAGTGCAGTTATCTTGGCTGGTTACATCTTACCTTGAGTAAAATACATATGTAAGGGAAATGTTAATACAGACTATTTTCATCCCTATATTTTGGACTTACTTCTTTTGCTTTGTTGAAATGATTTCTTTGTAATAAGTTTTATGTAACTAGAGGATATTTACTCCTTATTCTCTGGAAATCTTGATCACAGCAGAGAGATCTTTTGTTTGAATCATTGTACATTTTTGGAAAAAAGTGGATTGTATTCCAATTAAGTATACATTTTTTCAGCTGTTTGCAAAGTACTCTGCACAAAAACAGTCTTGGCTCCTCCATAGAGCCTTGTACGGAATGATTTAGGCCAAGTCACCATTTCTCCATTAATATAATATCCATGCAGTTTTTAAACATTTAACAAACAGACACATGATTATCTTGATTTTTTTTTTGCATTCAAAGTAATTGTCATCTTTCATTCAATTATCATCTCGAGTTTTGAAATCACCAACAAAGCTAAAAATTTAAATAAAGATTTAACCCTTCCAAAACAACAAATTTTCGACTGTCCCAATTTGAAAGAGTTTGCAGACGACATTTCAAAATGTGATGAAATAAGAAAATGATCTTCACATGGGCTAGAAAACATGGTGGGAAAAGGAAAAATTGCTCGTCACGAGCAATTTCTCCTTTTCCCTCAATGTTTTCTAAAGTTGTCTGCAACAAAGTGGTCAAATGTCGTTATTGTTTGGGAAAGGGTTAAACCTGAGAATTGTCAAAAACAGTCAATAAGGCATTCTTATGTATCGTAAGGGCCAATGCTTTCCATACAAGAGGCCATATTTTGAATTTTCAGGAACTACTTTTTACTTACTCTTCAACAATGTTTGAAAGAAGTTCAATGTAGATGTCACTGTGTTTAAGGTTGTAGCTTTTAGTCAGAGTTGTCATACAGTGACTGTGATTGGTAACCTTTAAAGGCCATTTTGAGAACTGAGGATAGCAATTATAGCATTATGACTGAAGCACCTGATCAAGGTCAGTAAGGGAAGTACTGGTTTGAATCTAGACATATTGGATTTATGAGAAAGATTGTTGAAAATGATGTTATTCCAGTTAAACAAATTAAGATGCTGTCTGAGGGTTCAATGCAATTCTATAGAAAATGCTTCCCATTTGTCTTGTGTTATCATTGTAATTTCTTTTGCACTCAAACCAATGAATATAGCTCAAGAAATAAATGGATATAAAGATCTTGTGAAAGAGTGCACAAAGGCAGTTGATCTTTTTCCAAATAGTCTTGGGGTTTCTTTGCAACTATAAACTTAAGATTATTGTTTGGAAAGAAGACGCAGCAATTTATCATTTTTTTCTGAAAATATTTGCTTTGATCTAAAAAGAAGAATTTATTCCAAAGTTATTATAAGGTAACTTTTTGACTAAAAGCACTTATTACTGGCTACATAAACCTTGTAATGGCAAAGTATAATTAGTAAAGTTTACCATCAAAAGATGTACCTAGCAAAGTGAAAGAAAGAGGTTAAGATTGAATGATGTTTTTCTTCTCTGTGGTTTATGAGGTTCTTTCAATTGATTAATCTCTTCCTTTAGCTTAAGTTGTTTTCGCACTCAGGTTGCGGGATATCTATACAAAAATAAAAAATTGAACGTTATGAGTGTTCCTCAATGTTTCTATCCATTATTGCAATGAATACTTTGCTTTCAGTATTTTTTTACCAAAAGCCAAATTTTTGACTGTCCCAAATACACAAAAACACGGTTTGCCAAAAATAGTAACACTTTTAAGTTGAAGGTCATTTTGAAGCGAGCCTTACGAGTAAACAAACCGATTCCGACGTACTACACTGTACCAAAATGATCTGCGTCTCCTAGATACAGCATTCGGACACCTTTCGGTGCCAAGTTTTCAACGAATTTTGATGTCCTGTCTCAAGAGGGTTTCAAGTTTAAGCATTTGGCAACGCTTTATATATTTTTATCTGAGTGAATGCTAACCCATTACCCAATTATACCACACGTTACCGCACCTCTCACAAATGACTTTAAAAACACAGTTGCAAAATGCAGAATAACTCCATTTGTTACAATGGTTTATAAATTATATCAGAGGGAAAATGTTGCTTCTTAAATATAAATTGCTCTTGCATATGAAGTTAAATAATTCACAAATCCCCCACATGGGACAATGGGTTAATCAAAGATAGTAAGTATCATTTTTTTTATGAAATAAGTACTTAATTGAAGGAATAAAACAGTTTCAGTGGCACATTTTTAAAAAAAGTTTCTGTTCATGTTGATGATACATTGTATATAAGAAGATGACTTCAGAAATTATTTTTTGAAACTGAGAAAATGTTCATAAAGATTCTATCAAACACCACAAACAAGTCGGATTTTTATATTTTTTCTAAATTATTGTCTGTAATTACTAGTTAGATCTGCCCGAAATCAAATTAGAAGGAAAGAGCTAATGAAAGTTGTGACCTTTTTCTGAATTTTTCTTTATTGCTCCTTGGTCACATAAGTATTTAGTCCTTATTACATAGGCTATTTCAAATTAAAAAGGACAGAACAAACTAATATGGGGAATACACCTGATTGGATCTCAGTCTTTTGATGATTCTGAAAGACCTCAATTACCTTATTATTAGACAATTAGCTGGACAAAAATGAGCAACCTACTCATCATCTATATTGAATCATTTATTTGCCTGTGCCATGCCATAAAGCTCTAAATAATCCAGAAGCATGTGTAGGTAATTGGTTTGTCAGAAGCACTTCTATTGAATATATATCATAGCAGAACGCTTCTGAGTTTGGAGCTAATGCTTAAAAAAATCAGCAATGTTATGATGTTTGTAAACAAATCAGGCTGGTGCTTGGATGAAGGCGGTCTTTCGGGTTTTATTTAAAAAGTCAAGAAAATTCAATTGTTGCCCAAGTGATTGGTAGTTTTCTATACTAGTAGAGTTTTAGTAAAATTTCGTACATTATAGATCTATCTGCTGGATTCTTTTTGAACATACAAATGTAAAGCCACATGAGAGTCAGTGAAAAATCTTTCTTTGTAAGAACAAAATTTGATAAAACTAAGGGACTGTGTGGTAAACACAATTTTGGTGAACATGTTTTAAGAAGTAAGAAGTTCTTTTGGACTAAATGTGGCCGTAATGCACAACCCGTTGTTTTAAAAATATCGGTAGTAAAACTTACGACATGTCACGGTACAATAATAAATGCAACATGTACAACGTTATTTTGGATGAAAGATAAGGAAAAAAATCTGTTTTATGATAGAAAAATTATCAAATTCTATAACTGTCTGTATCATTTCTTTATTTTTTGGGTTGTTATAGAAGAAACCTTTCGTAGAACAACCCCTTTACACAATGCATTTACAGTGGGCGTTTGTCATGTGACTGTTTACTTGCAAAACTGTTACCAAGAAGGCTGCGAAACCGTGTTTGTATGTATTAAAAGATTTTACAGACATCATTTCAAAGTGTGATGAAGTTGTAAAATAATCTTCTGGTAGTGTAGAAAACATTGTGGGAAAAGGAAAAACTGCTCGTCATGAGCAATTTCTTCTTTTCCAACATTGTTTTCCAGAGTCGTCTTCAACAAACTGGTGAAATGTTGTTATTGTTTGATAAAGGTTTAAAGGCTTTCAGTATGTTGTAGTCGCTATCAGACAAAGAGATAAGCAATAAATCAAAGGACTCATTTGTTTGGCTAAAAAGGTTGGATTTCATAAGTAAGTTTCTGTTTGGGCTTTCGTTATTATTACAGTTTTAATGCTTCAAATGTGAATTATGAACAATGGCTCATTTTGAAAAAGAAGAACCACTGTTGCCTTAAAAAGGGGCAAAGTGGCATAGAGCTTTTGTTCCTTATTTGGTTGGAAGCTGAAGTTGTATTAACCCATTTTCTCATGGCCGATGGTGTGGTTGGTTCAAAAAGTATGAGAGAAAAACATAGAATTTGTAGTAACAAACAGGAAAATTGCTTGACTCAAGGTATTCTGAGTTTTTGCACTCAAATATTTTTTTATTGTCTACTGCATGTACATGTTTTTGTTCACAAGCTTATGTGTACAGATTTGGAGGAAATGAAGAAATTGATTATCTATGGACGAAAGTGTAAAAAACCAACCACCATGACCGTTCATGGGGTTTTGCCAAATACTGCTGCATCTGTCACCTGATCTGAAGTCAGACTCTGTTATTGGTTTATAAATAGTAACAAAGAGGATGTTGAACAAAGCTATTGGCAAACTTCGTAGTTAAAAATTTGGGGTAATAGTGTGGCCTTTATTAGATTTGCTGTCAATGGCAGCTGGTTTACTCCTACCTCTTGTTTATAAATATATTAATAGATTGGCATTTACTGGGAACTACTTTGTGTGAGAACAACCTATTCTAGGTTAATACAGTAAATGATATTAAAGTGGTTTGGGATTTCTGGGAGGAAAGTTTGTTTGTTGGTCATATATAGAATCTTATGACAAAGGACTTATAAATCTCAAAGAAGTGAAAAGGATAATATATATTATTTTCTGAGTCAAAAGTAAGATAAAAAGAATGCAGTTCCTCAACAAAAGGACTCAAAGATTTGTGCAGGAAAAAATTCCATGGGATTCCTCAGTTCCATACACTAAACAAAAGAAGTCTAAGGTACTAGATTTATCCATTTTTCATTTGATGTTAATTTGAAGCAGACAACAATAAATCAACCAGAGATCTAGAATGAGATGCATATTTCTGCAGATATTTTCCCTTTTTACTTGAAGCAGATGACTTAAGAAAAGCTTTGTAAACATGTGTAAAAATCTTTCAGTTCTGCTGTTGTAATAATTATGTGAATAGATAGAAAAAGCATTGTGGCAAAAGGAGAATTTGCTTGTGGCATGCAATTTTTCCTTTTGCCACAATGCCTTTTGAAAATGTGGTGTTAGGTGGTAATGTGTTAAATTAGTATGTTTCTTAACCCTTAAGAATACTGGGTAGTTTTCTAGAAAAGGATTTTTGTGTCGTCTTCTTTCAAAATCTTAAATATCTGCTTAATTTTGATGAGGAAAGATAAAGTAGCAAACATGTTAGATCACAGGCCAGCCACCGATTTACAGGCATGAGACACCAAAACTCCTTCTTATCTAGACCACTTAATACTGAAGATAGATTGATTATACAATTTTCCTTTTATATGATTGTATAAATGATAAATAAGTTATTAAATCATTGTGACAAAAAAACAATTTACAAATGATGTGCAAGTGAGTCCTTGAACATTGTTTTTAGATATATCTTTCTGCAGATGACCTTCAATGTATCTGCCACACAAAGTGTGAAAGGAAATGTCATTATTCTGTTATGCATAACTTTGTTGAAAGAAATGTCAACAAAGTTTGAGGTATTTATTATTTTTCCGCTATAACGTTTTATTCCTAGGGTTAGAAAAACCTATTTTTGATTAAACTTGTCCATAAAGGCCGAATCTTTTTCTGCAGTTGTCCGTATAATGGTTTTATTGTAAATTTAAATTAACTTTACATGGCTGTCAAGGCTTTTGGACTAACTGAGCAAAACAAACAATTGATTTTGCCACTCATGATTCCATAATCTTTTATACCTCATCCTCAATTTGCTGCATCTGCTGCAGAAAACAAGAAACCACTGTTATAAAGGAGTATTTGCTCCTAACAAGCAATTTATGCTTTTGTCAGACTCAGAATGTGGATAGTTTCTGTACAATATCGTACAAAAAATGTATGTGTTCTTGTTTTATATTGTCGTCTGCTGTTTCTTTCAGTCATAAATAACCATATATGGGAAAAGTTTATGGATTTATCCGAAAAAAGCACATTAATACAGAGGACCTTTCTTGGTCGTTAATTCCTTTTATTCTGACAAAATTTGTTTACATGAAAAAAGTTGTTTTACAACAAAATAATTTTTTTTATTGTAATTAAATATACATATATAATATTTTGTAAAGGTAACTGTTTCTTTTATCAAAGGTTCCTTTATACTTTCTCCCTTTTCCAGAGTTTTGCAGCCAATTTGAATTTAGTGAAATATCCCTTAAAAATGCATAGAATTGACAATCACCATTTAAAACTATTCACTTGAGAGTTTGTTCAATTTTAGTTACTTGTTTGTTTCCTCATTGATTTCATTGTGATTGATGATAAACAAGAATACACAGACTGATTTATTGGAGTCATTAGTCAATTGTTTATTTTCAAGTTAAAAAACGATTCAATTTACATATATGCGAAATGCCTGATAAAACATCATTTTGTCACACATTATTCCTATACCTTTTGCAGTTGCCTTAGAATAAGTACTCTAATGATTGTTGAACTGACATATTTATTTCTTATATTTTCAGTCACGGAGTGCAAGTGCAGAGAGTCCAACATTTAAAGATTCAGATTCCTGTAAGTTTGAACACTGAAATTGTTTTTTCCTAGTTCCCATTTAACGAGTCAACAAAACCCCCTTGAAATGAATATTCGTAATGATTTAGCTAACAAAATATCACACAAACGTCTGACAAATAGATACACATGTTGGCTGCTTGCAATAGCTCCTATTATGAAAATACCTACATGCATCAACTGTAAGGTGTTGACACAATGATGTACCTTAGGGAAGAAAGCCAATAATCCACCATTTTTAAACTCATTCTTTCCTAAGGAAATTTCCGTCATACAGGTATACATTGGTCCAGGCTGGAACTATTTGGTTTAATGCGAATAGTTCTGGCCCTGCCAGATTTATACCAAGAGTGACTGAAGTAATCCGACAAGGAAATGAGTATCAAAATGGCGGCTTATAGGCATTCTACCTTAAACAAATTCCTTAAAACACCACAATCTCCTTTGTTACAATAATCTCAAGCCATTACCTCCAGTAACATGTTTTTGTTCATACATTTTAATTTTTATCTGTGATTGATTTAGATTGGATCAATCACAAATATAGCCATGAAGGGTTTATCGGTTAAGAAAGTTATATTCCCTGTTTCCAGCCTCGCCCGTGAGAAGACGGCATTCTGGAGAGATCGAGGCCGTCCGTCCATCCTCCATCGGGGAAGAGGAGTTACAGCTGCAGCTGGCGCTCGCAATGAGCCGTGAGGAACATGAGGAGGAATTACGGAAACAGAAATCAGACGATATTAAATTACAAATGGCGCTCGATGAAAGTCGGAAACACCAGACGGATAGTGATGATGTAAGTGTAAATTAACATGGGGGAAGAGGGTGACTTTTATTTCTTTTATTTAAATCTTATCTTCAACTCTATTTTTATAACATAATGCCTCATTTTGGATTTTAAGAAGGATTCTCTGATTTGTGGAAAAAGTGAAACAATGACAAAGGAAGAAATTGTTTGTTAAGAGCAATATCTCTTTTTGTCTAAAGAAATTGTTGCCAAACAATTGTATAAAACAGAAAAAGGTATTTTCCATGCTTTCAATTCCACAAATCCCAACCAAGGGTTGAGTTGAACTGAAAATAAATACATGTGACCAGCTGTTGATGCTTTTAGTTTAATGAACTACTTGAGTACCATCCAAGTGAATAGATTAACACTATCTGTTTTACGTACTTGGTTAACAATTTGCCCTTTCTTTGAACACCTTTTACTGCATGGGGCATTTGAGATCATTTTTTTGTTTAAAAGCATACTTGCGCTCAGAAACACTGCAAAACTAGGTAACATGAGTTCGAAATTATGATAGATAGAATATGTTGAAAAAAAGCAAAAAACCACAGGATCATGACAACATAAACGCCTGTACTATTTATTATCTATTTTTTAAAGTGCTATTTTCACAAATTTGATGCCCACCAATTTAACTTCATTGTTTACATTCAACTAACATCTAAAATAGCAAGATGGTCGGATTAATGAGTGGCGTTTACATTGTTAGGAAAATTACCTGAAACACATCAAAATACTGTCACTTATTCAATATTAACAATGTGAACATTCAAAATGAAGAATTTCTTGGGTTGTATTGGTTCCCTTTCTAGGCTGACCTTGTTTTATCGCAAATTGTAAACAAACCTCAAAGGATTTACTCTTTTAAAAGCATCATGTGAACGTCTTAAAGTCTAAATTCCTCTATAGAAAGGAATTTCAAGTACTTTTAAGTTAATTATCAATTATTCTACTTTTACGATTTAATTGTAAATGAGCGCAAGTATGGCTTTAAGTGTATTTTTATTTTTTTATGAATTGTTGTGGAGGGGTGTGCCTATTGGCGCTTGTGTAAATTGTTAATGTTTTCAGTTTTCCAGGGTCCTTTTCTTTTAATTTTGATGGCTGTTACAATGATTTGATACAGCAAAGATCAAGAAATGTATTGACTAATTTTCTTTTCAAGACTTGAGATCGTACATTTGAGGTATTTCATAACAATTTACCTAAACACAATTTGTTTCATGCCCTTTATCTTTTTACAAAAAATCTTTAAAATCCATTTTCATGAGACCTGATTACTCTATGATAGCATGTTGTTCCTTTTTAATCCTTTTTTATTTGTTTTGCAAAAGGATCGATCCACTTGTTGCTTTATTTGAGCCAAAGAATAAATTTGATGATGACAATAATTCTACTTGTATATAAATGTTTTCTAGAGAAGACGACGTTGGCCACGAGTAAGAACCATTATTACCCTTCAAACAATACCCCACAGTCAAGCCATATGATTTGATAAACCTTTATGAAAGGAGAAAGCATCATAGGAAAAGAAGCCATTGTTATAATGGTTAAGCTATCTTATCTTCGGAACCATTTTTTATGTTTAATTGTAAGGTGTTCCCTGTCTAATCTTTGCCCTCAAATGGAATTACGCAAGTGACCAAATTCAAATAAACGGCAGTTGACCTTTTAAATTGTTTGAAAAAAAATCCAAAACAACATTTCCCGCGTGATATAAGATTGTGGTACATTTTGCCCTATCTATACTATTCAGAACCCTGTATAACCATGCACACACTCTCCTTTGACCAGAGACACAGGAACCAACCAAAACAATTATCAAAACAGCCACTGGGAACCATGCCATGAAATATCTTAGGAATATAAAATGACAAAAAAGAGGCTTTGAATTTCATAAGAACATTATTGTGATCGGCGCGGAATCTATAATCAAGGACATGTTGATTCTGGTCTGTTAGTTAGACCATATCACAAACTGCTCGCAAAATTAAAAAATATCAAATCTTTATGCAAAGTCATGGTAATTTGGAAACACTGTTTATAAGGTTTTGTAGGTGGAGAATATTGACTTATACTTTTGGCACAATATGAAATACTGTTCACTCATGAATTGTTATCTGTATAAGGAACAACAAATGAATTCTTTATGAAAGGCCTCTCTGGCTTAGTGGTAAGAGTACACAACTTTAATCTTACATGACCCCTCTGTGTGTGTGTTCAAGCTACGTAGTGGTATTTTAGTTTTCTTCAGAGGTAATCTTTCAATTAATTTACAGTTCAAATGGCTTGACTTACACTTGTTTTTGGCTGTTAAGTATGGGGTCTTCTATCATCGTTATGAGCTCGGTATCCTGATATTACTGTTGTATTGTTAATTTGGTGTAAAATCCAAACAAACATATTTATTGTGAAGCTTTTTTCTTATTGCTGTGGTAGACTTAAAGTTATTACGGCAGAAATAGAAATAGCACAATGAAGTAAATCTATCCTTTTCCAACAATATATTCCCATCTTTCCCAAGAAACACCAGTTCTCATCCCTCTCTCTATTTGCCATGACCCAAGGTTTGTTCGATAAAGGGCTAACATGCCTGCCATAGTGATACATAAATTCTGTGGACAGCAATAGGTTACATGACCACCATTAAATTAATGGTATGGTTTTCTCTAAGGAATAACACTATTGACCAATGGAATGGACCATAATTTATCCTACCATTTACAGGTATGCCATATCAAGGGTTCAATGTAAGATCCCAGTAAGTGCTCTGTGAATAACTTACTACAGTTTTGCATTGCACCCTCATCAATCATTTACAGAAGGCAACTTTCTGGATTTACATTTCTAATGTCTCCATTTTATCTCAAATTTTTAGCCCAATCGTAATTTAATTTTCAGCAAATCACATTTTGCTTACAGAAACATTATACATGCAAGTTGAATTTTTGTTACATATGTCAAAAGCAGATCTTTTATTTAACTTTAAGAAGACTTGAAGACTTAAGAAGAATGATTTGTATGTTCAGCTTTAAAAAATTTCTTAAAATTGTGAAATGTCTGCCATATGTTCAATGCATTACCTTAGTAAGTACTTCATGTATGTGAAAGATTTGATATAGCAGTACATTGAACCCTGGGTATATACATTGTAGTCTCACTCCCTTTGTGTCAATGGTTATCATATTCATCTGCTGAATATCAAAACAAGTGTATGTTAGACTGGGTTAATAAACAATATAATTATGTATCATCCGCTGCATCAATAATAGCCAGTCCAACATTGTTTTATTAGATGCAATACATAGATACATACTGAAAGGATGATTAACCCCTTACTGCATGATATCTCATATTGAAGCGTCTGCAGCAGAAGTCTCTAGAAATTACCGGGGTAAAAACATTAATTGCTCATAATGAGCAAATTATCTATTTGCACAAAGGTTTATGCCCAATAAGATAAAGAGCTTTTTTTCTGCAAATTTTTGTCGTCTGCTGTACTTTTCAAATTGGCCCTATCACAAATTCACGTACGGGGGAGTGTGTTGACCTGGTCTATGTTCATTGTGGTTTGTAACAGACACACATTGAAACCACGAAAGAAAGGTTAAAAAAATATCCATAAATACCTTCAGATGAATTTATTTCATCAAATTGATAACTTGCTGATGAAATAATTCTTCTTTTGTTATAATGTTTGAGAGTGTTTTCTGTACCAAGTAGATTTTAAAGTCGCCTGTATAAGGGAAAACTTCAATGGATGAGCCCCTAGGCAGGTGATTTTATGAGCCACAAAATGATGATGGTCTAATAGTAGGTTTGAATAAATACATTAACCCTTTACCAAACGCGATATTTTCGACTGTCCCAAATTGAAAGAATTTGCAGACGACATTTCAAGATGGGATGAAATTATAGAATAATCTTCTGATAGGGCAGAAAACATTGTGGGAAAAGTGTTTTCCTCAATGTCATCCCACAATGTTTTCCAGAGTCATCTGCAACAAACTGGTCAAATGTCATTTTTGTTTTGTAATAGGTTAACCCATTCTCTCAAATGGGGCTTGTGATTGGCCCAAATTGAAAGCAACAACAGATGAAAGTTTTTATAATGCTGTCTCCAGAGCACAATAACTTGCAACGAATAAATATCAGTATCAGCAGCCTAAATAACAGGTTGTATTCATTTCTTTTTCATGCAATACTTGACAAATCCTTTATTGCGGGTGTTTTTAGAAATTGTCTTGACAAGACAATGTTTAGGAATACCCACAATTTAGGGTTTAGAAAAGAAATAGCTAAAGGAATGTGCCACTTATCTTGATCTCAGTACATAATGATTTATTCATCTTTGATCAATGAGCAAGATTGGTATTGTGAGATAGGGGGTTAGTTGTTTGTAAGATAATGTGGTGTAGAATTGGTGCAGGAATGTATACTTGGACGCATATTGATTGACCCATTACCAAGCAATAACGACATTTGACCACTTTGTTACAGATGACTCTGGAAAACATTGTTGGAAAAAGAGAAATTGCTCGTAACGAGCAATTTCTCCTTTTCCAACATTGTTTTTTGCACTTATGAGAAGATTATTTTCCAATTTCATCACTTTTTGAAATGTCGTCTGCAAAATCTTCCAATTTGGGACAATCAAAACTTTATTGTTTGGTAAAGGTTTAAATGCTCTGTTCATCTTACTATAAATTTTATTTGCTTGACCTTTATTATTGTAAAACATTCTGTAAGAACAACTTGCTTTTTAGATTGATTGACTTAAGTATTTATGACATTGATTAAACATAGCATGATTTAAAGGCCCATTGAAGGAGACTAATGCTATATCAAACTATATCATTTGGTAATATTTCAGACAGATTCAAATGGTTATCCCCAGAAAACACCATCAGCACAACTTAAATGTGAAAATAAACCAGAAATAACCCAGATTAGCAAGTTTTATAATTCAGATTTCCTGATTCTTCACCTCTGACCTTGACAGTTGATACATACATTTTTTAACTGACCAACCAGAATTTGTTATTTTGAACATGTAAACAAACAGGTTGTTGATAAACATGATTGAATTGGAGACAACTGTATTTCAAGCACAAAATAACTTATTTTAAATGAGTCCATTTAATAGGTTCTCTAAGTTGAATGCATTCATAAATTAATTCTTATGACTTTTATGAACATAATAAAAGAACTCCATAAATCTTTTATCTATTTTAATTGTTCTCCTCTCCTTTGATGTGCCTTTAAGACATGCAGAAAAGCAAAAAGACAAGCATAGTTCAAGTTTGAGGTCTATGTTTGTGAAAAACCCAATTGTAACCATTACACAAACTGTAACAATATCCTATCTATTTTACAGGGCAGTCAGCCCACATTACTTGGTCTAGCTGGCCAGTCGAGTCAAAGACAGCAAGCTGGTGGTGCGTGGGGTGCTTCAGCCAATAAACCACAGAATGATGCATGGGGCGCAACGATACCTGCACCACCAGGTAAACACTGCCTTCTTCTATTTACCCTTAGTATGCTGGGTATTCTTTCTAAAAATAGATTCTTGTGTCGGCTGCTTGGTAAAACCTTAAATATCTGCTTAATTTTGATGAGGAAAGATACTCAGGGTAGCAAACAGGTTAGATCACAGGCTAGCAGCCAATATACTTGGCTGCTAGCCTGGGTCTAATCTGTTTGCATAATCATGCAGTCGGTTGCAGCACTATAAGGGTTAACAGGTTAAATTTATAGCACAGACTAAGTGATTAATTTTCTCATGTTATACTATTGGTATCTGTCTTTATGTTGTTATTGCATGACTTTGGACTCTCATGTCTGTTCTCCCGACTGACTTACGGAATGCTGATGGTTCTACCCACCTTGACCGGCCCTTATGGGCAGTTGAGTATGGGGTCTTCCTCCATCATTAAGAGTCGGGCATTGCTACATAACTGAAATAATGTTGATGTCATGTAAAACCCATATAAAAAAAAAATGTATCTCATGTCTGTTGCTTTGAGGGTCAAGCTCACTGTAGATTCTTATTGTATGACTTACAACTCAAATATTCATTTCTTTGTGGGCTAATCTCCTTTACATTGTTATTACATGACTTACATCTCAAAGGTTCATTTCTTTGTGGGCTACGCTCCTTCAGATTGGTTTTGCATGACTTTGAACTCAAATGTTCTTGGTTGAAGAAACTCATTTATTTGTCATCTAAACCCTATATTGTAGGTACGCATTAGTTTTGTCAAGTCAAGATGATTCTAATGAGTACCCACAAGATAGGATTTGTTATAAAAAAATCAAAATATTGCATGTAAACAGTGCTCATATCGAGGGTTCAGTGCAATACTATAGTAAGTGCTTCATGTAGATGAAGCACTTACTATAGTCTTGCACTGAACCCTCGAAATGCCATCTAAGCTCAATTACTGGTTATTATAGGATTTGTGTGAAACTTTATTATAAGATAATTTTGTATGCATGTTAGGTTTTGCTTTTCGTATATTGCTTTGGTCTCTGTGAAAGTGTATGTATCAACCTTTTGTGTGTTTTAGGATCCCATCATAAGCCCCATGCAGCGCCCCCTGCTGCCAACAATGACCCCTGGGGGTCACCTGTCCACCAAAATACTGCGCCTACACAGGCTGACCCCTGGTCCTCGCCCCCTGACGGCCCTGCACAGCAAACAGCAAGTAAGTTCTCTTATGCCATTTATATTTTTAGAAATAATCTTTTTACACTTCTTCAGGATAGTTAGATTCTTTAAAGCGTCTCATGGAAAAGTCTTTCTGACCATTGTGAAGGGTCTTGTGTTGCCAAGGTGACGGTCTTAGAACTTTGGGGTCCTGGCTTTGAGCCCGACTAGGATCTCTGGTTTTTCGTGGGATGGCCCTTTGGCAAAACTCTTTAGAGCATTAGCTTAGTTCTCGGGAATCCAGGAATGCCTTGGCAAAATTGAAAATGTTGACCTGGCATTTAACTCCATATAGACAAAGAACCATTGTGACAAAAGGAGATATTGGCAAAATTATGCAATAGTTTGTTACAATGATTTATTTTGATACTCATAAGAACCTTCTGTCTGATGTTCTAGTGTGTTCTTGTTAAATAAGGTTTAGAATGGAAATGTAGAGGCTGGCAAGTGAAGTTTACTTTTTTCTCAAGCTCTGAACATGAAATTGTTTTGCCACAGAATGTGCATGTAGTTAGTACTTTTTACATTGCCTTTACTTGAATCCTGCTATGTGTGTACACATCAGAACTGTCTTGAGTAGACAGAATTTATGAGTACAAGCATAGAAGGATTTGATTTTCAAAAAAAGAAGTTAGGAATTGAGAAAGGCTTCTTGTTTTTTAGCTCTGAATGTGTTTTATCATTTCTTTATAGAGCCAGCTGATCCCTGGACAACGGCGCCATCTTCTGGTCAACAGTCATCACCGTGGGAATCTCCTTCCCAACAGCAACAACAACAACAACAACTGCCAGGTGCTGGGGCCCGGCCTTCATATGACCCGTTTTCATCGCCCCCAACCAATGGAACCAGTGGGAACAACATTGACGATGCATTTGATATGCTGAGTTCTCGAATGTCCCCTGCACCCACATCATCGTCGTCAACTGGTCAGAATCTTGCTATGTTTGATCCTCTCACAGGTACCCGGCCCAACGCATGGCTTTATCCAGTGTGTGTTTGGCTTGGTTCCCTGTAGAAGTTGTTTGAGATGTTGCCATGTTTAATCCTCTGACAGGTTCCCATCCCAATGCATGGTTTTGCAGAGTGTGTATTTGGCTTGGTTCCCTGTAGTAGTTGTTTGAAATGTTGCCATGTTTAATCCTTTTACAGGTTTCCAGTCAAATGCATGGTTTTGCAGAGTGTGTTTGGCTTGGTACTCAGTAGGTGTTTGAGATGTTGCCATGTTTAATCCTTTGACAGGAACCCAGCCTGATGCATGGCATTACAGAGAGTGTGTTTGGCTTGGTTTCCTGTGGCAGTTGTTTGAGATGTTATTATTTTTAATCCTTTGACAGGTTCCCAGCACAATGCATTGTTTTGTAGAGCATTGTGTTTGGCTTGGTTTCCGGTAGCAGCTATTTGAAATCTTGTTATTTTTAATCCTTTGACAATGTTGCCATGTTTAATCCTTTTACAGGTTTCCAGTCAAATGCATGGTTTTGCAAAGTGTGTTTGGCTTGGTTTGCTGTGGAGTTGTTTGAAATGTTGCTATTCTTGATCCCTTGACAGGTACCCAGCCAACTGCATGGTTTTACAAAGAGTGTGTTTGGTCTGGTTCCCAGTAGTAGTTATTTGAAATGTTGCGAAAGTAACACTCTTAACAAATTAATATACTGATTGGTCAAGTTGAAATGTATCTCGCATGTTACAAATATTTACATTATTCTTATTTAAGACAATTTATTCATGATTGACTTTTTAACCTCTTTTGTATTGGTCTCTTCTGTTTAAAAAAGGATCTGCTACATTTATATATAGTCAATTAATTTATTGATTTGCTTTCCATTCTTCAATACGCATTTAATGATATTGCAGTTGTGAAATAAAGGGAAAAAAAGCAAACAGATTTAGATGTTGCCAATAGATTAAATTTCTTTTCCTTTTACACTAAGATAGCACCAAAGATAGTAATGACTTTCTCTATGATATGGATACCACTAGTCCTGCAGGCAACATTTTTTTGCTTGAAGCAGACAACTTTAGGAAAGCTTTGTAAACATGTGAAAAACCTTTCAGTTCTGCTGTTGTGATATGTGAAAAGGTGGAAAAAGCATTGTGGCAAAAAGAGAAATCGCTTGTGTCAAGCAATTTCTTCTTTTGCAACAATGCTTTTTTGAAAATTGTCTTCTGCAAGACACAAACATATGGTGTTAGGTGATAATGTGTTAAGAAATAAATGGGGACCTCCATGCCCTAGTTGTTAGAGAAAAGAACTTGAAGTCACATGGCATGTGATCATATCCCAGTGACGGCATTTGGATTTTTATAAGAGGTAGTCTACTGACTAACTTACTGAATGCCAATGTTCTACCTGGCTTGATCAGCCCTTATGGGCAGTTGAGTATGGGGTCTTCCTCCATCATAAAAAGTCTGGCATCGCAACATAACTGGAATAATGTTGATGAAATGTTAACCCCATATAAATGAAAATATATAAGAATAAAATGCTTGTACCTATTCAGAACTGGGGGTAATTTTTGTTTGCATCAACAGATTGCACCAACAAAAACCGTTAGTGTTAAAACAGTGTCAAAATACACACAAATCTGTTTTACGCAAAACATAGTTTTTAAATGTAAGAACTTTTTCAAAAGTTAAATGCTCACTCAGTCTTCCTCTAACAGGTTTGCAGCAGACAACTTTTAAGCAATTTTGAAATGATTGCAGCCAGTATTGTTTCATTTTGCCTTAATCTATAGAAAGTCCATAAAGAATAAGGGACATTTGATTTGATTGTTCAAGCTTGATATTATTTTACACATTTTGGAGAAAACCAATTTGTCTATTATCATTTTCTTTACAGAAACAAAGCCCGACGCCTGGGATATGTCTGGAATCTCATCTTATATGCCGCAAGAACAAGCTAAGAGAACCAAAACTCCGCAAGAGTTCTTAGGCTCAAATGCTGGACTGGTCGACTTGGATCAACTGGTTAAACCAACTGAAACCAGTAAAAAAGGTGGGCAAGTTCTATTGATGTATTCCATTCCCGTCCTCTGATACTCATTTTTGTGGCTTCTCCAAATCCCAAACAACAGCACATTTTACAATTAAAAAGTATGTAAAAATTGTGATTCCTTTGAAGCCCTAGCTTTGAACTTGGTTGATCCGGAGAGGCTGTTACATAAGAAATTGTTGACATGGCATTAAACACAATTTAAACAAATTATTTCTTAGAGTTGAAAGGTAAGAACAATTGTGATGAACAGAGAAGATGCTTGTTTCCTGACAATTTTCAGTTTCATCATGCTGGTTTCATCATATGTATGCATTAAGAAAAGGATTTTTGTTGCATGAAACACTTGAATAGAATATCAGTGTTTATGCTATGTCTTGCAGCTAGCCAAAGTTAGGGTAATGGCCAAAAATAAACCAACTGTCTATTCAGGTCAAATTCATCATTCTTTTTTTGTCAGTCAAATGGATCATTCTTCCCCACAAATCCCTTTTCTGTGTGGATTCAAATTAAAGTGGAGCTAGATTTGAGTTTCATAGGAGTTTAGACTCCAGACTTACTTATGAAATGCTGATGGCTCTATCCAACTTGACCAGCTCTTATGTGCAGTTGAGTATGGGGTCTTCCTTCATCATGAAGAGTTGGGCATCGCAATATAACTGAAATAACATTGACGCGATGTAAAACCCATATAAACAAACACAGATTTATACCTTCTGACTGACTTATAGAATGCGGATGGTTCTATCCATCTTGACCACGCTAATAGGCAATCACGTTAGGGATCGTCCTCTGTCCATGATGAGCTGTACATTGCAATGACTTGGTTCAATGCCCATGTGAAGGGGTTCACATTTGTTGCAAAAATTGGCCACAGATTAAGAAGGCAGAATGCAGAGTGATCAATATAGGTTGTAAGAACTTTTTTTCTGAATTGATTCTTACTTAATTGATTTTTAAAAAAAAGAGAGAGAGAGAGAGAAAAAAGAATAAATCAGTTTAACCCTTTATCAAATGCCAAACTTTGGATTGTCCCAAATTGAAAGAGTTTGCGCATTGCATAATGTGATGAAATTGGACAATAATCTTCTGATAGGGCAGAAAACTTTGTGGGAAAAGGAGAAATTGCTCGTTACGATTTATCCTTTTCCCACACTGTTTTCTAGAGTCGTCTTCAACAAACTGGTCAAACTGGTAATGGGTTATAAAAAAGAAATTGTAAAGAATAGTGGTTCTGGAATTAATTGTCTATTTCTATGTTTTTCAGCCAATAATCCGTTCTCTTCACCCACTTCAACCAACCCGTTTGAGCAGCAAGCGCCCCCTAGAGTGCCACTGAACCAGTTACAGGCTATGACATACAATACGGGCTTTGCCCAACCTGTGAACAATCAGTCGCTCCTCCCCGCACCCATGATGCCCATGCCCACAGTTCCCCAAGCCCAACCTCAACAACAGGGCTACAACCCATTCTTATGAAAATATTTAACTTAGAAAATATATCGGTCATTTGATCATGTTGATGTTTTCCCATGCATCAATGTGTCAGTATCAAACATGTGTAATGATGCCACGGTGGTTCAGACATATAATTGCTCTTAACCCTTTCCCAATCAACAAATTTTGGACTGTCCCAAATTGAAAGAGTTTGCAGACGACATTTCAAAATGAGATGAAATTGAAAAATAATGTTCTGATAGAGCAGAAAACATTGTGGGAAAAGGAAAATTGCTCGTCATGAGCAATTTCTCCTTTTCCCACGATGTTTTCTAAAGTCGTCTGCAACAAAGTGGTCAAATGTCGTTATTGTTTGGGAAAGGGTTAAGATTTGCAAAGGCGTCTTTATGATTTTCAGACACCTTGGCAAATTTTGTGAGTGATTCAAATTATGGGAAAACAAATTCTCACATACTTCCCAAAGAAATTCTTTACACACTGGACTAATGTATATGAATTAGCAGCAGCAGACAACTTTTGATATAAAGTGGATTAGTCCTGTTTTTGATGAACTTTTTAATAAAACTTAAAAATGTATGATATGAAGTATTTTGCTCATTTTACGCCAATTCAATTATTTCAAATAAGATTTGATACTGATATGAAATATAAGGGAAGTGAGTAATGTATTACAGGGAGACTTGACAAGTCATGCCTTCAGCAGATACAGTCGCCTTGAACCAGACAGTTTAGTCATACAGGATGCTATAACTGGACCAAATTCAAATCAAACAGTAGATGACAATAAAAAAGATCTACAGCATGGGAATTGGAACGCACCAGTTGTGACTAAGAGAAAATTGTCTATGATAATGATTGTATCTAATTCTAAGAGGTTGTAGGTAACATTCAAATAAAAGTAGATGTTCTTATATGCAAACTATTGTTGGAATCAAGATTACATTGTTCATTTGCAGCAGATTTATTTGCGGCTGTTCCGAACAGCTTTTTGGGTTTAAGTAGTGCTTGAAATTGATTGTGTTAAGACAACCAATGAAATCTATTTTGTGATTTACTCCAATCATTTGGAATTCTAAGTTATAAATTGAATAAAAGTCATTGCTATTAAAAAGAAAATCCTTTTCATGCAAATAGAAAAACCTTTATGACAAAATGGGAAATTATTTTTCACAACAAACTACTCATTTATTTGCATTTTTTCTGATCATTTTCCCATTGCAATTGTCATTGGTCAAATTATTTGCATTACCTGCTGGTATTTCCAATTTGGACAAGTTACCCACAGGAAGAAAACGGTAAGCTATCAAGAATGTTAAACGAAATCTGTCGTCAAAAGATTAGTGTTTTTTTTTCATAAGTCTTCTGCTGCAAGTTTGATACAATGTTAAAGGCCTTGTAAGTATGCTTTTATCTTATTTCCAGAAAAAGGAAGCATATTATTGCATGTCCTTTACTTTCTTCTTATTTCTTCTCTAAACCTATTTGATATTCAATGAATTTTCTTTATAGAATCAAGTGTTTTAAGTACCGGCATTATATGGTTTATGAAAAAATATAGAAATCTGCCTGAGAAATAACTGAGCTTTTCATCTGTCATTCATCCATCTGTTTATAAAGCCCTGTTGCCAGTCGGTAAAAGAAAATATGTAGCCCTTCCATTCGTATGAAACTTGCTACAATGTATCTGTAATAGACAATTTAAGAACCAAATGTAATGCATGGCATGATCTCTTTTGACAACAATATTTTCTTTTGACCACAGTGGTTTTTAACCATTTATGCAAAAGAGATGTTACTTTTCTGCTGCTGTTTCAATTTGATTTTGTCATCAAATCTTTTATAAAGGATTAAGTTAGATTTCAAGAGAACTAAGGATTTGGTGCAGTGTATTAATACACCAATGTATGTTAGTTTTATATCGGGTACATGGGTGTGTAATCATAATATATGGATATAGCTTGAGTGTAATCAGTCAATTTGTAGGAAAGAAAAGCCTCTTTCTATTCTCATCCCTATGTTTTGTGGACCAATTTGAACCGTTCTGGATTTGATATGGAGACAAATCTGACTATAACAAGATAGGGTTACCTCCCCAAAAACCTTGTACTTTGTGTATACTTGCATCTATAACCAGACAACTCATGAAAAGATTGCGACAAAAGGAGAAACTGCTAATAATGAGCAAGTTCTCATTTAGTTACAATGTTTCTACCCTAAACCACAAGGAAAACATTTTTCAAACTTGATAATTGCCATTTGTTGTGGCACTCAATTCTTACAAGGCACGAAAATTCATGGACGGAAATTAATTTAGCCTGTGAATACAGTATTCTGTGAGGACGTTCAGTATAAAGGTGTAATGTTTTCAGGATGTATCTAAGTTTAGAAGATAGTGGGCTGTTTTCTATAATAACTGCTGGGGTTCTGGTTAGCCTAGTGGTTAATGTTGTTGACTAATCTCTCTAGGGCACTGAGTTTGATCCCCATCAGCTCCATGTTTTTGTATGAATGTCCTTTAGCAAGACATTTCAGAGCCCTAGCCTGGTATTGGTGAATCCCAAGAAAGTCATTATATAATTGAAAAGTGTCGATACAGCATTTACCTACAAAAACAAAAAGAAATCTAGGCTTTCTGGCTGCTATATTCTCTGCTCTTTACAATACCACTAGAAACGTTTTTCCATCAGACAACGATTTAACCCTTTCCCAAACAATAACGACATTTGACCACTTTGTTGCAGACGACTCTGGAAAACATTGTAGGAAAAGGAGAAATTGCTCGTAACAAGCAATTTTTCCTTTTTCCTACAAGGTTTTCTGCCCTATTAGAAGAGTATTACCCAATTTCATCACAATTTTAAATGTCGTCTGCAAACTCTTTCAATTTGGGACAGTCAAAATTTTGGCGTTTGTTAAAGAGGTTACCATAGGCCATAAAAGAAGTTTTTCGTCTTCACAAACCATCCATCACAACAATGGTTTCATTGTAAAGTAATTGTGTTCAGATGGGTATCGTTTGTCTTTTTAACATTATTTTAGTTCTCATTTATGCTTCAGTTTTATAGAAAACAAAAATATGAAATGATTAATCCCAAATCTTTTAACCCTTTAAAGTATAGCAAGATTAGATTCCACAAGTATCACATATGGGAAATTTTGACTGGTTTGAAATGAATTCAACACCAAACTAACCAAAAAAGCTTATGATACTGGATTGAAAGGTGCTGAGAACAAAGTGAAATCATTAAAAATCATTTGATTACACAAATAGGAATTTAAAACAATCAAAATACATGTAGTGCATTCTCTCTCCTTGAACTTGTTTTTATGAACTTATTCCCTTGTACAAGAAGACCAAATTAACACATTATCGCCTAATGCCACATTTTTGCGTCTTGAAGCAGACAACTTTCAAAAAGCATTGTGGTAAAAGGAGAAATTGCTTGTCACAAGCAATTCCTCCATTTTCCACAATGCTTTTTCAATCACAACGCAGAACTGAAAGGTTATTCACATGTTTACAAAGCTTTTCTAAAGCTGTCTGCTTCAAGTAAAGAAAATGTCGTCTGCAGGTGGTAAAGAGTTAAATGAAACCACGAAAGATTATGTCAAGGCATGAAAGGAAGAATAAAACAAGGTGTTTTCTGGCAGAAACTATTTAAACAAAATGGATGAATCGCATGTCTGGAGCAATTTCTTTTTTTGTCAAAGTGATTATTTGAGTCTGTTGCTTTAGGTGTGTTAAAATGCGAATGTAAGAGAAAAAAGATTTATCCCTCCCTGCTTCGATTTATGCAGATCCCCTTTTGTCACAATTTTTTTTTATCAATATCAGGATGATGATGTATTTTTTCCATGCTATCATTTCCCCCCTCTGCTGTTGCTTTCAACTTGGACCAGTCAGGAACTGGCATTGTTGGGAATTGATTAGAACCTCATGATTATTTCCTATTGATATTTGTGTAGATGTTTTGATGACCCGGCTGTTGGTCATTCTGAGACCTGAATTGATTTAAGCAGCTTTAAACTGAACTCGCATTTTTGGTCTGCATGGACGTCTTAACTTGAAGTATATTTGTTAAGCAATTACTTATTCATCATAAAGATATTCTTTACTGCAACATGAGCACAACAAGGTCTATTTACCCATTTGTTTCAATTCAGACCTGTGGCAAACTATCTATATGATGAAATTGGTAGATTCTGTGTTTTGTTTGTCATGGAGAGTCGTTGTGTAATGGTCTTGGAATTAATATATTGTGTTTGGTCGATAGCTGTATGAAGATAATGCTTTTCTTTTAACTTGTTTCACTGTCAATGTTTTTAAAAGATGTATGTACACTGTGATAGCGTATTTTATAGCAATGGAGTTGAGAAATGCTACTGACAGCATGTCATGTATTTTTTATGTTTGAAATCTGTCAGCGTTTTGTGGCTGTATATGCTGGTATTGTATGTGTTGTAAGCTTGTTATGATACCTTTATCTTTTTATATGTTTGTGCAAGGTAGGCAATGGTATTATGCCTTAGTCTCTTTAACCCTTTCCAAAACAATAACGACATTTGACCACATTGTTGCAGACGACTTAAGAAAATATTGTGGGAAAAAAGCCATTTTTCCTTTTCCCACAATGTTTTCGGCCCTATCAGAAGATTATTTTCCAATTTCATCGCGTTTTGAAATGTCGTCTGCAAACTCTTTCAGTTTGGGACAGTCGAAAAAAATTTGTTTTGGAAAGGGTTAACCCCTTACTTCATGATACCTCCCCTCGACTCATCATCTGCAGAACGAGGAATTTCCCCTTTTGTCTCAATGGTTTCCAACTTAACCCTGAGAATCCTGGGTAATTTACTAAAAATAGATTTTTATGTTGTCTGCTTTCCACAACCTTAAATATCTGCTTAATTTTGATGAGGAAAGATGGTCAGAGTAGCAAACGCGTTAGCTCTACTTGCCGGCTGGCCTGGATCTAACTGTTTTGCAAAAGTATGCAGTCAGCTCTAGCTCCATAAGGGTTAAATCACACACAAAAATGTTTGGGGCCTCCATGGTGTAGTGGAAGGAGAACAGAACTTTAAACTGCATGTTCCCTCTCCGCGTGGGTTTAAATCCCAATTAGGGCATTTAAATTTTCATGAGAGGTATAGTCTCCCGACTGACTTGCAGAGTGCCCATGGTTCTAGCAGGCTTGATCAGCCCATATGGGCAGTTAAGTATTGGGTCTTCCTCCTTCATTTGGAGTCGAGCATGGCAACATAACTGAAATAATGTTGACGCGATGTTAAACCCCATGTGAATAAAGAGAGAAAAGGTTATTATTGTAATGTATTTGCTGTTTGCTATTGAGGACCTGTCACAAACACACATTTCTATATACAGTCAAACTTGTGTTAAGAGGCCAGCCTATGGGACAGAGTAAATTGGCTGTTAAAGACACAAATTGATGTTCACTATAAATCTAACAATGGGACTTTCTGTAGTGGTTGTTTAAGGCAGGTTGGCTGCTTAAAAGGGTGGTTGCATAACACAAGTTAGACTGTAAAGTCATGAGTTCATGTAAATGGCATACTAGGGTCTTGTTAAAAGCCTTCAACCCATTACCAAACAATAACGACATTTAGTCTATTTGTTGCAGACAAATCCTGAAAACATTGTGGGAAAAGGAAAGAATTCCTCTTAATGAGCAATTTCTCCATTTCCACAATGTTTTCTGCCCTATCAGAAGATGGGTTTTTTTTCAATTTCATCACTTTTTGAAATGTCTTCTGCAAACTTTCAATTTGGGATGGTAAACTTGGCGTTTGATAAAGGGTTAAGTACATTGCTGCGTTATTATTTTGTAGCAGGCATTTTGATTTGACCTTTTTTCAATAAAGATGATGAAAATTATAGCACAATTATTTTAACCATCTCATGAAATAGGGATATTATGGTGAAAATAATTTTTTTGATTGTTGTTGCATTTCACGTAAATGTGTATACTTGCTCATAATAGAATAAGATCTGACTTTATTTCACATGATTTTTTGTTAATTTGCTTAACATGTTTATTTTTTTAACTAAAGATATACTTTTCTTGCACTGATCGATTTGAATTCATAAGAAGTCTGGTAATACACATACAGACAGCCCAAACAATGAGAGCAGTTTCTTCTATTTGTAACAGTTGCTTTAATGTGAGTATGGGTATGTGTTTTGAGCAGGTCAGTTAAATCCTCATTTCTAACTTATCCCTTTACCAAACACCAAATTTTCGACTGTCCCAAATTGAAAGAGTTTGCAGACAACATTTCAAAATGTGATGAAATTGAAAAAATATCTTATGATAGGGGAGAAAACATTGTGGGAAAAGGAGATATTGCTCGTTAAGAGCAATTGCTCCTTTTCCCACAATGTTTTCCTAAGTCATCTCTAACAAACTGGTCAAATATCAATATTGTTTGGTAATGGGTTAAACAAAGCCCAATAAGATGGTACCCATGTTCTCATTGTTAAAATATCAAATTGTCAGCATGGTTATATGTTGTTGATAAACTGTTCCCGCTTACGATTTTGTGACTGACCAACATTGGTAAAAAACCATTGTTCCAAGTGAAGATGTTGCTTCTTCTGAGCATAATTGCTCTTTTGTCTCAGTGTTTTCTAAAGGAAAACTGCCAGTACCAATGGAAATGTAGCTCATGTCTTAAACCACAACTACCTGTATTGTGCAAACTTAGAAGAGCAGTGATTTGACAAAGAATGTTTCATGTTGTTGTATGGAAAATGTGGCATAAGGTCTGTCATTGTATTAACTTGAAGCGGAAGTGTGGCTTTACATCTTTTCTGACTGTATAAAACATCTTTTTTTGTCAAGTCTCGGCTGAAATTTCTTCAGTTTAGTGCTTTTGATGTGTTTATTTTTGTAACTTAATATAATATATTTTGTATATTATCTTCATTTTAAATGTTAAAGTGAATGTATACTGTGTAATTGCATATAATGGTCTTGTGAGAAATAGATTTAAAAAGATTCAATGTTATATATTCAAACTGGGGTGGGGATATGATAAACAAAGATGAATGAGATTGTATGGTTGAGATTTTTGTGCAAGCATTTCAATGTCTTATAAAAAGTGATTGGCCTGTAAATAATAAAGAACCCCGTCTCTTGATACTTTTCTATATAGGTGTTTTTTGTTTCGATAAGATTTTTAACCGCTTACTTCAATATGCCTCAATTTGACACATCTGCTGCAGTCGTCTTGAGAAAAGGCTGTGTCAAAAGGCTACAGTGCTCATAGGGAGCAATCCGTCTGTTTGCCGAAATAGTTTCAATCCAGTATTGTTAAGAGAACTATGATGCTGTTTTTTGTCATTTGCTGTTGTTATTTTGATAAGTCACAATCTTGTTTTAGCGGCTTGATTAATAAGATACTCAATATTTGTGTTCTATAATCTGAAATTCCTAGTTATTAAAATAAATGACAGACAAAAGTAATGAAGTATTAAGCTGTAATTTTCTGCCTCTTTTTTTGAAAAAACTTTTATGAAAAATAGATTAATCCAAATGTTCAGCTTACAATTAACCCTTTACCAAACACAAAATTATCCACTGTCCCAAATTGAAAGAGTTTTCAAACTAAATTTCATTCAGTGATGAAATTGAAACACAATCTTCAGATAGGGAATAAAACATTGTGGGAAAAGGAGAAATTGCTCATTACAAGCAATTTCTCCTTTTCCTACAATGTTTTCCATAGTTCTGCAACAAACTGGTCAAATGTCGTTATTGTTAGGTAAAGGGTTAAACAAGTTTATAAGAGAAAGGGGTTTTTAAATTCAGTTTTATAAGCATTCTTTTCAGGTTTCAATGAGATCAAATATTTTTATTCTGTATTTGCTTTTGATAAAAAAAATAATGGGTTAACCCAAGATGAATGATATAGAAAACACTGTTAATAGAGCTCTCAGCATACATGGTATTTAATAGATGTGCACATGTTTTTAAGTAATCCAGATTCATTCAGTTGTTTTGATGTAGTTCTCTGTCTAAATATGTTGTCTTCTACCAATGTATTAGTTGTAAATTTACATTTTAATAATAACGAAATGGAAGAAATCTTTTGACAGATAGATGTCCATTGCCAATTTTTTGGTGATTACAAATATATGTGACAACCAACACAACCTGATTGATTACTGAATTAATTCTTTTTTTTTTTTAAACGCTACCCTGATGTTTTCATTGTGGAGAAGTTAATATAGAAATATACCATATAATGGATTAATTTTGTATTCATACAAATAGGGCTCTTTGTTGATCCTTGCTCTATGAATCTTGCATCAGACAAAATGAGACGAGTTTAAATATTGCTATTTGATCTTACCTGTACCATTCTTCAATGAAAGTTTTAGAGACTGCTATGATGTGTGAATATAAGAACAATACTAAAATGCATTTTTCTCTTTTTTTTTAAAAATTCATTTGTTTCATCTATTTGTGATAACTTTACTTATATAACAGGTAAATCAAAGTACAGATGGTGCAAATTGTGGTAGAACTGTAATGTTTATTTATATATTGAAGTATCAGTCCTCTGAAAGTTCTGATTAACTTGAAGAAGAAGGCATTTAGCCCTTAGAATGCTGGGTAAATTTCTAAAAGTAGACTTTTGTGTCTGTCATCTGCTTTCCAAAACCTTAGGTATCGGCTTAATGTTGATGAGGAAAGGTACACAGGGTAGCAAACAGGTTAGATCATAGGCCAGTAGCCAAGTAAATTGGTGGCCGGCCTGGATCCAACCTGTTTGCGTAAGCATGAAGTCGGTTCCCAGTACAATAAGGGGTTACACTAAATAACAAAGTATCAAAATGTATCAAAATGTATCAAAATGTGTCAAAATGTGTCAACAGAAAAGTGCATAGTTAATGTTAAAATCATCACACTGAACAAGTTCTCTTGTCTCAATGTTGTTAAGAGTAAACTTTTTCTTCTAAGAAACTCTGGAAAGTTTGTGTCTACAGAAGACAATCATGTACTATGTTAACTGTTAAAGTGCTGGAACTGACTTCATGCTTATGCAAATAGGTTATATCCAGGCCAGCCGCCAAGTAAATAGAAGGCTGGCCTATTATCTAACCTGTTTGCTACTCTGAGAATTGTTCCTTATCAAAATGAAGCAGATGTTTAAGGTTTTAAAAGCAGACAACACAAAAAATTATTTTTAGAAAAATTACCCAGCATTCTTAGGGTTGATTTTTATTTGCTACATGAATAAGAAACATGTTATAACTTAATAATTCTTCTTGCAGAGGACAATTGTTTGGTAAATATGATAACTAATAATTTCTTTGTGATAATAGGTAGAAACATCTACTAAAACGTGAAATGTCTCCTTTTGTCATGGTGGTTTCTAAATTTTTAAGATGAATTAAATGTGTATTTGAAGAAAATATGATAATAAATATATAATAAATGCTATAACATAACTTAAGTTTGTATAGCACATGTCTATCAAAAGTATATGTGTTTGATGATTGTTTTTATATCTTCGATTCAACTAGATGATTATATAAATTATTAGAAATGAAGAAAAATAAACTTAGTTATGTTGACTAAAGAATTGTAATATAAATATTATGATTAAAGAGCATCTTTCAAATGGATGATGGATGAGTTTTGTTTGTTTCTTTTTTTCCCACTCTGGTGCTTTCTACATGATTTAGGACTTCTCTATTGCCTAGCTTGTGGTATGAGTACTGAGCTTAAAATGCACAGCACTCTACTCAGCTTGACCAGGTAAGGTTTCCTTCTCTATTTATGATGAGCTGGAGGGTCCTGTGTGGCCCAGTGGTAAAGAAAGCTGACTTAGAACTCAGGGGTTCGAGGTTCGAGCCCCATTGACACCTGGTTTTGTGGGAGTGACCTTTGGCAAGTCACCTCGGAGCCCTACCCTAGTACTAATGGATCCAGGAAAGGCGTTACATAACGAGCAATTTCTCCTTTTCTCACAATTCCTTTTGCCTATCAGAAGGTTTTTGTTCAATCTTCGCCACATTTTGAACTGTCATATGCAAACTCTTTCAATTGGGGACGGTCGAAAAATTTGGCGTTTTGTATAGGCTTAAATCATCTTTTTTTAGATTGGTTACTCACACAACATATTCTGTGAGAAAGCCCCTTTAACATCTATCAAAATCTTATTGCTCATTAAAATCACAAGCACTCATATGTTATCGTAAAGTTGATTTTTATGTTAGATTTTATGAAATCACATTCCAAAAATGTGCAAGGAGCTTCAAATCATCATTTGGACATCTGAACTTTGCTCTTTGCATTCAAATCCTGAGAGGGATATGGATTTTCATGAGAGGCAGTCTCCCGACTGACTTACGGAATGCCGATGGTTCTACCCGCCTTGACCAGCCCTTATGGGCAGTTGAGTTTGGGGTCTTCCTCCATCATTAAGAGTCGGGCATCGCTACATAACTGAAATAATGTTGATGTGATGTAAAGCCCATATAAAAAAAAAATTGCTCTTTGCAGCAGCTACAATACAAAGGGATAAACAACTAAAACAACAATAGACAGACACCTAGCCTAGTGCGGGGTTTACACACCAGCCAGGCCCCAGGCTAACAGATAACATGCAGTTTCACAGCCTTCAAGATGGGCTGTTGTCTAACTACCTCTTACCTTCCTTTAGTACTGGTAATTTATACATTGAAACAGATCATAATCTTTAGAATGCTGGGTAATTTTCTAGAAATAGATTTTTGTGTTGTCTGCTTTCCAAAACCTTGAATATCTGCTTAATTTTGATGAGGAAAGATACTCAGAGTAGCAGACCGGTTAGATCACAGGCCAGCCACCAATTTACTTGGCGGCTGGCCTGGATCCAACTTGTTTGCATAAGAATGAAGTCGTGTCAGCACCGTAAGGGTTAACATTATTCGCACCAGAATGACAGATCATGGCTGTCATTTCAATTTGCTTGCGCAATAAATCTCCATAGAGAAGTATTGTGCTGGTGACTCAAATCGGGACTGAAATACGATTTAATACTGGTTTTAACAATATATCAATCATATGGCAGTGCATGGTCAGTATATGCAGACCTAGCCATACTTGGCCAATACTGTACACTGTACAGTATTGTTTCCTATCCTCTTTCCTACATGACCATATTAAAAAAAAATGTATTAAAAGCAGAAACATGAATATCTATGTCTCTGTTAAAAGCGAGGGAAAAATATTGGCTGAACCAGGTATTGAACTCACGACCCTTGTATCTCTCCAAGTTGGACACGCTGATACACTCAGCCGACCCATCTTGATATGGGTTAAGGTAGAATACCCTCAACCCGCCATTTCAAAACACTTTGTTGGATTACTTCGGTCATTCTTGGTAAACATTGGTCTGGGCTTGAACTATTCGCTTTACACCGAACAGTTTCATCCACGACCAATGTATACCAAGAACGACCTGTGTACATACCGAGAACGACCAACGTATTCCGAAGAAAGAATTAGTACCAAAATGACGGATTATGGGTATTGTACCTTAAGTTAGTGAGCAACCAAGTAACTATCATTTTAGATAATAGATACAGCAACCAGTATGTTATAATTCTGTTTCTAAAATAGAAAAAGGCCATAATGAATGTCTGATTAATGGTGAATTCCTCTAATTACTTTTTGGGAAAAATTTATAACTCAGGCTGACTGTCATCGTATTGGATGCATTTATAACAATTTTTTTTCTATAAAGTTTACATTCACACTGGTACATCTGAAACGACAGGGAAATAATACACCCCCATTGGAATAGGCATAAGGACGACTATACCGAAACACCTGTGACCGGTTCCTTTTTTAGACCGTGTCTTAGTTAGAAGTACGCATGCGTATCCGGATGTTTTATGAGTTCCAGATCCACGGATTTGTACATCAAAAGATAGGAATTTAGGAACATAACAACACATGCGAAAAATACGCAACCACATGCAACAGCGACAGATAGATTAAGCTACAAGCTGACGAGGCGAGGTTGAGTGTCTAGCATTTACCGGCCTCTATTCACCATTCAGAACTGCGGCATTTTGTCCCCCACCCACGACACTTCACGTGAAAGCACTTTGGTAACAGCTCTCCCCCTGAACTTTGCCAAGATTAGACGCGATCTGTCTGAGTCTGTTGACGAAACCAATAAGAATAGCTTCATGCTAAAGACTTTTTGAAACTGAAGTTTTGAAAGTAAAAGAAAACGTATGTAAACCAGAACCCCATTACTATAACCGAGTTTTGAGATGTTAATTTAGAGTGTATGATGCTTTGTGACGTTTCCCAACTTGAGTTTAAACACATGATAATCATCATGCAGTCATGAGTGAAGACAACCCACTGCCGCCAAGATCCATGTTTCGACAGCAAATACCCGATACCCCCAACATGCAGCAGGACGTACCACTCTGGCACAATATGTCCCAGGCTCAACCGGCGCCAGGGGTTCAAGCTGTGCCCGTTGGAATTGGGTTCAATAGACCTCAACAGCAAACACTATGGCCAGAGCATACACCGGCAGCCGCATATCAGCGAGGCTGGCAGCCATTCCCGCAGCCTCATACACAACCAAGTCCGCAGGAATCACAGGAACTGAATCCACAAGTTGTCCGCTCACAACCTCAGAACTGGCTAGGGGATATGAATACATTACAGCTGCAGCAATTACAACAGTTGGTGTATTTACAACAGCACCAACAGCAGCAGTTACAGCAACAACAGCTGCAACAACAGCAGCATCAGAATGAACAGTTGTTGCATCATTCTGAAAATGCAACACCACAGCATGAGGATTCTGCACATGACAAGTTCACAAAATCACCTTCTCCCCAAATCGAAGAAAATAGGCACTCCCCATCAGTTAGTAGGCAGTATGTACAGAATGTGACAAGTCCTCAGCAACAGATGTGGCCACACCCCCAAATGGTTCATCCATATGAAATCCCCCAGGCTGAAACCCCGCAGTCTCAGGCTTATCAGCACACTCCAGCTGTTTCCCATCATCAAACACTGTTTACTCAGCAGCAGTACATGCAGCCAGTCTGGCCTCAAACTCCATATAGTCAAGTACCGATTCAGCATCACTTAAGGCAAAGCACGCCTCAGATGCAACAGCACCTACTATGGCAACAGCAGCAACAACAAC
Source organism: Cerastoderma edule (assembly GCA_947846245.1). NCBI lineage: Eukaryota > Metazoa > Mollusca > Bivalvia > Cardiida > Cardiidae > Cerastoderma > Cerastoderma edule. Next base: position 16,870,654 of record OX401406.1, read on the forward strand.
AGCTTCATCAGCACCAACTTCAACAGCAGCAGCATCAGCAACATCATCAGCAACAACAAAATAATGATCCCCCACCTCCATATTCACCACCATCATCCAATAACTTTTTGGACAACAAACCTGTTCTACCTGAAAAGATTGAAACTCTAGAAAGTAAAGCGGATGTGTCAAACTTTTTAAACACCAACAGCAGGATTAGTAGTGATCCTATACTAAGTCAGAATCAGAATGAAAAGGTAAAGCCACTAGAAACACATTCAGGTGTAGGGCTGAATCCGTCAGCTCCTCCACTGAATTTGAACCATTCTAATAACAACATAAATCCAATGCCAACTCACCCAATCAGGATTCTAAGCAAGTCCAACCAGAATAGTCGAAACAACGAAGCTTTCGGGATCCAAGATAAGCCAAAGGAACCTACCCCTGCACCCCCCATGTCAACTACAAGTGGGAATTTCCCAAATGCCTCGACATCAAGTGGGAATTTCCCAAATGCCTCTCCACATTCGGTGGCCCAGCGACCGGCGCAAGGTGGTTTTAATGCTAGCAGTCCTCAAAGGCCGCAAAGTTTCAATCCACATCCAGCAAATAATCCATATCAGAATGTTAACCCACAGAATCCATACAACAAAGGCTTTCCAGGGATGTATGGTAGTCAAAGCAGGTTTCCAACTCCCAACCGAGAAATGTCATTCAATCAGGCAGTCAGTAATCAGTATAGACCGAGATCTCCGCATGTCCATCATCAACAGAACACTCATATGGGGAACTTATTCCAGAGGAATGCCCATGTTCCACCGCATAGTAAGTACTCACCTATTGGTCACATCATAAATGGCATAGCCAAAAAATATGTTCCTTTTTTCTACAGAACAATTTGTTCATCATTTTAATTAATAAATTAGTGATTTATTTACACATGGTAGAGATTGATGTTTAAATAGCTCAATTAGTGTATAGATATACTGTTGGAACCATCGATAAAGCAGGATTTGATTTAATGGTATTGGTTTTAAGACATTTTCCTTTCCTTTCTGATATATGATTGCATTCCCTAGATTCAACTAGCATGACCCTTTTTACCTGAAATTTATGCCAGGGGTCGCGAAATCTGATTTTGATTTGCTTGTCCGTAAGAGCCAAATCTGTTTCTTCATTTGTCCGTATAATGGTTATACAGTAAATTTCAATAAAATTCACCTGTTCATTAAGGCTTTTGGACAAGCTGGGTAATACAGACAAATGATATTTCCACCCCTGTATGCTATTCCCCACCCAAAGGGCCATGGATGTAAGATGTAACGTTGTATTGGAGGTATTAGCTCTAATTTCTCCTATTAACCACAATAAGTGTTTTGTGTATAAACCATGGGAGTATAATTTTCAAATATTGGCATGTATTTAACAAAACGCTGAAAGATTAATTTACTTCCTTGTTAAGGTGTCAAAAGTTTATGTCATGTACCTTTTACTTTCATTTGTGAGAAACCCAAAATTAATTTACTTCCTTGGAAAGAATTAATACAGTGAACTAAACAGGTTATTTTTATTCCTCTTTGAATGAATTTCATTCTTTTTGTAGGACAGGTTCTGGGGCAAATGACTATAGATTATTTTACCAATAATGTAGGGAAAGGAGATAATTCTCATATTGGCAATGTCTCTTTTTTACCATTTTTTTTTTATCTTATTCTAAATTAATCATTGAAATAAAATGCTTTTGAGGAGAGAGTTAGAACCTCAATGTTTTCGAATTGAAAAGGTTGATATAGAAATATTAACTTGGGTTCGATTAGATGATTTAAATCCATTACTCTTCTTGGAATTTGACAGTTGTCCAAATTTGAGAGCATCAGCAGACAGCTGTTATTCACTTAGATATGACAAAAAAATTAATTGTGAAAAAGGTTTGAAGCAAGTTTGATAATGTGAGAAACTGATTGAATGAAGAATTATCTTGTCACAGTGGTTCCTTGTGTCATCTACTACTGGTTCACTGAAATAAGTAAACACATGAAAGCCCCTCTCTGTATGGTTCTAATCCTAGTACAGTTGACCCTCGTTTATCCGAACACTTTCGTTCCAAGGAGAAATGTTCGTATTAACAAATTTTCCGGAATAAAGAATATGCGAGTTACAGCGAAATGTTTACCTTTACATGGTGTCAGTGTATCATGATAATTACTATGAAGTAAGAAATACACAATTATTATTTTTTTTGAAGGGAAATACAAAGTGTGTTAAGCAGTGTTTATTTGGTCAAAACGGATTTTAAAAAAATGACAATTTGAAGCGGTATTTCGACACGTCTTCGTTTGGCTGTGGGTGTAGACATCTTCAAGTTGTATTTTCTTATTTCAATATCGAGAAATGAGATGGGGTGGGATTGTCGAGAGTTTATTTATAGGGAAAACGAGCATATCGATTGAGTAATAATTGAAAATGATTGCCAGACATTGTCTCCTGATCGCTGTCTAAGCAGCCAATCAACACCTTTTACAAACTCAACTATCGACATGTGACCGTAATTACAATTATGTAAGACCAATCAACTGACAGAATGACCGATTAACAAACAATCAACACCTTCCAGTACACTACACTAGGTGACATGTTATGGTCAAGCATACATGCCAGTTTGCAAAACGTGTGAATGCCGTTTACAACAGAAGGCCGATCCCTTCATTCGCATCTGTAATCGCAAAATAAACGATTTTACTGGTTTCCGGATGTGCCATACGCATATACTATGAAAAGTGACTGTTGGTTCCCGATTTTTTTTGTCCGGTTCTGGAACGCGGATTTTCCGCATTAAACAGTGAAATTGATGAAGGTTAGGACTGTTCCTCAAATGTCTGTTCGGATGGTGAATATTCCGGATTAGAGATGTTTGGACTATCGCGGGTCAACTGTACTGCCAGTTATTTGGATTTTTATGAGAGGTAGTGTCCTTGCTGACTTTAGGAGTCACTATGGTTATACTCAACTGGAACAGCCTTTATCGGTAGTTAAGTAAGTGGTCTTCCTCCATCTTTGATAAGCCAGGTATCTAAATATTCCTGAAAGATTGTTGAAACAATATTCAATCACAAGAAAAAACAAAAACAATATAACAAGGAAAAGGTTCACTGAAGGTGAAATTTCTGACTTGTTTAATTTGTAGCAACAATTTGAACCCACAAAATTAAACATGGTGACCCCCAATTAAAGCTTTATGGGTTTCAAATTAAGAAGATGGTAAAAAAAGAAATTGAGAAATTTTCCATCAGTAGGACATTTTAAACTTGTCCAAACAATTTCCTACCTTGCCTGTTGCTGAGGGGAAAGAATAGAAGAACATTGAGTGATGGGTTCTGATTTAAACTTGACTGTTGTATCTCATTTCAGTGTCCAACATGAACAGAATGGAACTGGTTGATACTCATATTCTGGTGCAGGGTTTGAATCCGAGAACAAGCGGAGAGAGTATTCGGCATTACTTTGAAGCCATTTGTAGACCGGCAGAGGTGAAAGACCATGTGATATTCAGCAATGACCATACAGAGGCACTGGTCACCTTCATTCATAAACCAGGTATACATTATGATTCTTAATGGTTATACAAAAGAAAAGTTGGTATGATGGGCAGATGTCAAGTTAAGTTGTTTGTGTGGTTTTTCATGGCTTATTTACTTACTCCATAATGGCTGACTTTGCCTTTATTGCTACAGAAGCCTTCAGAAACCCAGGGGCAGTGAAATCCTGTATGATTTACTTATCTGTAATTGCCATATCTTTTCTGCACTTATCCATTTATTGGTTTAGATATATGATATGATGAATTAAAGTAAAAACTTGCTCATCTGTCAAGGCTTTTGGACAAGCTGGGCAAAACAGACAGATGATTTTGCCACCCCTGAAACCACAGTGACAGATGAATTTCTCCTAATGGACATAGTACTTTAATCACTAGTTTTATAACTATGTAAATTTGGGTTTTGTGCCAAATCATATTATCTTTATGTTATCATATTTACTGTTTTGTTAAAAAAAGTCAAATCACACATTGTGTCCTTTGACAGTTCCATCAACATCAAAGTTCAGATCTATTAACAGACAGGGTTTTGGTATCATGACCATTACTTGAGGGTTCAATTCAAGACTTGACTATAGTAAGCGCTCCTCAAACATAAAGCATTTACTATAGTATTGCATTGAACCCTTGTAATTGGTTTCTGTGGATTTTCTTCATTTTCTATGATTAAGTTACTTGGTTATGTATAATTTCATATTTATTAATCATTTAATTTTTATGCTTCATCTGCTAATCACACATCTTGGATCATTTCAGACTTGTTTAAGCTGAGACACAATGTAAAGAACACGAAGCTTTGTTTGACTAACCATTTATTTATCGTTTTATTATTTTTTTGCTCATTTCACTTGATTGCACATAGAGATCGATTCAGATTTGTTCCAACTGACACAAATAAAGAAGATAAACCATTGTTTTACAAACCCTATTATTTTACTGTTTCTTTGCTCATTTCCCTTGATTACACATCTTTGATCATTTCAGATTTGTTCAAACTGAGACAGAATGTAAAGAATAGGAAGTTGGACAGTTACTGCCTGGAGATTTGCGAAGTGCCTGCTCCGACGGCGATTGTCATGAGCAGTGATGTTCAAGTTCGTAGTCATGAGACCCTCATTCTGTACTTTGAGCGTGAATCTATCGGCGGGGGACCAGTCAAAAAAGACAAGCTGGACGAGACAGAGGATGGGTGCATGATCATTGAGTTTGGAGATCCCAAAGGTAATTTGTAATACTGATTGGGTTGCTGTTAATTCAGGTTATTCTTTGGAGATGTTAATGTTTTTTTTTGTAAAGAATTGCTTCAGACGCGTCTTATTGTAGCATATTGAAATAGTCTTGACCCTTTCCCAAACAATAACGACATTTGACCACTTTGTTACACTTAACTTCAGAAAACATTGTGGGAAAAGGAGAAATTGCTCGTAACGAGCAATTTCTCCTTTTCCCACAATTTGTTCTGCCCTATCAGAAGATTATTTTCCAATTTCATCACATTTTGAAATGTCGTCTGCAAACTCTTTCAATTTGGGACACTCGAAAATTTGTTGTTTGGTCAAGGGTTAAAAGGACTTTCTCACAGATGGGCATTTTACCTTTTCAAAATCTATTGTCTTCTACAGATAAATTGACAAAATAGATCTCTGAAGTAACAAAAAACTAGGTCATTGAGCCCTTGACCTGTCAAATTTGGCCAGCTTATAGTATGTCATTTGTATGTTAGTTGTGATTTGTTTTCATTTGAACCCATCCTCTAATTGATAACCCTTGTATTTTAGTTGTGAAACGCCTGTGTGCCGCTGGTCGTCAACACACAGTAGAAGGGGTATACCTGCGTGTGTCACCATTCTACCAGTGTACCAATGGGTCCATCTGGGACTCCAGTCTACATGTGATTCCACTCCCCAAACCTGTCAACATTCAGATACTGCCAGATCAACTGGAGTTTGTGAAAAAGTAAGTTTGATTTTTTTTTATTGCTTAACCATTTGATGGTTGTTTATCCCTTTACTGCATGTGTGATAATGAGTATGGTTCAAATTTGAAGCCAAATGAGGAACTCTTAACTTTTAACATTGTTTGCTATTGATTTCAGGCAAGTCCCAAAAATCTATATAAGAGAATGTGTTGGGTAAATACTTTCTTTAACTGACTCCAAATTTGAAAGATCTGTATATTAGGCGCAATCTTTGTTAGGTTTTGTCCCATGTATCTTCATATTCCTTATAAGATAGAAAAAAACGCACCAGAAATTGACACAAGATGAGATCTTATTAGTTTTTAATGCATGCCTTTTACATTATTTTTTATAGAATGCTTTCAATTATCGGCTCAAAATATTTGAATCAATTATAACGGTAAACTACCTGTTTTTCAAATGTGTCTATCAAGCTTACAAGACCCAATTTTGTTGTTGTTTACAGACACTGCCAACCCCAGTTTGCTGCCAAGCTGCGTGACAAATATGCAGATGTAACATTCTCGAAGGATCACGTCACTATCAGATGCACAGTGCGACAAACTTTGTATAATTATAAGACAATTGTACGTTCATGGGAGACAGGGGTACAGGAAGTGGTCGCCAAGTTCCTGCGGGAATACATCGATCAAGTGAATATAGCAGTGCCAGAGTTAATCTGGGATAAATATCTAGAGTGGATTAATCAGGGTATGCATGACATTAAACTTCTTGCCCTTTTTGCTTTTTCACACAACTGCAGCAAATGGTTCAAGAAACAAATGTGACCCCAAGGAGAAATTGCATTAACTGAGCAATTTCTCCTTTTATCCCGATCGTCTCTATCAATGTCTCAAAGGCATTGTATTTTTGCTCATTATTTCTTCTCTAGTTTTTGGTCACATTTTGGACCAGTCACAAATACCACATTAGGAAATGGATTGTAGTTGTTACGCAGCCTCTTGTAATGCTTTTCGACAAAGGGACATTTTATGTTCATCTTCAGATTTTTATTTTATCTCCATTTTTGTAATGATCATGATAGAATGTATAATTATTGTGGGGTTGTGTCTAAAGCATTGCAAATGGATTTATTTATCACCTTTTTGGGGGAAAAAATGGATAGGAAAAAGTTTTGATATTTTTTTCTCCAAAAATGTCACTCTTGCTGCTTTTATTGCAATGAATATGTTAATGCCATCATAATCTTGTTATTTGTTGCACAAATATTTTTGTCAGAATTGCTTAATGCAAAAATCCAAGACACTCATGGTATACCAGTTTCTCAAATATGTCACTAGTATTTTTTTCGTCAAATGCATATGTATCGGCTCTTACTTATTTTCACATACTTTAATTAGGTCATTACAATAGCTATCACAATCATTGAATCTATGACTGGTTTAATTGACTTTTGTGTTAATTGTGTATGTACTCATTAGCCTCTTTTTAAATCTATTACAGGTAAAACTTCACACAAGGACATACTTGTCAAGATCGACAGAGACACAAAGTCTGTCAAACTGATTGGGCTTAAGGTGCCTGTTAAAAACTTCCAAGAAAATATCAACAAAAAGCTAGATGCCCTTGCCAGGGCCGCCAGACGGGAGAAAAAGTCAAAGAAAGTGAAATCTGAGGAAAAGCTTGCAGTATTAGAGCTGCAAGGAACATTCACGGCTATTTGTAAGAAGTTCCAGGACATGAAGATACATGTACAAGGAAATGAAATTACAATCGAGGGAGACCCCCAAGACATTCCAACGGCTTTCATTGACATTTATTCGGAATCGGATAAAATTGAGCCATCAATATACAAACACCATCGCTCAAAAGAGTGTGTAGAGTTCATGAAAAAGGACTCTTCGAGGCGTTTCACACAGAGAAAAATAGACCAGAAGGTGTTAAAAGGCTGTTGGAGTATAACATTGACAGAGCTGTTTGTTTACACGACAAAGGCCGGTAACCCCGGCAGTTTGAGGGATGTTATACTGAGGTCAGTCTCCGAGGAACGGATAGAGTTGGAGAAACCCTCTGCAGATCTGTTCAACTCGAAGGTCTGGTCAGAGTTTTTGCAGGACAAGAGTAAGAGGTACAAGGAGAAAGTGGAGATTGGTACACGCAAGAACCAAGCTGTGTACATTATTGCCACGGACGACGTAATGCAGAACATACTTCAACAGTTACGGGATTTCCTCGACGAGAAAACTGTGAGAACGGTGCTCTTTCCCCTGGACCCTGTAACCTTGGAGTTTATATCTGAGTGCTGGGGACAAGAAGACTTTGCTGACATACAGAATAGTGATGTGACAGTCAAGGTGAAATGTAAGTTTAACTTCATTATCATGCATAATCTTACTTTGCAAATTATTACTACTTAAATTCTTGCAATTTTCCACGCATCATTACTCATTGGACCGAATGTGGTGAATATCAGGGGGTAGTGTACCATATCTGTCTAATACCTGGATCTAGTTATTTAAAAAATCTCAACGTGCAATCGGTCCGGTGTAACCAAATTTGGTCGAAAACTGACAAAACAGGCATTTTCCAGATCCCTGTACACATGTATCAAATGAAATGATTTTAACATTCCCACAGTACATGACACAATAAAACCTTGTGACCCAATAAATTGACTGTCACATAACTGTTCTCCTTACTTTTAAGTATTATATAAGTCTTAGCTTTTCTTCATAGTTGTCAACTTGTCCAATGTTGACCCAGCATAGAGATCTTTTTGAGGATTGGGTTATTGTAAATGAATTATAAACCAGACTGAATACTCTCATCCTGGCAAAATCAGATGTTGAGGTAAAGCAAAATTTCCAACTTTTGAACTGTATTTAAATGTATCATGATTGAAATTCTAAATTTTTACAAATATATTTCAGCTAATGGCTTAGACTTTACTGGTCTGTCAGAAAAGGTCATGGCTGCCAAGTCCAAATTGGACGCAAAACTAAAACGTATGTGTAGCAAGAAGCATGTGATGAACAAAACGGGTATCTACGAGGTGATGGAATCCTCCCAACACTCAGGGACTCTCAGTGCCATAGAGAAGGAGTGTAAATGCATCATCAAGCTTCCCAAGGAGCTAGAGTCAGGGCTGTCACAGTCCGCCGCTGATTACGAGGTCATTGAGGCAGAACCATCTGTTTGTAAGTCTATCAGAATTTGATAATGATTTGAGGATTAACTGCGAGACTGTAGCAAGTCTTGTACATTTTACTTTTAACTTATGGATGGGATCTGCATAGCCCAGTGGTTAAGGTGGCTGCCATAAAATTTGGAAATACACTTTAGAGCTCTAGCCCAGTATTGGTGAAACCAGGAAAGTATTGGTGAATCCATGAAAGCTGTAATCTAACTGGAAAATGGTTGACACGGTGTTCAACCCCATATACATTTACCATTTCGAAAGGACTTTCTATAGTCTTGGATTGAGCTCTCAATTATGTGATTCACTCGTGTTTCTTATATGACACAGGTCCAATTAATGGATAGTTGTCTTTTGGAATTCATCTTATATGATTGGACAATTGTGTCAAATTTGATACAGTATGAAACTTAAGAAAGTTATATCAGTAAAATGAGTTTAATGAAACCAAAATAATTGAATACAAAAAACAAAACAATGAGGTTGTTTGGGGTCAATACATTTTTCCTATGTATAAAATCTGACTAACACCACCAAATCCTCCTTAAAAAGATAATTTACTCTAAATGAATTGTGGTTGATACTCATCTGAAAAAAGGTTAGGGATATTCTATTGAGGGCACACACTGTTGTTTTTAGAGGATAAGATCGTAAATGTTTGTTTTCATATCTAGATATTTTCAATGTTTTAGGTGAATCTCCATCAAGTTCAGGCCCAAAGTTTTTCCAGACCAAGCGACACAAGATAAAGATTCGTCTAGTGAATGGGGAATTGGGAACGCAGACGGTATGCATCTTACTTTACTCATCTTTTACATAAGCCTGTCTTACTGTCCAAAACATTTGTACGTAGATAGAGGTTCTCGTGCTAGCAAGGATCAGGGCTGCATTTGTTATTTTTAGCTTTAGATTATGTTATTATTTCAGCATCTGATTCACATTTCAAGGTGGTTGTAATGCATCTTATCCTTATCAAGAAATTGTCCCAACAATATGCCATTGAAAACAATGTAGAAATGCAATCCAATCCAGTATGATTCAGTCTAATATTGATAGATAAGAAAGTATGATATGATGTTAACACTAAAGTGAACAATAGGTATGCCATTTCTTTAAAAGCTCAGACTAATCTAATAAATATCTTGTTTATGAACTATAAAGTAGAAAAATATAATATTAAAACCCAAAAGTGAGTGATTGTAATGCTATTTCCTTAAAAGCTCTATCTAGCCCAATCTAGTATTCTGCTAATGAACTAGAAAGTGCATAGATACGATGTTAAAACTCTAAATTGGATAGAATTGTTTGAAATTTCAGGCAGACGTAATTGTGTGCAGTGCCTCGTCCACACTCAATTTGAAGAGTGGTTCCGCGTCTTTCTCCCTGGTGAAACATGGCGGGAACCAGCTGCAGCAAGAGTGTACGAAACTGTTCCCCGAGGGCGTGAAGCACGGAGAAGTGGCAGTTATCAGCAGTGGGAACCTCAACTGTGATAAAGTCTACCTGACCTCCCTACCACCATGGAAGGAAGCTATGCATAACGGCGGAAAGGTTGGATTGTAGTTTTTTTGATTGATATAATTACTGAAGGTGGCAGTCGACAACAGCAATTATCATGAGAGAAACATTTTCTTTATGGGATTTGTTGGAAACCATTATGACATTAGCATAGATTGCTCATTTTAAAGACCTTTTTGGAAGATGCATAAAGAAAAATGGTATAATTAAGTCAAAGGGCTTAAATATTACAGGGTTTTAGCCCAAGACTATAGTTGGTCTTTCACAAAAGTTTTGCTCTGAACCCTTGTATTTATGTTTTGGAAAAGAGTCTCAAAATTTAGGGTTTTGTTCAAATATTAAAACAATTCACATTATTTATTGTTCCTAAGTTCAAAGAGATTACAGATGACAGTAATAGATATACAGTGCTGTGGAAAAAAAGTTCAAATTGACAAAATGGTCAAGTGGTTAGAGAACAGAACTTGGAAACACATGGCCCCTCTTCGCGTGGGTTTAAATCATGGTGACGGCATTTGGAGTGGCATGAGAGGTAGTCTCTTTAGTGCCTTAAGGAATGCTGATGGTTCTACCTGGCTTGATCAGCCCTTATAGGTAGTTGAGAATGGGGGTCTTCCATAATCATTAAGAGTCCGGCATCTCAACACTGAAATAATGTTGATGCGATGTAAACCCATAAACAATTTTCCCCGTTGTTTCCAAGTTATAAATCCATGGTTTGTTTTGACAATGTCTTAGAGAAAACGTTAGATAAAGAAGAGCTTTTCGAAGGTTATAGTATTTTTCAATGTTCCATATTGTTTTGACCCTTAACAAGCAAGCTCTTATACCATTGATGTTTCATAAGTATTATACTGTTGCATAGATTGGATAGATATGCTTGATACTTATTTGAAATGGGCCCCTCTGTGGTCTAGTGTTAGAGAAAAGAACTTGAAGTCAAACAGTAATTTCTCTGCTGGATTAGAATAAGGGTACAGGAATGTTTTAAATTTTCACAACAAGTAGTCTACAGGCTTAAGTTGAACTCAGCAACACTTTCTATCCATTATGAGCAGAGCATTGGTATATAAATGAAACAAGTGTTGACACAGTTTAATATCTTAAATATGAAACATACCTATTTATTAGAGAATTTTGTTACAGTAAGCTTGCTGAATGTATTTCAGATCTTGAAAGATTTCCTTCGTGAATGTCTCCGGCTGGCTGACAAATACTCCAAAAAGACGCTAGCATTCCATGCTATGGGAACTGGAGGTTTCCTGGGCTACCCAAAAGATATGGTGGCCAGCATAATGTATGGTGTGATAGTCGAGTATGACAAGAGCTACAATAGTACAGGCATCAGGGATATCAACTTTGTTCTCTATGGAAAAGATACAGAGACACTGAGGGTGGGGATTTTGTCTTTATTTGTTTTTCTGTTTATCATTTTCAATAATATCCTTGTTTACTGCAGATGACTTTTGAAAATATTGTTGAAAAACAAAAAGATTGCTTTCACTAGCACTAATGGTTTTTTCCAGCACTGATTTGATCAGTGAATATTAACAGAGGTTTCATTAAGAGTCAGGATACAGGGATTTCACCCTGCTACTATGACCAGAAACCCAGGTCACTTTGCTCAGTTTTATGGTAAATCTAATGATGAGGTCCCCTATACCCTGCTTACTTTTGCAAATCACCCCCTACTACAAATATTAAAAAGATCCCTGTTTAAACATATTTTGATTTCTTTACCATTGTATTTCCTTGTAAATTATCATAACTGATTTTAATTGTGTGTAAAAGGAGATTAAATCCTAAGGATCTCATCAACTGTTGCCCACTTTGCTAGGTGATTAGTCGCATCACTAGCAGAAACAATTTCTTCTACAAATACAGAACTCTGTTGATAGTAAGATCTTAAGGGTGTTTTGATATAGTTAACACAAATTAATTATTAATGATACAGCCTATTTATAGTATGTACTAGTATTTAATGACATACTCTCATGTCTTAACTTGCAGGCGTTTGAGGAGCATGAGCATGTGAGAATCCATGGCAGTGCTGGGGCTGGAACACTCTCCGATGGTATGTTATAGTGTAAAAGTTTATCATTAGTCCACATAGAAGAAGAGGGAGGGGAATGGCATCACTAAGGCTTTAACCCTTATAGTGCTGGAACCAACTTCATGCTTATGCACTGGGTATCTTTCTTAAACAAAGTTAAGGTTTTGGAAAGCAGACAAAACAAAAATCTAGTTTTAGAAAATTACCTAGCATTCAAAGGTTTAATTAAATGTATTTGTTCTTCATGATATTGCCTCGACATACTATCATCAGATGTTATAATTTGAAAGGTTTTTAACAAATGAATTCTGAAAACATTAATAAAGACGAATGGACATGTTTTTTCAATTTGTCCTTTTATAACAATGTTTTTAACTTCTGGGATGCATACAATTACTTTCCCTGTTGTTGTTTTTTTTGTCTGACGGTTGTTGTTTACAGTGATTAAAGAGATATAAACTTTATTTTACAGATTTTGTCAGAGGAAGAATAAAGATAGAAGTTGTGGTTGGGGATTTAGCTCAACAAAAGGTAATCTAGGACAACTTGTTTTGAAATCCCAAACACTAACTACTTTACTACAGGGGATTTTATTAAAGTGCCAGTTGACTACCTTTTACTTAGCTGATTAATGGGGGAAAGCAGGGCAAGGCAATACTTACCCAGGGTTTGATATGTCTTATCTGGCCTAATGTCTAACAGTAAGGCAGCATTTTCATTGTCTTACTATTTGTAATATAGCTGTAGAATTCAATGAAATATCTTGTTTCATAGGACTCTCTCTTTGTTATCTACCCATACCAAGGGAAGGAGAGAATTCTCTGGTGAGGTCAATTTTCCTAACGTAGGACTGGTTTGCACCAAGTGTATCATGGCCTTTAATTGATATTTAATGAAAATCTGTTGCAATCAATGTAAAGCAACAAATTTTAATATGCCAGACTTCCCAACACTCTTGAGAGCCTCAGTAGGACCGAACTGAACACTTTCTTCTTTGTCTATGTAAAAATCTGTCAGACCAAATAGGGTCCTTGTCAGATCTCATGGATTTCAGTCAGTCAAGCGCCTAGGGTCTACGAAGTTTTGTGAACTCTGATATGCCACTGACATGCAGCTGAAACTTCAATGTTGATCCTATGTTTTTATATATTTTCGTGTTTCAGGTGGATGCTATATTGTGTAGTGTATCCACAGACATGAATCTATTTGCATGTTTCAGGTGGATGCTATATTGTGTAGTGTATCCACAGACATGAATCTATTTGCATGTTTCAGGTGGATGCTATATTGTGTAGTGTATCCACAGACATGAATTTGTCCAAGAGTCCTGTTAGTAAATCGTTGGTAGACAATGGTGGGAAATCACTGCAGGTAGGTGTATACTCTCTGGTATCCTTTGTTAATGCTTATTCTATGACGTTGTTTTAGATTTGTTGATACAGTGGGGAAAAAATACCCCATTGAAACGAATTTGTTCTATTAATTTCTTTAAACATGTTTATCTTACATCAATTCTGAACAAAGTTCTTGTATGTTAGATTAAACAGTCTTGATTTTAAGTTATTAGAAGTGGATTGTTAAAAGTATACTAGCCCTCAGAAAAACTGCAAAACTGGGTAATATGAGTTATGAATTATCATAGAATATGTTGAAACATGGCGAAAAACCACAGGATCATGACAATGTAGTGGCTGCACTATTTATTATCTATTTTTCAAAGTGCTTTTTTCACAAATTGTGTGCCCATCAATTTAACTTCATTGTTTACATTTGAGTAACATCTAGAATAGCAAGAAGCACTCAGATTAGTGAGTGGTGATCAAATGGTAAGAAAAATCATGTGATAAACACACAAAAGTACTGTCATTTATCCAATATTCACAACGTGAACATTCAAAATGGATTATTTCTGGGGTTTTATTGGTTCCCAACATTACTCGACTGATCTAATTTTATCGCTGATTGTAAACAAACCTTATAGTATTCACTCTTTTAAAAGCATCATGTGAACATGTTACAGTCTCAATTCCTCTGTAAAAGGGAGTTCAAAGTACTTTTAATTTAATCTTCAATTATTCCATAACTTTCACAATTTAAGTGTATATGAGCACAAGTATGGCTTTAAACATTTACGTCCTTTTTACAGAATGTTATTTTTCACATCCTTATCATAGTACATTAATTGCAGTGTTTTCCAATGTGATTTATGACAACAATAAATGATGTAGCTTGTTAAATGATTTATAAACTCCCTGTGTCCTAGCATCTTTTCTCGTCATGATTTATTATTATGAGCTTATTAAGATTTCGTCCAGTATTTTAGAGAATCTTAAGATGAAATGAGAGTTTTTGTATCTTTTAGTGTTAACGTTGTTCAGTAGTGGATGTAAAGGTTAAGAAAACATTTACAAAACATGGAAATAGTTCAGAAAATATTAGCAAAAGGAGATAACATAGGTAAAAGAAGGACATAGTGTAGAAAACAGGCAAATAAAGGAAACATTTAGTAAAAGAAATATTGGAAAGAGGATGCAACAATGTAGAAAAAATTGCCAAAAAGAGAAAATATTTTAGAAAACATTGGTAAAAGAAGCTTGCTTTAAACAGATTTAGTAAACTTATTTTCAATAGTTGGACTTGCTTTAGTTTTGCATTTACTCCCCTATAAAACTTTCATTATATCTCTGTTTTAGGATGAATGCAAACAGAAGCACAAGAATGAACTTCCAGTTGGTAAAGTGGTAGATATTGGTGGAGGAAAACTGAGTTGTAAAACCATCTTCCTAACAGCGCTCCCAAAATATTCAGAGTCCAGTAATGGGGAACCGGTATGTGTTTATTCTTGCCTATTGGCAGGTTTTAATCAAATTTAGCAGAGTTTTGAACTTTTTATTAACAATTTCTTTGAACCCTTGATCATCTTGTAAGTTGATGAATAAAAGAGCTAGGTATAATACAAAAAACATGTTATTGCATTGATTTACCTTTGGACATAAAGGAGTTTCCCAGAAGTAAAGCTGTTTCAAATGAAAATTATGAATTACTAACAATGTAAAAATCCCAAAACGAAAGAACAAATTACTTGGAAAAGACGCTCATATGAAATATGTAAATATGTAGATATAGCTTTATATGGTCTCATAGGCTGCAATAGCACAAATGCACTAGCCTTCGGGTGTTTGTGGACAAAATTAAATTTATTTGTGATATTGGTTGATAATATTAGTAATCGAAGAAGACATTGCTCTTTAAGAGCAATGATTTATTAAGTCATTTGCTTAAGGTGTGTTAAAAAGAAGTGTTTTGAATTAAATTGGCATTTGGACATGAACCCCAAAAATCCTTGGTTGGACCCGTTTTTCTCTCACTTGCATTCATGGCCCCCCGAATTCCAATAGCAATTTAAAACCCTGAATTGCTCTTAAAAATAATTTCCTTTTTAGTAAAATCCCTTTGATCAGTGCTGTGCTTTTGTTAAACCAGTATATGACATTGTCATCCTAAAATCACTCTTGCTCTTTATTGTTATTGCAGACCCTGATGGAAATAATGCAAACTGGGTTACAACTGGCGAATGTCAAGGGCTACAAGTCAATAGCCATCCCAGCCCTGGGAACTGGATTCCTCAACTACCCAAAGAGCACGGCAGCCAAGTTGATGTATGATGCAGTACTAGACTGGAGTGCCAAGAACCCAAAGGCGTCCCTAAAACTGGTGAAGTTTGTCATGTATGCTAAGGATACAGAGTCTCAACAGGTAAAGTTTAGGGTCTTGCATGGTCCAGTGGTTAAGGTGTAGAACATGTGACAGGGGTTCTGGGTTCAATCCTCATCAGCAGGACTGGGAATTCAAGTGCAAGTATCCTTGGTCAAGACACAGCAGAGTCTTGCCTTGTACGGGTGAAAACCCCATACAAACAAACAGGTAAAATTGACTGTGCAGCTAGTTACGGCTAAAGGGTTGTCAAAAACATCATTTATCCAAATTGAAAAACTAAAATTGAAATGATTAATGTAATGTATGTTCCATGACTCTGAATATTTACAAATGTGTCTGAACAACGTTTGGACACCTCTGCATACAAAAGGGCTTATACATCTGAAACATCAAGAACCAATAAACAAGTTCTGTCTTGAGCATGAGCTGGGCCAAGTCATAATGTTGTCTTGCCTTTACACTATTAGATGTTTCTGCCTTTGGAATTATGGTGAAAAATGAGCTGGTCAAATACCATATTTATATCAGAATAACTCTTTGAACGGTAATTACATTGTAGTATAATGTTAAAGATGATCCCTTACTAATGAAAAAAAGAATACCTTACTATCACTTTAGTAATTATGAAGATAATGGTTAATTTAAACAGTTTTCATTTGGTGAACAAAGTTTTCTCAATTTTGATTTTACACTCTTCAGGCATTCCGTGTATTTCACCATCGATCACTGGGTCGTGAAGCAAGATCCAACCGTAACTTCCATGGTGATGGAACCATAGTGGATAGAGGAGTGGGAGATGAGAAATACAGAATGTTAACTGAAGGTTTGTCTTGTATGCCTGTCACAGCAAGCAATTTTTCATAGTTTAATACCTTGCTTAATTTCAGTTTTTTATTATACAATACCACAATACTTAACTCTTAAAGACTTGATAGTAATTTCAAATTATAATATATACTAGTATAGTTGTTTCTTTCCTTTTTGATTCAAATCGCAATGAAAATGTTGGTAGTGTGAAAAACTTTTTTTTTCATTTTAACCCATTACCAAACAATAAAGGCATTTGACCAGTTTGTTGCAGACGACTGGATAACATTGATGGAAAAGGAGAAATTGTTCTTAACAATCAATGTCTTCTTTTCTCACAATGTTTTTTACCCTGTCAGAATATTATCTATCTATTTCATCATATTTTGAAATGTTGTCTGCAAACTTTTTCGATTTGGGACATTTGAAAATTTAAGGTTTGATGAAGGGTTAAGCTGTTGAACTAATAAAACCCAAAGCATATAGTACTAAGAAATGCTCCATTTTAAGGAATGTACATTTCTAGGTTGTGTGATTGGACCAGCTCGTCTCACCGTGCAGATTGGGGATATTCTGTCCAACACTGCAGAGGCCATAGTGAATGGTGTAGGAAACAATTTTGATATGTCAGGTAGTTATGATCCTTTGTCATTTGACGTGTCATTCAACTGCATGAATTTTTGTGCAGAGTCCTAACTGACAGCCTTTATTTGATGATTAATTATGAATGACATTTTTTTTTGCATTTTGCAATATCAGGTAGAAACCATTGTGATAAAAGTAGAGGGGCTTGCTCCACAATTATGAGTTGGTCATAGGGACATATCTGAATGATGTTGATGTGATGTTAAATCCACATTAAACCCTCCTTAAATGAATAAACAGTTGTAAAAAAAGGAAAAACTATGAAAACAACAAATCATTTCCTTCAAGACTATATAATCATTTCCAAACATAGTGACCATACATATAATTATCTCTGTGGTCATAACTGCATTTTTAGTCTTTTCCACCAACAGGTTTATTAAAGCAGCAAATTCATATAAGTAAGATATTTGAGGCGAAATTCTTTGTATCTGTAAATAACCATCATTATGCATGTATTCAAGGGATTTGATATAGAGATTCTTGACTTGAAATGGGTGTCAAAGAATTTATTTAAGAATACAAAATATATTTAAATTTTCAGGTGCAATTGCTCAAGCCCTTATCAAGAAATGTCCAAATATTTTACCAGAATGTCAGCAAAAAAGTATGTACATGTGATAACAAATTATATTTATTTTTTTTAATTAATTTGTAACACTTGTTCCCTTTTGTGATTTTTTTTGGTTGGTTCAACTTAGGTGCAATTTAAGGGCTTCAATTGAAAACTTCAGAAATTATCATTTCTTTTGTAATATTGGAAATAGATATTGTGATGAAAGGAAAACTTGATAGTTGTGATATTCTTTTTTTTCACAATCATTTTTTTAATTTCCTGGTCAAGGTGTGGATGAAGGAAGGAAAAAGGCATGAATGAAGTTTTTCACTAATATTTGTTTGAATGCTGTTTGAGCCGATGACCGATGAAATGATCCTGACAAATAGGGGAAAATCACTCAAACTTAATAAACCTTAAAAGAATTGGCTACATGATTGAACAATCAGATTTGGAATTATTTTAAATAGGCAAGATCTTATGGTAAGAGTTAAAAAAAAAAAAAGCATGTTTGAAAAGGTACATCACTAATTCCTCAAATCATGACAATTTCACCTTATATCATATTTTTTGTTTTCTTTTTTCTTTTTTTGGATAAAATTTTGAGTTTTGTTCAAGTGGCAGGGCACCATTGAGAACCTAGACAACAGTACCCTGTACTTATGCTTGTTGGACCCCTGTCTCTTAACAGCAAATAAGATATACAAATTGTTTGTTTTTCCCCCAGAGGCAGAACTAAAGAAGGACGGAGTGGTGATTACAAGCGGTGCTGATCTACAGACAAGCTTTATCATACATGTGCTGTTCCAGGACTCTCTGTCAGGCTGGAGGAGTAAAATGTTCTCCTGTCTCGAGGAGGCCAATAAGAAAAATATCAAGTCTGTGGCATTCCCCGTACTGGGCGCAGGTAAAAGTGTTTTTATAAAATTCAAACTTTTTGGTGATGTTTTAGATTTCAGCACTTAGGAGTTGTGAGAATAATTCAGAAATTAATTGCTTTCCTGTCAAGAGGAAGCTAATTGAAATAGCACAAAGTCTGTTGCCTTTCCCTTAAAGGTCTCTGGTCACTATTGATGGCATGAATAAATGCATCAAAAGGAGTTGCGTTAATAATTCAGAAATAAATTGCTCTCCTGTCAAGAGAAAGCCAATTATGATAGCATTAAGTCTGTTGCCTTCTATGTTTTTGGGTCAGATACAACAGTGTAACATCACTCTAATATGGGACTTGGTGCCTATATGGTACTGATAGCAATAGCACTATTTTTTTTACACAATCAGAGGTCAAGGTCACTAGCCCTTGATTAAATGCAAAACTTAAAAGCATGATAGCGCTAAAAAACCCTGCAAAACTGGGTACAAGAGTTATAAATTATGAAACAACATCCAAAAACATAATGAAACACCACATTTTCATGATTATTTATTATCATTGTTCAAAGAGCTATTTTCACGAAATTGTGTTACACACAATTTGACTTCTCATTGTTTACATCAGAGTCTAATAAAAGCAATGCTTGCTCAGATAAATGAGTGGCAGTCACCTGGTTAGAAAAGTCGCTTGACACAAACAAAAATACTGTCATTTATTCAACACCACAACACGAATATTCGAAATAGAGAATTTCTCTGGTTTTGTTTGTTACCAATGTTTTACAAAATTTACTTGGTAATTCTCAACTGACCATGTTTTATCACTTATTGAAAACACACCTTATCTTAACTCTTTTAAAAGCATCATATGATCATGTTACCTAATCAGCTACTTTTTAAAAGTGAATTATACTTATTCTATGTTAACTATCAACTATTCTAGAATTTTAGAATGCTACTTAATGTAGGCCTGAAGGAGGGGTAAGTTTTCCTGAAATACTTTTTAATCATAGACATTTTTGAAGGTTGGGATTTTCTGATTTTCTTTATAAAAAAAAATATGCATTGGTCGAAATGTTCAGGATTTTCATGATTTTAAGGATTTTGAGGGGGCCTCCGTGGCCTAGTGGTTAGAGTACAGAACTTGAAATCACATGGCCCCTCTCCGCGTGGGTTCAAATCCTGAGAGGGATATGGATTTTCATGAGAGGCAGTCTCCTGACTGACTTACGGAATACCGATGGTTCTACCCGCCTTGACCAGCCCTTGTGGGCAGTTGAGTATGGGGTTTTCCTCCATCATTAAGAGTCGGGCATCGCTACATAACTGAAATAATGTTGAAGTGATGTAAAACCCATATATATAAAAAGGATTTTGAGACTGTTTGACCCTATAAAAAACAAAGCAACAATTTCTTTTCAGAATTTAGAAATGGATATTTCAGAATTCTGAAATGCTTGAACTTTCACCCATAAGTATGTATGACTCAATCCCTCTTTCTGTTGACATTTCCAGGTTCTGGATCAAAGAGTTTTCTACCAAGCAGCATAGCGGAGTGTATGTTTATGGCTGTAGATGACTTTGTCAGTAAACACCAAAAGTCGAGTATAGATGACGTGTTCCTAGTCATTCACCCACAGAACCAGTCTGTGAAACCCTCCATCATGTCAGCCTTACAGGATAAGACGACAGCGGCCATTACACAGTCTCCAGTAAACAGGTGGTTCAGATCGTTTGGAGGTATGGGGCCTTACGTTTTGTACAATCATGCTTTATGAAACATTAATCTTGACTCTTTCTCCATCCATAATGACCCAGTGATTGCAATATAACTCAGAAATATTTTATTTCCAACTTTCATTAAGCATGAACACAGCTTTATTCTGTGTTCTGTCAGTTTGTCCATATGTGTTCAGTCTGTCTGCTGCTGACTTAACAAATATATCAACCATTGGGGGCAGTGTGACAAAGGGATTATTCGCTTGCTGTAGGCGAATTCTCCTTTTCTCACATTATTTTCACACAGTTTTTCATAGGGTTATCTTATATATTTGTATACATATGTTCGATATGCCTGCTACTGACCTCTTGAAACAGAAAATACTTAATTCCAAATTGCATGTTAATTCTTTTTAATAATCATGTAACATATATATCAGGGAAATATTGTAAATATTATGTTTATATTATGGGCGGGAGGCCTCATATACTGTGAATAAAATCATTTGAAGTTGAGTTGACATGTTGTGGAGAACAAACAAAACTTTAAAAACAAATACAATTTTAAATTACTTTGATCTATTGGTCACCTCTTTTTATTGAACACATTGATAATAACATCAGGTCTATTCGGTATCAAAATTGATGTCATTGATATGCAAAAAAAGGTCAACAAGTGGACTCAAATTTAAGTTGAAAAACTTTTAACTCGAAAAAAAAAGTATTGGCATGTAAGGAAAGGTTCTTAATTCTTGTTAATTCATGTGGTTACAAGGTTAAGATTTGTTTTTTGTTAGATAAAGCAGTACAATCCTCTTTTTACCTAGAGCTGACTTTTGAAGAGGTTTATATAAATAATTCACACAATCAGAAGGGGTATTTCCTTTCCTATTTCTTTATTTTTGCTCTCATCCCTGTGTTCAGGACTAGGAGTGTCTTGTCAAAAATCATCATTACAATATTTTATCAAAGTGTTTGCTGTACTGCCAACAAAAAGCTCCAATTAAGATCACTGTTTAAATAACAGTATCAGGGCTATTTTCATGCAGTTTTTCTGAAAACGTTGAACAAGTCGTATATTGTTTTTCCTTCTTAGATTCGTCTTAAAGAGACTATTAAAACAAGTAATCACAATATAGGATTTAGAGAGTTATAAAGAGAGTAGCTAGAAAAATACTTTTTTAACTGAACCTCTATCATTCAATTTGCTTGGAAGTAAGCATGGATGAAGCTTTAAAACTGTAAGTCAAGAACCCCAGAATTATATTTCGTCCTTGTTACCCTTTTATAGCTAAAGTGGCAGACAAACTTGGACTGAACCTTCATCACGGGCTACAGACTCCTGCCACGAGAAATAAGATGATGTCTGAACTGTCCACGATTCAGGTGACGGTGTACTCTGATGCCATCATCAACATCGACAGATGCATTAAAGCCCTTGAAGACAGGATTGGACTAGAGTACTGCAAGAAAGTGGTCGATATTGATGAAGCAGTGATAAAGAGTCTGAACGATAAACAGGTGAGATATTTTGATATGTTCTGAATAATAAACAGGTGAGATAATTTGATATGTTCTGAATGATAAACAGGTGAGATGTGTTGATATGTTTTGAATGATAAATAGGTTAGATGTTTTGCTATGTTTCTTATGTACACATTGATTTAGTGACCATTAGTGCAGAGAGGAGACAACCTCAATATTACATTCTAGCGAATGGAGAAATGGCTCAAATTTTGAACTAATGTGATTAAGTTACTTTGATAGCTTCTCTTAAGTTTACTTTAAGGTGCAAATATTTCTTTTTTTCAAAAAGATGATTGAAATGTATTCCCTCTTTTATTAAGTTTGAAAGCAACATTAATATTAACGAGTTGTATAGCAAAACCTTTGAAAATGACAAAATTCATTGAAGACAGGAATCAGAAGACATAATGAACTTTGTGTTTTGCTACTTCATTAGATTATAGCACAATTTATGTAATTTACTTCGATGCTTCAAAGCTGAAAGTGACTTTTTGAAGGAACCTATATTATTTAATTTTTTCAGTTGGACAGTATGGTGGACCCAAATATTTTGGTTGATGTACGATTTGACAAGAAACAAGGCAAATACTTTATCAGTGGGCCATCTAGAAATGTCATGTCCGCCATTGATTGTATTCACAACAAGTTACAACAATTTGAGCGGGAGCAACATAATCGTGCTGCGGCCGAGTCCCTCTACAACCAGGTGCGATGGCATTATGAGGAGATCACTGCCTTTGAAAGACGGGAAAACCCTTACAGTCTCATGCCAAACTACATGATCGAAACTGCATATACCGATGGGAAGTCTATGCTGGAGTTACGGGACTTGAATGGAAGAGAATATATCGTTGACTTTAACAGTCTGGAGGAGTTCTCCAAGCAGAACAGAAGTGACTCTGTGAAAGTGATCCGAAAGGATATCTTGAAAGGTAATGGCAAGATTGTGATATATTTTCAGAATTTAATATTTGTAGATAGTCATTAATATTTAAAACAAAGATAAAAGGAGTGTTTCATACCTAGGAAAAAATACACCAATGAATTAGAAATGACTCGCATAAATGAAAGAAAAACAAGAACAAAAAGAAAAGATGGACTGGCACTGCCACACAATATTATTGTTTCATGAAGTTACAGGAAAAAAAAAATAACTAACTCCACCAAGCATTGATT
The DNA here is from genome assembly GCA_947846245.1 of Cerastoderma edule. Taxonomy (NCBI): domain Eukaryota; kingdom Metazoa; phylum Mollusca; class Bivalvia; order Cardiida; family Cardiidae; genus Cerastoderma; species Cerastoderma edule. Next base: position 16,893,933 of record OX401406.1, read on the forward strand.
GCATAAATAACATATCAACGAAGAATAAAGATTGTATATATAGCATATTGATAAAGATTAGGTTGTATGTATATTTCCAGGTGCCCAAGCACCCCTGCCTGCACACTGGATGTCGATGAGTAACAATGAGCTTGTGAAGAAAGTCTCCCTACAGAGTACAGACAAGGAGTATACCAAAGTGGAGAAGCTCTTTACCACACAGGTTCAAACGGGACCATACTCGGCGAAAATAAAGAACAAACAGAACATCAAAATTGTGAAGGTAAGTCAAGGAATATATTTCCAAGGACAATAGGTCTTTACAATTCTGATAGGCTGATAGATTCATTCCACCATATTAGATTTTGTAACTTTCCTTAATTGAAATTAAAGACAATAGAAAACTTTCTAGCATTATTTTGAGCCCTGCATTGCAACATAACTGAAATAATTTTGTTGTGATATATAAACCCATTTAAAATGATGTCCGTGAAGTTAGGAGTCAGTTCGCAGTTCACAGTTCGATATTCAGGTTGTGTTTGAGGTCTGTATTAGCCAAAGGATTGTTAAGAAAAAATTTCAATGTAAATTACATCGCTCAAAAGTAAATTGTATCTTTTCAGATTGAGAGGATACAAAACAGGACACTCTTCCAGCAATATGCAGTGAAAAAGAAGCAAATGGAAACTCAGAAACCCAATTGTAAGGAATTGGAGCGACAACTCTGGCATGGTACCTCAGAGGACGTTCTTTCAAGCATCATCAGCAACGGATTCAATAGGAGTTACTGCGGGGTTCATGGTAAGCTATCCACTTCCCTATTTCTCTATATGGATGGGGTCCTGGGTGGCCAAGTTTGCCGACTTAGAACTTAGGGGTCCCTGGTTCGAGCCCTACTAATCGTCTTTTTTCGCAGGAGTGACCTGTAGCAAAGTCACTTCAGAGCCCTAGCCTAGAACTGATGGATCCATGAAAGCTGTTACATAACGAAAAAATTGCTGATACGGCATTTAACACCTTACAAACAAATTCCTCCATATGGAGGGTTCGATGCAAGACTTTAGATGATCCTTCAGTTTTGGTTAAAATGCCAGGATTACCCCCACCCCCCCAAATCAGCAGGGTACCGTTTTACTAAACAAGTTATGGAAAATATTTGCGTGAGTCATAACTGATAGACATGGATAGTATCTTCAATTAAAGTACAATATTGCAATGTGACACGTCATTGGAAGCGTCTCGGAGAGACAATTCCAATGATGTGTTACTTTGCAATATTGCTTAGCCCAATATTGATAAAAGAGGAACTGTTGTTTTATACTTACGCAAATCTTAAGCGTAAACTGTTTAGTAAAACGGTACCCAGGAGTACTGGTTATGTATCCAAAAAGCAGAATCAAGAGTGACTAATCTAAGTTGTAAGAATTTTCTTCACAATCAATGCAACTTGAATAAATTTAAAATAAGTTTTTTTTTTCTTTGGTTGCAAATCACTCAGAATAAGTAATCTGTTAATCCCTTACCCTGTAACACGTCTGAAGACTTGGGAAAGCACTTAAACAAGGTGATAAATTGCTCATTATGACTATCTTTTCTTTTTGTCTCAACTATTTCTTCCCGATAGCATAAGAAAACCTATACTTTTTTGTTCTGCCCTGGCTTTTACTTTAGTTCAATCACACATTCCCAAAGTAGAGAATGCAATGTTGTGATTATGACTGTTTATGTTATCCCCCTCATTACAGGTATTGTATACGGTGCTGGTGTTTACTTTGCTGGGGACGCCTCATACTCTGCTCAGTCTTACTTGGTCGGTCAAAGGCAAGGTGGCAACAAGTACATGTTTCTTGTGAAGGCACTGACGGGAGAGTTTGTGAAAGGATCCAATAGAATGAGAGTTCTACCCCCTGTAAGCTCTTCCACCCCAACTGTGTTATATGACTGCGCCGTCGACGATGTTAACAATCCAATAGAGTTTGTCATTTTCCATGACACGCAGGCGTATCCAGAGTACTTGATTACCTTTAGTTCATAGCCAGGCTTTCAGTCAATGTTTGTATTATCATTTCCATGTAAAAGCTGTTTCAAGCCAGTTCTCTTGAAGAAAGTGTGAATAAAAGGGTTGGTGACTGTTTATTAGAAAAGGCTATGTATGCGGAAAGGTTCCTTTGATGGGAAACTTTAAGTTAGACTAGCTTCTTGTAATGAGTAATATGAGAGCTGACAAATCCTTAATTTAATGAGACTGATTGAGACTGGTTTTATTGTATTGTACAGAAAGTTGTAAATTTCATTTTTCCATTTATTAAGTTTTCTTCTGTTTTAAACAGCCTATTTTGGTGCTTTCTTTTGTAAGTGAGAGCTCCAGATTTACAAATTGTCTGTCTCTTTTGCTTTTGTTTGTATTCTATTTCAGTTTTTTTGTTTTTTTGCATACATGTAGGTAATCATGCTAATACAATATTTAAAATCCCGGGACTCAATTATATTTTTTAATCAGGTTATAGTTTTCCCCTCCACAGCAAGGTATGATAAGCAAAAAAAGTTTTGGTAGTCGTATTAGTGACCATCAACCAGACATTCTTCAGTTTTTACAATCATTTGGCAATTATAATCAAACTGATAAGTTATTGGATTGTAATGACTAAATTTCCCTTGACTGTATTTCAAATCTTATATAGTTTGTCTAAAGTTGAGTCATAGTAAACTTCTTGACTTTTCTTTTAGTTATGCATTATATTTGAACTATAATTTCAAGTCTTTCTTTAGATCAATTTAGCAATTGTTTGTTTATATCTCTCTTTATAGGTATGAATAGAATAAAGTTCATATTTAAAAATCTGATTTTATAAATCAGGATAAAGATATGAAGTTGTTAATGTTGAAGGACATGTAAAGATATGTATTGTTATTGTTTGTGTGTTCATTTGTAAAGTTACCCTACATAAACATGTAAATGAGTCATATTGAAATGTACATATTTTCAGGAATTCAGAATTAGTTTAGAATTACTACGTTCAATAAGTTAAAAGCAATCAAAATGGAATCATTTGATATTTAACTGCATGTGTTTTTTTATCAGTGATAAAAGTTCATAAAAATTGTGTTTTTCGTTCTGTACATATGTGTTCAAAAGAGTGAAATAGGACAAAGTGATGTGTACCCAGTACAATGTAAATGTGTAAAAAAAAAAAATGTGAATACATACAACATTATTACCTGTGATACACAGTGTACATAAGATAATTGACAGGTAAACTAGAATAAACTTACAGTATAGTATTAAAGTGTGTGGAATCATAGGGACAAGTGACGCTAGTAAAGAGCTGTTGAACATATTGGTGTATAATTTGTTAGATAATCATGTTGAGAATTATAAACACTTTATTATAGTGCTACAGACATAATAGGGGGACTAACATGCTATATGGGATATGTTGACTGCGGTCTTGATAAGGGGTGTACATTACTCCTTTATATACTGTTTTTCAAAAATTAATCCTACACATTCTAGGTTTTTGTAAGAATCTAATGTGTACCCATTAGTTAGGGTTAACCCTTTACTAAACAAAACCTTTTCGACTGTCCCAAATAGAAAAAGTTTGCAGACGACCTTTCAAATATGATGAAATTGAAAAATAATCTGATAGGGCAGAAAACATTGTGGGAAAAGGAGAAATTGCTCGTCAAGAGCAATTTATCCTTTTCATGCAATGTTTTCCAAAGTTTTCTGCAACAAAGGGGTCAAAAGTCGTGATTGTTTGGTAATGGGTTAAGAGAAGCAATAAAGGAGTAAACAGGGGGAATACATCTCTTATTGAGACCTCTGGTTTTAATGTGACAGAGACACTACTTAGCTTCCATAGCTGAGACATAAACATATTACCATGCATGAAATGCAGTGACATTTTTTCTTGAGTGAATATTTCGCGATACGATATCTTTAATTCCAAGAAGTGTTGTTGAAATTCGATTCCATTCGGATATTGGAAAACTATTTTGCGGAGCGGTTTCCTTGGTGAAAGCCGTCTCTGGAGCCCTCAAGATTTTGAAAGTTTGATAGGATGACAACTTGTGATTCTCTCACCATGTAGACGTCAGCTACCCGTGAAGGTGTTTCTCGTGATTGCAATCTTGAAATTCTTCAAACATTGAAGACTGGATGGCACTTCTTAACTCTTGGATGAATTACAACTGTTCAATATGAGATTTTCTAAATCATTTACCAAACGTCAACTGGTCAAATGTTAGTTTTTGGTAATGGGTTATAGGAGTTGATGGGCGCCTTATGACAAATAAAAGTTGAATAAATAAACAAGATTGATAGATATTGCTAAGAATAAGAGGGTTGCATTTACAAGAAATCCGTTGTAATGGAATACAATTATGAAATTTGATAACAAACTATGTATCTCTTTTATGTGTACAAAAACTACCTTTTGTTGAAAATATTTAACATTTACAAGCATTTATATGATTAACCTTTATGTGTTAATTTTGTCTAGCAAAACTTGAATGGAGAGTGTTTGTATATTCAAGGGTTTGTCTATGTGCGGTAGAAGTAACATGGAGCATGTGTGACTCAGCAAAAACTAAAATACCTTAAGTTTCAAATCTAGCAGATTGAAATTAAGAAATCTCTGTCAAAAAGAGTTTGAAACTTTGATAAATAGAATTCAGTTATTGAAGTACTTGATGAGATTTCAATTTGTTCTTGTACACATAGATTGGCATACAATTTTGACTTAGCGACATTGATAATGGTCAAAGTGTCTGGATTGTTGCTGTAATACTCAACCTTGTTCATGAATATTTATAGAGTTAATGGTGGTTAACTTTTTAATTCTTTACCCAATGATATCTGTGTTTCAGTTGTATGCTGTAAATGACTACAAAAATCACAATTTGAAATGAAGTAATTACTTGCTTCGATATATTCAATGGGTCAGATTTTACCTTTCAATTTATTCACAAAGGTCATCTATATTGATGTTGAATGGTGCAAAATTTAGCAATTAATGACCATATTGGAAGATGTATTTTGACATCTGTAATGGGAAAGGATATATCTCCTTTAATTGACTTTGTATTCGGCATATAATTCTATCAACATTCATGAATGTTTGGGTATTATAGAAATATTTGTTAGTTCATTAATGTGTGAACAAAATATGTTAAGTATGGTTGCTTGATTTTAATTCATGACAAATATAGATACTGTTTGATTTGGTAGTTATGAGTATTACTAACTTCAAAAAAAAAGTCTAGCGTCTTTTTGTAGGATGACAGATTTTAGGCTAATTAAGGTTTCAGTTCAATTATATAATTTGTTAAGATGATGTTAAGCTTATTTGATTTTATCCTAAACTTTGAGGCTACTACTGTTAATTTCTTGTGTTGTTACGGATATTACACAATTTGCATTTTTATTTGAAATTGAATTCGAATTGGGAAAAGAATTGCACCAGTTCATCAATTGCATAAAAAATTTATATGCATTGTGAACAAAGGAATTGGTGCTTTTTCTTGACAATGTTTTCTTTTTTAGATTTTGTTGGTTAACTTATAAGAGAATATGCCATTAAATCATTCAAGGCAGTAACCATACTTAACTATTTTATTCATATATTATTGATCTAATGCTATCGTTGTGGTTGTGAAAGATTAAATTCTATTAATTTGACTCTTCAATTACTTTAGGTTTACTATGTGCAGTAATACATCATGGTTAGGTATTATGCTATGATGGTAAGCAATACCAGTAGTTTACTACAGCCCATGAGTTGCTCTCTAAGAAAAACACTTACAAAACAAAAATTTGAATTGCTTGCACATTTTTTATATTCCAGTTTTAATGATATAAGTTCTTACTTTAAGAGCACACCAAGAAAGAATTGATCAATTTGGAATGTGTTCATTTTATGTGAAATAAAAAGTGATCAAAACATAATGTCTTATTGATAAAGGTTAAGCTTTTGCAACCATTGTTTGTTGGGATGGTTCTTACTAATTGGAAACATCGGGAATAATTCAAACCTATACTTAGTATAACAGGATGATGAACAATCTATAGTGGTCATTTGACCCTAAGAATGCTGGGTAATTTTATAGAAATGGATTCTCAAGCCATCTATTTTCCAAAACCTTAAATATCTGCTTAATTTTGATGAGGTAAGATACTCAGAGTACCAAAAAGGTTAGATCACTGGCCAGCCTCCAATTTAATTGGTGGCTGGCCTGGATCTTACCTATTTACATAAGCATGAAGTTGGTTGGAGTACTGAAAGGGTTAATTATTTTTGAAAATTTAAGGTCAAAGGTAATTTGCTGACAACAATATGCTTGTATTGTTAATCAGTAGCCTGAATAAAGATGTTCTACAATTAACAAATCATCATTACCGATAATTGAAGTAATTTACTTTATATATGACACTTCTGCCAAAGAATCTTGCAGTATTATTTTTACTTTGAAAGATCAAAGTGTCAAATAGATTAAAGAAAGGTTTTTCTCCTGGGTAAATGAATGACATACTGATGTTCCAGAGAGTATGGACTCTCCTAACTGTTTTTTTTTATTATGTAACTCATTTCTCTTAACAGATGGGATTGTAAGAAGTTAAAAGCCAAGTTGAGAAATCCTGAAAGTAACTTTAAATTCACATTTTGTTAATTTTTTTATTAAACTATATATATGAAATAAAAGATGGTATTATAAGTTTGCGTATTGAAGTAAAATTCTTTTAAGCTCTTGAACGCTGGGTTACAACCACCTGGTAAATAGATAAATAAAAATTGTTTTGATTACTTTTTCATCTGTAAAGAGAAATGAGATTAACAATCTGTCTATGATCTACATAAACAGATTGTTTCTTGTTTCACCATGATTTACATGAATTGCAAGTTCATAACAAGGCTACACTAGCTGCTTGACGAGGGAAAATATGCTTTAGGCAAAGAGAATCAAGTCACTATAAGTGCCAATGTTCTATTGAAACAATTTGTGTAAATCATGGGAAACATGAATAAGTATTTAGACCTTGATTCAACAGGTCTTTAACCATCAAATGTGTTAACCTGGATTGTAATTGTTGCAGTGCTATTTTGTCTTCCCAATCTACCTCATAATGTCTGTCTTTTATCTGTTTTCAAAATTTATCACCTGGTGACCTAAATGCATGATGAAAAGCATGCTGAAACTCCTATATAGCTTTTTATTTTCGAAATAAAGTTTGAAAATATTGTGACAGAAATAGAAATATTTACCAAATAAATTTTTTTGCCACATTTCTTATTAATCAGTATTTGGCGATGCCTATTTTATGAGAAATAAATTTTTCCCTTTACAAGTATAAGCTTTTTGTAAAACTGCTGATAAATCAAAATAACACAACAATACACAGCTTTTAGAAGTAACAGACAATATAGCACTGCAATAACGTGGTTAGGTTAAACATGGAAATATGTTATGGTCCATTCTGGGGTCTGATGAATGATTATTTACTGGAGCTGTGATTCTGTTTGTAAATCATGATTATTAGACTCCAGGCTTGACCATATGGCTGGGGGTCACTGTGTAGTGACAGTGGGCTTATCGATGTGGGAATTTAAGCATCAATCACAAAGCTCATAACTGTCTGTTTTTACTCAAAATGAATAATATAATAGGTCTAAATTGAAACCTATAGCAGGCATCATGGTTGGATAATATTTGTGTTTAAAGTTACAAATCCAATTGAAACCATTGATACATAAAATAAATTGATGCATTGTGAATTTTCTGCTACAGATGTGCAGTGTTGAATGAGACAATGGGTAAAGTGTGGAAAAACAGATGAGTTATGACTTGTCATTGCATGTTGGGGAATACTTGTTTTAGACATGGTGTTTAGATAGAGATCCATTGAAGGAAAGTGAAAAAATTATGGTGGAATAAGGACATTAAATTTTTGAAGTTTGGTTATAAGCTATCTGCTACCCGAACCATCACATATCCAACAATTGTTTATTTCAAAGTATACAGGATAAGTCCTATAATAAAGGGGTCTTGTTTCAAGGATCATGCATAGAGAGTCTTTTTGATAAATGGTTTACTCTATGTGTTGCCAATGTTTAAAGTCTTGTATTCTCGAATTTCCCTCACATTGATATTGTAACAATGTTACATTCTTGTACAATTACTTTATATCACCTTCTTACAACTGCTTTTGTATGGCAACTTATAATGGAAATTAAGAAAAATGGGAAATGAAAAAATGTGTTTGTGATTTTCCTGATGACAGCAAGACTGTTGCCAAGACACAAACAGTTGTTAGTATTTGATAAAGGGCAAGTTGGATTATTTAAGGGTACATTATGTAATCAGAAATCAAGATATTCAGAGACTTTACTCTTTCATTAAGAAACATTTTCCCTTCATGTCTAAAATACTAGTCCCTCAAATCATATGATGTTAGGTGTAAGCAAAACATTTCAATTTATTGAGACCTGACTACTTTTGGGATGTTTTGTTTGAACAACAAGAGGGTAAAGTGTATTTCTGTTTATCGGGATATTTGGTAATGTGTAAATTTGACATTTTTGCTTTGTTACTATTGCCTATACCACTAAAAGTGGATTTATATCTCCATTTAAATGACAAATTGTAAAATCCAAAATTGGATTATTTCCTACATTTTAACAAAGAAGGTTCTGCCTTTTGGAGTTAGAGCAGCATATTGTGAACTTTGTAAGACTTGTATTTTGAGTGTTCAAACAAGACTATTAAGTGCCTCAAAATTAGTGGACTTGTTATTGTCTTGCATTGGACCCTTGATAAAGTCATTTGAAAGTTCAGCATCAAACGTTTAGCGTTTTCTGAAGGCTTAGGTTGTTTTAACAATGGAAAATGTAAAACTTACTTTTACATAAAATACAAAGTATAAGTTCATAAATGAAACTTAATTAGCAATACCATGATCTATAGTTATCTTAATAGATTCTAACCATTATAGAGCATGCGGGTTTGATGGTATGTGTTCTTAGGTAAGATTTAGATAAAGTTTAAGAACTTCAAGAACTCTCAGAGTAGAGTGGTGAGTTCTAAAGATTAACAAATGTTTGGATTAAACATTATCATAAATTTGAATCAAAATAACAAATTGATTGATAGATAGCTATGGAAGGGACATCACCTTTGCCAATTGAATGAGAATATATGTTAAGGTAATGTTATACGATGTTTGCATTGATGATTAAATTTCATTCATGACAAATACAGGTGTGGTTTTGAATTTTATCATAGTTTACATAGCTGCTATAGCATGAAGGAATGTTTTGTTTTCAGATTTCTAAAGAGCATATGATATGAAGTTGATCTACTTTAGTCTTTTCATGCTGCAGATTTTGTCTTCTGATTAACAACTACATTTCGATTTAAACCCTTTTACCTACAATTAATGATTTCCAAGATCAATCACCAAATGTTTGAAAATATTGTGACTAAAAGAACATTGCTTTTAATGGGAAAATCCTCATTTTGGTACACTTATTTCAATGTTTCAATTGAAAATTATATATTAACATCTGCTTCTGATGCTCTTAAGGTTGTTCTCAATAAGAACAAAAAATCAATATTGTAGACTGTATAAATGAAATCAATAGTTCTTTGGTATTTTTTTTAAACAAATCATTGCTCCATGCTATTGGTTGTTTCTTATTTTTCATGCGTTTCTTTTCTTGGGCTTTTGTGCATGTTGTACCTGCTTAATAAACTTTGTATTGGTTTGTATTCTTTGGTTATACTGTTTTTATTATCTCATACATTTACTCCAGAACTTATATCAGAGCTGAACGAATTTTTGAAGAAATCTATCAAGGTGAAAAGTTAATGAAAGATTGTTTCTTCCAAAAGACAATGCTTTTCATTTTTGTCAATGAACTAAGATGATTTTCTCTATAAGCCTTTAAAGAATTTAATGAATGATCCGAATTGAAAGAATTTGCAGGTGGTTATACAAATGTGACACGGTTAAATTAGAAAACAATTGGGATAAAATAGAAATAAAAAGTTGTTTGTTTTCCTTGAACACTTCCTTTTGTCGCACTTGACTTTTTTATGACCTCCTTGAAGTGTTTTGAAACAATATTCATCAAGAAATGGTTTAACTAGAAATTGATGGCAGAATTCTGAGATATAGAAAATGTAATTGATATTTCTTACATAATCATGTAACCATTCAAATATAGCAGTTTGGTAGAAGAGACAGATTGGCCAATAAGGAACCCGAGTTAAATCAGACCTTCCTAGACATTTTTGTATTGTTAGATTTGCTCAAACATTTTCATTCAAATGGGATTTTGTGATTTTCCAATTGAGAAATATATACATACTATAATTGGAGTGTGATAAATGAAATCCTGTTGACATTCAGTAAGATATCATTGCGGCAAAAGGAGAAATTGCTTGTCTCGAGCAATTTCTCCTTTTTGCTGCAATGATATCTAGTGGCAAGTGCACCGTATAGAGACTGTAAATGAAAATTGGTTGAATTTGTCAATATTACATTTATGAAAGAGATTACAGTCTTCTCTATCTAGATTGAAGATGCATGGTGTTATTTTGGGGCACATTACTTCATACAAGAAATATTAAAGGGCCAAAGGAAAATAAGTAAATAGATACAAAGCCTTGCTATAAACCCTGTAACTATGTTAGCCACAAGTCCTCTTTTACCATACTATGCTATATTTGACTTACATGTCTAGTAACATAATGGTAAACTCTGTCGTGTAACAATTTTTTCCTGTCATTATGATCATCTTTAACAAGTCCTAATGAATCGTTAAATCGTAGTTGATTGTTCTAGTTGGTTTATAGATGATAGTATATTAAGCTTTAGTGATTTTCAAGACTTTAAACAATAGTTCTTATCTTTGTAATACATGATCATGCTAGCTGTATATTAAGGTGTTTCTTTATTTTATGAATATGTAACTATGTCAAGAGAAGATTGTTGAATAGTTTCCATGACAACCAAAATGGAAAGATGACACCAAGTACATATGAGAAGAAATGACTTGTATCTATTTTCTCTTTGAGAAAGTGGTAAAAGTTTCTGAAGGTGACCTTGCAACTTACTGACTGAATGTTAAATCAGGATTTTTTCTCCATCCATGACCTAGTAGTACATAAGGAGGGTTCAATGCAAGACTAGTAAGTGCTTCACAAACATGAATCACTTACTATAGTCTTGCACTGAACCCTCCAATAAACTTGAAATCACATGGCCCCACTCTTCATGGGTTCAAATCCATGGATGCCGATATTTAGATTTTCATGAGAGGCAGTCTGTTAACTGTCTTGTGGAGAGCCACTCATTCTGCATGGCTTGACCAGCTTATTGGCAGTTGAATATTGGGTCTTCTTCCATCATATAGGGACAGACATACATAACTGAAATAATGTTGATGTGATGTAAAAACCATATGAATAAATAGATACAGTTGAACAATTTTTCAGTGAATAAATCTTGTGTCATGAAGCTTAAAAATCAAATAAGAAGTGTGGCAGGAAGTATAAACGATATCAAAAGCACCTTCACCATTTGAGATTTGGTGCTTTATTTATATTTTATTTGTAAACATACATCTAACTGTCTTGAAAATGTTCAATCAGTCGTAATGGGTCTCAAATAACGTTGGCCTACATTGGCATACAAGGGTCCAGCAGCATTAACCCTTAGAATGCTGGGTAATTTGCAAAAAATACATTTTTGTGTCGTATACTTTCCAAATCCTTATATATCTGCTTAATTGTGTTATGGAAAGATACTCAGAGTAGCAAACAGGTTAGATAACAGGCCAGCCACTAAAGTACTTGGCAGCTGACCTGTGGTCTAACCAGATTGCAATTTCATCTTCCCAACAATTGTTTTTTTCTTATGAGTGGTTATCTGTAAATCGTTATCTTTACCTTTTATCAAAATGGAGATAATGGTCTACAAATTCCATCAATTTGAGTGATTCAAAGATTTCTCATTCAATCCAATAATTGTATACTGCTCTGTGTCATTTTTTCTATTTTGATTTGTGTCATTTTTCCATTTTTCGGGGATTGTCAAGATGTTACTTATAATTGTTGGTGGATTTTCATTTTTGTTTCTATTGTTACTAATGCCTTGATAAACGGATACGCCTTTTCATGATGCCTATGGATATTTTATTCAATAATCGCCATTCCTCAGTCATTATCCGAATAGTGATACATACAGATATTACCAGAAAAAGGAATTTATTTGTTAGTGTCACAATTTCATGAATCCACACTTGATCACTTTGCATTGAAAATTTTATATGCTTGATAAAAGCTCAATGATTTAATGAAATTTTTATACAAAGAAGAGAAATTTAGTTTTGTCTTGAATATGCAAATAAATGTGTGTGTTAAAGATATGTGAAAGGGTTTTCATAAAAAGAAAATTGATTGACCATATTTGTTATGGTAGAATACCCATTACCTGCCATTTTGAAACTCTTTTGTCGCATTACTTTGTTTATTCTTGATACATCGGTGGGGCTGGAATTATTCGCTTAACACCAAATAGTTTAGACCCGACCGATGTATACCGAGAACGCCTGAAGTAATCCAACAAAAAACTAGTTTCAAAATGGCAGGTTCTAGGTATTCTACCTTAAATGAATCTTTGAAATTTAGGGGAAACAACTGTAAAAATCTTCATACTTATTTCCCTTACACTAATAAAGAAATGCGGATTTTATACCCTTAAACTGCCAAACAGGATTTGCTGCAGCTATTTTAGCTATATCAGCCTCTTCCCCCATACACACTATTAAAGCTGACTGCTAAAAAACCATTGTGACAAAAAAAAAAAGACTTTTTTTTTAAACAGTTCTTCTTTAGTCGAATTATTGTGAAACCAATTTCAATTGTGGAAATATTTTTTCTGTTGTGTATAATTATCATTCCATTATAACAGTCAACATGGTTTTGTATGGGGAACTTGGTTGAATAATCAAATGTATGGAATAACAATGTTCATGTCTTCCTTTTGTTCAGACACATGATATATGATAATGATGGGTCATGCAATATTGTTACACAACTTGAAATGCCCTTGCTGTTTGCTGATTTTGAAGTGGAAAGAAAATTAGAAGAAATACATTCACTTAGAGGATACTGGTTATAATCCTAATCAATCATAATCTAGGGTAATTAAGTTTTAATTAAGACTCGGAAGTTGAGCAGGCTTCAGATTTTATATGCTGAGCCTCCCTTTGATTTGCTATTGAGCCTCCCTTTGATTTGCTATTGAGCCTCCCTTTGATTTGCTATTGAGCCTCCCTTTGATTTGCTATGACATAAAGAGTGAGGGACTAATATTCTGGTATGAATGAAATTGCGTATCTGAGTTTGATAGGTTACTTTTATGGTTTCTTGAAACATTGTTAAGTTTTGTGTGTAGTTTATCTTTGCAGTTCTTTAACTCAAAGCTAGTTCAAATTTTTGTTTATTGAGGCAAATACATGCACATGAAGAATACGTGTTGTCATAGAAACTTGGGAGATTCAGTTTTTTGAATTTCTGAGACAGAATTTTATGCCTTGTATTTAAGATATGACAATTCTCTGTTCAACATCACTTTTCCTTGGTCTGCATTTGGAAATGACAACCAAACGAAATCCATTATGAAATATGTTGGGGTTTTTTATTTGAAGGCTAAATATAAGAATAATTAGTCCTTTACTTTTGTGAATGACTCATGAATTGTGAATTTGTTGCTAAAAATAAAAGACAGGACTAGTTTTGGCTCAGAATTTTATAGGCTGTCGTTAGTCATCACTTATTTTCAGACATATATTTTCGTAGCTCATCAGTTTTCCATATTACATAATACTGGTAAAGGTTTTGCTCATATGTTCGATCATTGATTTTTGCCGGTTTGTTAGATCAGCGAAAATAAACACACACAAAATGAAACGGCTGTACCACATAGAAAATATGTAATCTTTTATTCATTTTTTAACATACTTGTATTTAGAATGAATTAATACTTTCAGTTGTCACTTTACGTATGTTACATTGGGTGTTTATTTCACATAATTAAAATTTCATCATTGATGGATAGAAAGTGCTTGGTTTGTTTCTAGTAAAAAAATGTATCCCTACATGCTTTTTGGAGTCCTGCGAGGCCCACTGGTGAAGATGGCGGTCATGTAACTCTTGGGTCCCAGGTTCGAGCCCAAACTGTACCTCTGATTCGTCTGAGTTTTCTTTGATAAGGTACTTCAAAGCCCTGGTCTAGGATGGGTGAACCCAGAAAGACGTAACATAATTTAATACTTGTTGACACGCCATTAAACCCAATATAAACCAAAAAAACGCTTAACTTCAGAATTCTGCTGGACTATTCTTGATATCATGGGAGCATGACCTAACCCTCTACCAAACAATGACGATATTTTACCACTTTGTTGCAGACGCGTCTGGAAAACATTGTGGGAAAAGGAGAAATTGCTCCAAACGAGCAGTTTATCCTTTTCCCTCAATCTTTTCTACTCTATTAGATTATTTTTCAATTTCATCACATTTTGAAATGTTGTCTGCAAACTTCCAATTTGGGAAAGTCAAAAATTTGGCGTTTGGTAAAGGGTTAAAGGCTGTCGTCATAATTTAACTGGATTTTCGATGTCGCTCGTGTAAGATTCAAACACGCATGTTCTCTGTGCAAGAAACCAGCTTGACAAATAAAATATTGCCAATATTCAACCTGAGTACCAACAAACAAGAGCAAGGGACCAAACCAAGGTTCGTCGATCCGTGTCTAGTTTGTTTTTACATCGTGTCAACAATCTTTACATTTACATCAGCAGAGAGGCTACCTACCTCCATTGATGAAAACCTTTATCTACCTCTACCGTTATTCAACCCTTTACCAAACGCCAAATTTTCGACTGTCCCAAATTGAAAGTGTGCAGACATTTCAAATGTGATGAAAATAAATGACGATCTTCTGATAGAGCAGAAAACATCGTGGGAAAATGATACATTGCTCGTTAAAGGAATTTCTCCTTTTCCCACAATGTTTTCCAGAGTCGTCTGCAACAACAAGGTCAAATGTCGTTATTGTTTGGTAATGGATTAAACTCATTTAGAAGAAGAAGGAAGGCTTTTCACTTCTGCACCCTAACCAATAGACCGCGGAGGCCCCCCGGTCATTCGATAGACCCAAAGGGGGCACTTTAATTCGGATGACCCAAGCTGTAGTTGCAGAAAGTAATATCTAAATCTGGCTTTTTCTGGACTAAAGGGCAGACCGACTTTTATCATTTTCAAGGACACGTAGACCAGTTATCATTGCGATAAGGACGGTCGATTTGGACACGGATCGCGGTGTTAGAAAACGGGATTTCCGTGTTAGTGTGTATACTACTGTTAATCGTTCACAGAGAAAATCAACCTATTTTAAAGCTGCTTGTATACAGACATGCGGAAACTTGAATACCAAAATTCATTTGTTTATACCATGTAACAGCTGTATTGTTGTATGTACTCATTTAGCGCAGCGGGTATCATGAATCATTCACTTTGTGATACAAGCACCAATTTTTGTATGGATGATGTTTTACCACCCTTTTACCAAAAAAGCGCATTAGCCACAAAAAATGAGGCGTACTGGGGCCCGTTTTACTAAACAGTTTACGCTTAAGATTTGCGTAAGTCTAAAACAACAAGTCCTTTTATTTCAATATTTGGCAAAGCAATATTGCAAAATAACACGTCATTGGAAGCGTCTCTCCGAGACGCTTCCAATGACGTGTCACATTGCAATATTGTACTTTCATTGAAGATATTATCCATGTTAATCAGTTATGACTTACGCAAACATTTTCCGTAAGTTGTTTAGTAAAACGGGCCCCTGGAGAATAGCCATTGGAAGAATTTATTCGAGTATCTAGATCCTATAAAAATTATTATGTATTAAGACCCAGAAGCATTGGAACGGTTTTGAAACTCATCGCATGCTCTGCTCTGTTCACACTTCGGTATTTTGATACATTCTGAATCAATTTTGCGTTCAGTAGCTATTTCTCATTAGATATTACACCACAATACAAACGTTTGTAAACGTTCACAATTTACCTCCTTCATCTAGAAGTAAATTTGTGACTTGACCAAGATTTGAAATCGCATCTACACTATTTCAGTCTATTACTTCAGTCTAATGCCTTGTGGAAAAAGACCCAAGTCTGAACTTTAGGGTGGTTAATGTGGGGAGTGGAATCGAAATTCCGTTAATCAATCGGAAGACTACCTCACATGAAATTCAAAATCCACGGCTGTTGTGATATTAACCAAAACGGAGAGAGACCATAGGGTCTAAAGTTTGTACTCCAACCACTAGGGGATAGAGGCCCCTTGAAAGTAGTGGAAAATGAGCAAATTGCTCGTTTGAAGGATAACATTCCTTCTATACAAGATGTTTTTCCATAATAGTAAAACCATCCAATGCGCCGAACGGTGAATTTTACGTTTTATTCCGTTCGTGTTATATTGCGCATAAGTCAAGAACGGGTACGTGGCCCAATTTATAATTGATATAAGGTATGCCGTTATCAATATCATTAGGGTAAACTGGACTTATGACGTCACGATTGGACTCTTGTCCACGACTGTCGTCTGTGTCAGTATGTCTGCAGTATTTGACGCGGATCGAACAACAAAAAAGAAGCCTCAGGATTTCTACAAATCAACTTTCAGACTATGAACACTAAATATCCCTTTGTTGCCATGGTTTCTATCTAATTTTATTCGAAAATACTTTTTTTCATGAGTTTACCATAGCATTTTATTTTCATTTTCTCACTTTTCATATACATCATATGTAGACACAGTTTGTATATGTAAGTCAATTTACGAATGCCCAGTTTGAAATGCCCCAATACCACGCAAGAACATGATAACACTATCGGTCATGTATATATCTGACCAACTTAATCGAACCAGTCCCTTCATTTGAGATTTTGAGCTTGGTCCAAATAGAAAGCAATAACATACATCAGTCTTTAAGAATAATATACACCAGTCTTTAAGTATGCCGAATAAGGAATCGTCGATAGCAATAGGAAGCAAACACTGCAACACATGGAGTAATTGCACATCACGAGTACTTGCTCTTATTATCACAATTGTCTCTTCAATCGTCTGTTGTTCTCGTATTATAGCGAGTTTATATGAAAGAAAAGTTGAGTAGGTTATCTATAAGACTGTGTTCGGACAGTATACTAAAAACTGACATTCAGCGTCTATCAGTTGTTGCCCTTTGATCTGTTATCACTTACGCCATTATATGTGTCATGGTCAGATTTAAAACCTCGGTAGATCACACTATTTACAATTTAACCCTTGCTGTGCTGAACCCGACTTCACGCTTATGCAAACAGGTTAGGTCCAGGCCAGCGGCCAAGTAAATTGGCGGCTGGCCTGTGATCTAACCAGTTTGCTACTCAGAGTATCTTTCCCCAACAAAACTTAGCAGTTATTTAAGGTTTTGGAAAGCAGACAACACAACAATCGTTTTCTAGAGAATTACCCAGCATTCTAAGGGTTAATTAGAACGACGTAAAAGAAAATGTTAATAAATGGACATATTTATCTCCATATGATTTTGCATTTATATCTTTTTTTATTCATTTTTCCAATCACCTGCTGTAGAAAGTAAGAAAGTCTGGAAATTGTTTACATGTATATATAGTTTATATACATGTTATAAGCCTAATCAATGACCACTTTGTACTAATAAGCCATGATGTCTATACCCCCTAAAACCCCAAAAATTTGATAGCCGTAATCGATAAGGTCAGTTTTATAGTACGTACGTACAATGTCCACAACTAGGCATGTTTGATTGGTTCGATGTAATGGTGCTTATGTCGCTGTCAGTAGTATTTTGTTTGCATCAAAGGGACCAGTGCATCTTTCCAAAATTGGTCCGAATTTTCTAATATGATATATCATCCAGATCGGGTCACTGACTTCTAATCTTGCGAACAACGACAATGAACAGTTGACATGAGAGACGAGCGAACAATGTTAAACAGCTTTCATTGAACCATCGGAATGATTCAGGTTGCAGGTCATTGCAGAAAAGAGAATTAATAAATAAAAGCCGATGCCGATAGGGAAGGGCTTCGAATTTGTAACAAACTGGAGGCTATCGCCAAGGGGTTAAATCGGGGAACCTGTAACCCTTCGGTTGGATCTATTTCGACACCACTGGTCTCGTGGGAGTCCTTTGGCAAGACATTTCAGAGCCCTATCAAAGCGACTGAGTATATAATGAAATCCGTAAAACATATGGACAACGGTTGAAACTAGATAAAAACCTATACAAGAACGTGTATCTTAGACCCTTAGAATACTGGGTTATTTTTTCTAAAAGTAGATTTTTGTGTCGTCTGCTTTCCAAAACCTTAAATACCTGCTTAACTTTGAGGAAAGATACTTAGAGTAGCAAACAGGTTAGATCACAGGCCAGTCGCCAATTTAATTGGCTGCTGGCCTGGATCCAATCGTTTTGCATAAGCTTGAGGTCGGTTCCAGCATTATAAGGGTTAACAACGCTACCTACGCAAAGACAAAAGATAAACACATTGGCACCATTACCGACCAATAGGACTCGATTAAAGAGTTTCCACTGGCTTCCGATTTCAAATGCAACCAAGTCTTGGCGAATATGCTTTACAATTTTCTGTTCAACAAGGGTCATGAATAGATCGGCTACCCTGTCCGTTGATCCCTATAAGGGACTGCATGTATACAGAGCGGCATAGAGAGCAACTCTCGGGAGCGATGAATACCGGTGAGACAAAAATCATTCGCACAAATCAGTCTGTGCTGGATCCGTCGACTGATATACGTTATGCTCGTACGGCACTGTTTGTTTCAGCCATTAGGTATTTGTTGTGTTTTGGTGAAGCGAATATGGAAAAGGAAAGTAATTCCCGTCCCAGACAAATTGCCCAACTTCTCGTTACATTGTAATATTGATGCACATTATACTAGTACGGCACTGTTTGTTTCCGGCATTAGTTATTGGTCGTGTTTTGGAGAAGCAGATATGGAAAAGAAGAGTAATTCGCGTCCCAGACAAATTGCACAACTTCTCGTTACACTGTGATACTGGAACACATTATGCTGGTACGGCACTGTTTGTTTCCGGCATTAGTTATTGGTCGTGTTTTGGAGAAGCAGATATGGAAAAGAAGAGTAATTCGCGTCCCAGACAAATTGCACAACTTCTCGTTACACTGTGATACTGGAACACATTATGCTGGTACGGCACTGTTTGTTTCCGGCATTAGTTATTGGTCGTGTTTTGGAGAAGCAGATATGGAAAAGAAGAGTAATTCGCGTCCCAGACAAATTGCACAACTTCTCGTTACACTGTGATACTGGAACACATTATGCTGGTACGGCACTGTTTGTTTCCGGCATTAGTTATTGGTCGTGTTTTGGAGAAGCAGATATGGAAAAGAAGAGTAATTCGCGTCCCAGACAAATTGCCAACTCCTCGTTATATTGCGATATTAACCCTTACCCAAACAATAGCGACATTTGACCAGTTTGTTGCAGACACATCTGGAAAACATTGTGGGAAAAGGAGAAATTGCTCGCAATGTTGTCTGCAAACACTTTCAATTTGGAAAAATCGAAAATTTGGCGTTTGGTAAAGGGTTAATGCACATTATGCCTCATTGACGATGGAACATGCCCCTGGGATGGGTGATCTAAATGGGTTCGACAATAGGCTGGTAATAAAACGTATTTTGGGATCGAGCTATTTTATGGTATGCCATTCATACGAGGGAGCGCTCGTTTGGAATTTGTTCGATATTCTGATGCCTGGATCTTCAAGGCGTTTGTATCTTGTCTGAGGGTCTTGTGTGGCCCAGTTGTTAAGGTAGCGGACTCAGACATCGGGAGTCCCGGATTCGAGCACTATCGACACCATGGGAACGTAGGAATGACCTTTGGCAAGTAACTTCAGAGCCCTAGCAAAATACTGAAAGATACATAACTGAAGAAGTGTTGAATCGGCGTTAAACACCATACAAAATCACACAAACTATTTGTTAATTAAGTGGTTGAGTGAGTGACTGGTTGAATAAGTGGTGTACTTCATGTAATTGAAGAAAAGATATGCTTTTTGAGGAGGATAATGAGAAGTTACTCTTTTGAATGCATGTAGTTTCACAATCTACAACAATAATTTAAATAGGTATTTGCAGAGATTAAGGAACAGAAAAAATGCAATGTACATTTTTACTCGTACTAAGTACATCATTATCATAGTTGCCTAGCTTGTAAAATAAATTCATAACATTGTATATGAGTGATAATAGTTTCAAATAATACGGATGGATTGATGAATACAAAACATTCTTATCTATAATGGACAAAACTTCTTTTGTGTGGTTAGTAAGTCTTCAAATTGAACCGTTTTACCAAATGACTTCTACAAAAAATTGTATAAAGCGATTTAAATGGATAACATCTTGAACAAAACTACAATAGTGCAATGTGACACGTAATTGGACGCGTATTGTGTTTTGATCTTACGCAAATGTTTACCATAACCTAGTAAAACGGATACCCTGGTCTCTTTGAACACGTAAAGCTTCGATTCATAGGATTTCGATTTATATTGCTCTAAATTATCAAAATATATGTGGTAATGCCTTTTATGTTGATAGAGACAAAGCGAATAAAGAAGAAACATTAAATACACAAGAGATTCTTTGAATTGCCCAAATCCTCCAAACAGAACCATACTTATGTACATACTGCCTCGTTAACACTGGAGATCACCTATGGGACGGTTGAAACAAATGGGTTTTATATTCTGCTTACACGAAAACGTCTACTGGAATTGAGTTGATACATGATATGACATGCTTATGGCCCAAACTCATCATATTGATCTCCCCTTTAGAGGCTTGATACTGAAATAAGAGGAATGGGTGTTTTTAACTTGGCGCAAATTCTTAGAGCATAAACTGTTTTGTAAAACGGCTACACTGGTCTATTTTAAAACGTAAAGCTTTCAATTCATAGGTTGTAAGAGGTAAAACGAATTAAGAAAACACAAGCGATAGTTAAAATTCCCAAATCTTAAAAACAGAATCAGACGCCTGCACCTAATGCCTCGTTAGCACTGAAGATCACCTCTGGGACGGGCGAAACAAATGGGTTTTATATTCGGCTACCACGGAATTGTCTACCAACATTGAGCTTAAACATGCTATGACATGCTAACGGCCAGATATTTCGTCTGTTATTAAGTCTGGGTCGTTAAAGCGTTTCCCTCATTCTTTTGTTCCAGAAGATTTGCAAAGGATGAAACAAAAAGGCTTCTGCTATCTGATGATAGACCCGCCTGAGAGAGAGAGAGAGAGAGAGAGAGAGAGAGAGAGAGAGAGAGAGAGAGAGAGAGAGAGAGAGAGAAGAGAGAGAGAGAGAGAGAGAGAGAGAGAGAGAGAGAGAGAGAGAGAGAGAGAGAGAGAGAGAGAGAGAGAGAGAGAGAGAGAGAGAGAGAGAGAGAGAGAGAGAGAGAGAGAGAGAGAGAGAGAGAGAGAGAGAGAGAGAGAGAGAGAGAGAGAGAGAGAGAGAGAGAGAGAGAGAGAGAGAGAGAGAGAGAGAGAGAGAGAGAGAGAGAGAGAGAGAGAGAGAGAGAGAGAGAGAGAGAGAGAGAGAGAGAGAGAGAGAGAGGAGAGAGAGAGAGAGAGAGAGAGAGAGAGAGAGAGAGAGAGAGAGAGAGAGAGAGAGAGCGAGAGGGAGAGGGAGAGAGAGAGAGAGAGAGAGAGAGAGAGAGAGAGAGAGAGAGAGAGAGAGTCTAACAGTAAGACTGGTGTGAGTGTCGGTGTGTGAGTGTCGGTGAGTGAAATGGGTGTGTGGGAATTGATTTAATCGATCAGTACGTCTAGAAAGCACCGATTATCTCTTGGCAGCGTAATGACCGGATTTCTTATCCGACATAAAACACATTCACTATCCAGGACCATTTAAAGCAGGCGACATTCATAAACGTTCCTAAAATGCCCCAAATCGCTCAATTGGGAAGGTGCCTTTAATGGGCCCTGTTATATAAGGAGAAAAGGCCCTTTATCTACATTGAGTGTCCCGTACATAATTCATGAATTTATCCCCGGAAGTTTTATGTCTATTTCCTTGTTCAAAACACCCTTAGTTTGGATCAGATGGAAAAAAGGAAACAAAACATTTCCTGTGGAGGATGCTTCAGGACCCCCTAACCCTATATTCACTTACTTGGTATCTTAATTAGCTCTTTACCATCCGCAGACGACATTTGTTTTACTTGAAGCAGACAACTTAAGAAAAGCTTCGTAAACACACGAAATAACTAAGTTCCACTGTTGAGATTTGCGAATAGATTGAAAAAGCATTGTGGCAAAAGGAAAAATTGCTTGTCACAAGCAATTTCTCCTTTTGCCACACTGCTTTTATTGAAAGTCATCTCGGCCGCATAGAAACATGTGAAAAACGTTCAGTTCCACTGTTGAGATATGTGAATAGATTAAAAAAGCATTGTGGCAAAAGTGACAAGCAATTTCTCCTTTAGCCACAATGCTTTTTGAAAGACGTCTACTGCAAGACGGAAAAAGTAGCTTAAGGTTGTAACGACTTAATGCTTGTGTGAATGCCTTAGCTACTCCCCTAGTGTTTCATACATGTATGGACTAGGCCACTCGAACCGCTCGAACCGAATATCTCGTATTAATTGAAGTGCATTATTCATTGACTATTCGTCTGTGTATATCCGTGATGATCAGAATTGATTGAAGTTATTCAAGATGATTCACCTCATGACCCCGTTGTGTTAATGTAAAGAGCACCAAAGCCTAAGCAGACGATTGTTATGAAGTATATTTTACAAAATGCCATTTTACAGGAAAACGAGTGAATAAAGACATAATAAGGACAATATGAGGAATCACTCGTCTCGAGTAATTATTCATTTTGTCATAATCACTTCTTAAATCTTCAATCGTGTGTGTGTTAATGTTTTAACATAATTATTTCATTATAAACAACCCAATTGACGCGGTTCAACAGTTATTTAGGCGACATTCTGACTTTAAAAGTACATTTGAAAGAGAGTGTTCATTAAACCTGGTTAATTCGATTTTTTTATGACATTTTCATGTGGTATGCGTCAATTCGATGGAAGGACCCTTCCTTTACAATGTCTTCACAAAGTGTGGTACGTGATCAGCGTGTTATTCCCACACTGACTGATCCGGACCTAAACTACATTTCATACCTCTAGAGGAACACGTGGAGGACAGTGATCCAGGGGTAGAGTGTCGACCTCCTAACACGTGGGTCATGGCTTCGAATCATGTGAGAAGCGGGATCTGCCTTGCGACCTTTCACTAATCCATGTTCCCCGATGGTTCTGTATCGAGAGTGATTAATCTACGTTGAAAGAACTTGTTTCACAATCGATGTAAAATAAATAAGTTTTTAACAAACAGAGGAACGCGTGGATACGAAAGAACACTTCTTCGCATGAAAAGAAAAGAGCTAACCTGGATAAGGTAATTATAACCTGATCCAAGTCACAAACGATGACATATTTTACACAGGAGGTCGTTAAGCTTTTTTTTACAGAGTCGTCTGCAACAAACTGGTCAATTGTCGTAACTGTTTGGTAATGGGTGAAACGTGTATATCGATGGCTCAGTGTAAAATCAAAGCATTTTCTTCACAAACCATGTGACTTGATATGCACCATGACGTTGGTATATAGAACAATGTTTAACGGTTTTATTATCAATCCTCTCTCTAAGATCAATAGTATTAAATTACAATTTAATATAAGGGTTTCGTGATAACTCATTCCACAATACATATGAAGTTTGTCCCCCTGCTTCATTATGCACATGCGTAGGAATGGTGTTCATGTGTTCCTTTTATCATTCTAACAAGTGTATGACAAATGAATTCATTGTTATTTTCTATGTCAACCATGAACCGTATAAGCTTCAGTTGAAATAAAATGTTTTCCATCATATTTTACTTGTACACATCTGATGCATAGTGTTTAATAGAAACCAGCGTAAAAAGAATTATCCATATACCTTTTTGTAACATTGGTTTCTATACACAAAACAGACTAAATTTCTCATAATGATCACTTTATACCTTTGTAACGATATTTTCCATCAAATATCTGAAGGTAGATGCACATGTATCTTGTTCGTGTAACATTTGTTGTCGTCTGCTCAAGTTCTTTCCAATTTCAGTTCCAAATTGCCCGAATGAGGATTGGGTTAACCTCCTCTTCGGTAGACGATATATAAAAAGAATTCAACAAATCGTACATTTGCTCATTAGACGCAAATTCGTCTTTTGCTCTAATGGTTTTAATATCTAACAATTAGATATACGCGTCCTTCTGCATATCAAATGTCGCCTTGATTATTGGCCACTTCGTCTTCTGCTCTTAACCCTTAGAATGCTTGGTAATTTACCTAAAAACAAATTCTTGTAACGTCTGCCTTCAAAAACCTTGAATTTCAGCTTAATTCTGTTGAGGAAATATACACAGAGTAGCAAACAGATAAGATCACAGGCCAGCCGCCAATCAACTTGGCGGCTGGCCTGGATCTAACCTGTTTGCATAAGCATGAAGTCGGTTCCAGCACTATAAGGGTTAATTACTATGTGCTCGATAAGGGTTGAATTGACGTAGTTGAGTATCCTTGTGAAACGTTATGCCTATCCTCCTCATTTCCTCTGATAAGAATGCAGTGGAACTGCTAAAAACAATGCTTGACCAAAATCGTGACTGGCACTAGATAAAGTCAACAGAAGACTACCAAAATAGCATGAAAAACGTTCTCATTCATTGTGATATTGGGAAGAAATCAATGTGGCAAAATGAGAATTTTAACGTTTCGAGCAATTGATCGTTCGATCACAGTGGTTTTGAAAGCCTTCCACAGTAGATGCAATAAAGTGAGGTGTTATGAAGTAAAGGGTTTCCGTATCTGATTCAAAGCGATCGACCAAAGGCATTCATTAGGGCGCTCGCCAGACATCTCATACGCGGTAAGGTTTACCTACAGCAAAGGCCTAAAGCATTAGGTCATTGGCTTGACATAACATATCGAGGGTTCAGCGCAATACTATAGTAAGTGCTATACGTTTGTGAAGCACTTGCTATAGTCTTGCGTTGAACCCTCGATATATACATCGTGGTTTTACCACATCTCGCCACAGTTTTAGTCTCAGTGTGACGAACTTTCTCTTATCTATGCTTCCAATGTAATGCAATTTACGTGTGTGCACTCGTTCGGAAAACATCATCAGAGAACAAGGCAATATGTTTATCAATGTCAGTGAGACTAAAGAAGAAATAACTCGTAATTGGAAGTACGGATGCTCTTATACAAAATTTGATTATATCGTTTCTGAAATACGGGAAGTTGTATTTGGTCCAAATTGAAGGCAAAAGCAGACGACAAGAAATAACACGACAAAACAAAGCAACACCAACAACAATAAAAACACTGTTGTCTTATGATATTTTGATTGAAATCACTGTGACAAAAAAAGATAAATTGCTCACCATGAGCAATTTCTCATTTTGTCACAGTGGTTTCTGCAGTCACCTACACCAGGCGCAGCAGAGAGATGTACTGTGGAGTACAGTGAAGCCTCGTTTATCCGGACCCCGATTATCCGAATGTCTAACAATCCGAACGAAATTGTAAGGGAGCGGAATTATTTGACCAGTTTGTTGCAGACGACTTTTGAAAACATTGTGGATAAAGGAGAAATTGCTCTCGACGAGCAATTTCTCCTTTTCCCACAATGTTTTCTGCCATATCAAAAGATTATTTTTGAATTTCATCACGTTTTGAAATTTCATTAACACTTTCAATTTGGGACGGTCGACAATTTGGCGTTAGCTAAAGGGTTATAAGTATACACGTGCATACAGACCGTTTATGACTCAATGTGTATAAGAACATGCTCTGCTTCATCAGTCCGGATGATTCGGTAATCCGGACATTTTGTTGGGAACGGACGTGTTCGGATTAACGAGACCTCATTGTATATGGTTAATTAGGACATACTCATTGTATAATACAAAACACACGTACACAGTTTTGTAACCCGTTCAATTCGATTATATTTATAACGGAAGCATGACTAAGTGAGTTGACCACTGTAAATTATCCCATCTATGGGATTATGTTGAAAATGGTTCAAAACTCACATCAAATTCCATAGCACCCGACCCACAAGAATCAATGGTTATATCCTAAAAGATGGCTAGCTAGCTTCTATTGAATGGAAACGATGGTAATTGATTGACTTTTGTGGCGTGATTAAGAATTAATTAGTTATCGATCAGCCTAGTTCGATTAACTCCACGCACTGTTCTTTTTTAAAACATTACTCCGTGGAAGACTTCATTTACCCGTAGAATGCCGGGTAATTTTCTAAGAATAAATTTTTGTATCGACTAATTTCCAAAACCTTACGAGGAAAGATACTCAGAGTAGCAAACATGATAGATCACCGCCTATTTACTTGGCGGCTGGCCTGGTTCTAAGTTGTTTTGACAAGCATGAAGTCGGTTCGAGCTCTATAAGGGTTAAATATAACAATATAGTTTAATTTGTCATATTGATAGAAAACCATTGTGACAAAAGGAAGTGCTTGTTACAAGCGAAGCCCTGTTTTATCACACGTATTTCTTCCATTTCCTGTCGTAGACAAGGTTAACTGTCGTATTGTTAGTAATCGATTGACTCCTCTTTTGAAGCTGACATATATGAGGAAACTTGGACATGAAAATATATTTCTTTACAACTGTACAACAGCTGGGTACCGTTTTACTAAACAGTTTACGCTTAAGATTTCCGTAATTCTAAAACAACAATTCCTCTTTTATCAATATTTGGCTAAGCAATATTGCAAAGTAACACATCATTTGAATTGTCTCTCCGAGACGCTTCCAATGATGTGTCACGTTGCAATATTGTATGTTCTTTGAAGATACTATCCATGTTTATACATTATGACTTACGCAAACATTTTCCGTAAGTTGTTTAGTAAAACGGGCCCCTGGAGAATAGCCATTGGAAGAAAATTTAGTTCCGTATTTCAGTACTTAGAGCCTGTAAATAATGAATGGACATGTGTTCGGCACTAAAAGCGTTTAAACGGTTTGCAATCCATCGCATAACGTTCGCACATACTTGGATGTATTGACACATTCTGAATTAACATCGCGATCACAAGCTTTTTGTCATTACATATAACACCAAAACATAATTGTTTCAACGACATTGTATTTCAACTGATCCATTACATGGTGTCTCATGTGTTAACGAAAAGCCTGAAAAGCCATGAAAAAAAACCCCACTTGATTCAATGATAACTATACATAGCAACAACTGTGCAAAATGGGGCGTTTACCAAAACAACTGCATTTCCAAAGTGTCATCTAGGTTAGATCTAGTAAATTGGTGACTGGCCTGTGATCTAACCTGTTTGCTACTCTGAGTATCTTTCCTCGAGAAAATTAAGCAGATATTTAAGGTTTGTGAAGCAGACGACACAAATATCTATTTCTAGAAAATTACCCAGCATTATAAGGGTTAAAGATGGTTGCCAATGGTTTACGATGAATTGTATTATTTGCTGAGAACATGCTCTTATATATCACTTCAGTTTCGTTTGCAACCTGTTGCAACCGCCTTGAATTAGTCACTCGCTTACCGCTACGGATATGGATACTCATGAACAATGCTTGTTGAGTACATGTTCAATTGACATTACATTTTCTTCTTACTTCTTAAGCAAACACAACCGCCTTTTAACCCTTTACCAACCGCCAAACTTTCGACTGTCCTAAATTGATAGTGTTTGCAGACGACATTTCAAAATGTGATAAAAATGGAAAATAATATTCTGATATGGAAGAAAACCTTGTTGCTCGTTACGAGCAATTTCTCCTTTTCCCACAATGTTTTCCAGAGTCGTCTTTGATAAAGTCGTTAAATGGCGTTATTAGCTTAGCTTAGAGTCATTACCCAACACAGGTCCCAAATGGGTCCTCTTCGTCGGGGCCGTTCCTACATTTTTCAGTTCTGACACGGCTTTCCTGGATACACCAGTACTAGGCTAGGGCTCTTAAGTGACTTGCCAAAGGCCACTCCCACGAAACTAAATGGCCTTGGTGGGGCTCGAACCCGGGACCCCCGTGTTCTGAGTCCACCACCTTAATCACTGAGCCACGCAGGCTTATTGTTTGGTTATAGGTTAATGTACACTCGCTTACCGCAACGGATGTGGATACTGATGAACAATGCATTTTCCTCTTACTTCTCAAGCTACTACAACCGCCTTAAAATGAAAACTCGCTTACCGTTACAGATATGGTTCATTATGAACAACGATTGTTTAGTCGTTATGTACATTGTCTTCTTTTTCTCAAACGGCCTGAGGTCTTTTAATCGCATCGAAATGAACACCCAATAACAATCATGGAAATATGAACAATGCATTTAAATTCCTTCTTTTGACAGAAAGGTCTTCTTCCCAAACGTCTGCAACCGCATCGCTATGAGCTCTCCCTTACCGTTACAGAAATGGATGCCCATGGACAATGGTTGCTATGTACGTCTTCTTCTTTTGCCACAAAGGCCCTCTTTACAAGCATGTGCAACTGCATCAAAATGAACGCTTAATAAACATGTTGAAAATATGAACAATGTATGTGGATTAAACTTCCTTCTTTTGATACAAAGGCCTTCTTCTCAAGTTTTTATAATTTCATTGAAAAGGACACTCAATAACCATTACGGAAATAGATCATTATGAACAATGCATGTTCATTAAGTTCTTTTGATACAAAGGCCTTCCTATAAAGGTTCTTTAATTGCATTGAAAAAAAAAACATACTCATAAACAATGCTTGTCACGTATATCTTCTTCTTTTGTTACAACGACCTTCTTCTGCTGCAAACGCATTGAAATGATAACTAATTGTTACGAAAATATTAAATTACGAACAATGTTTTCTGTGTTCATTTTCTTCCTTTGACACAACAGCTTCGTAGACCAGAATATGTGGCCACTATGGAGTTAATGCGTATTAAATGAAGGATTAACCCTTTACCAAGCGCCAATTTTTGTACTGTCCCAAATTGAAAGAGTTTGCAGACGACGTATCAAAATGTGATGAAATTGTAAAGTAATCTTCTGATAGAGTAGAAAACATTGTGGGAAAAGGAGCAATTACTCGCCACGAGCAATTTCTCCTTTTCAACACTGTTTTCCAGAGTCGTCTGCAACAAATTGGTAAAATGTCGTTATTGTTTTGTGAAGGATTAATCAACTGTCTATGTCATATCGGCTAATCGCTACATACTCTGTTTCCCCTCAGCAACAAGAGTTCATTAGAAACCCCACAAGGATGTAATCAGTGACCGAATCAATGGCCTTGGCGTGGGATCACATGCAATGTCGCCCCCTTTAAGTCCAAGCGTTAATTAACCATGCCAATGTTCCAAATTTAGAGTCTCGATTGATTCTCCATGGTAACACCAACAGGCGACATTTATAGTTCATGACATATTACCACCCTTTTTCCTTTTATGGACATAACACCTTCAATCTGCTTCCATCG